>CM038391.1:222743161-222805268 GCA_021498475.1 Saguinus midas | reverse complement strand
CTGGGTGTGGTGGCATGCGCCTGCAGTCCCAGCTACTTGGGAGGCTGAGGCAGGAGAATTGCTTGAACCCAGGAGGTAGAGGTTGCAGTGAGCCAAGATTGTGCCACTGCACTCCAGCCTGGTGCCTGGCAACAGAGACTGTCTCAAAAAAAAAAAAACGTTATTACAACACACTGGTACAATGTGCATACACCAACTTAGTCTTCCCTACCAACCCCAGTCTTCCAATCACAAGTATCTTGGGCAGCAGCAACCCATTGAAGCACACCATCTTAGCACTTCCGTGACGTTCCAGAGAAGGCCATGCTTAATGGACATACCTGTACTACACGCTGCATTCATGCTGTCAGGTAAATACACTGCTTTGAGCTAAATGAGATGATAGAGGAAGGAAACACAAACCTTGGCTTCAGCCAGTTCATTTTACCAGAAGAAAAATTTAATGATTTTCCTGTTTTGCATCTTACCACCTTCCAATCCTGCAATTGAAATTATCATATTCATTACACTGCAATTAATGGAGTATTGCTATACATAGCCCATTGATACTAATATGTGCAAAATACGTACTATAATTATACCATGACACAGTAGAAGAGATTGTGGTTAAAGAAAACCCACCTGATTCTTTTGTTCATAGGATATCTACCATATACTTTCTTTAAGAATGAGTGTGGGACAAGGGAGCAAGATGGCATTGTAGAGGCGACTCAGGATTGCAGCTCTCAGTTAACAAGGGTTAGTTTTAGCCACATTCTCGGAACTGACCTTTTGCCCAAAGAACTCAAAAGTCCCAGGTGTAAGACACGGGACACTAGCGCAGCTGGCTTCCGTGGCCAGTTCGGCTGGGTTGGTGCCACAGCGCAGGGCACAGCACAAAACTCACTGGTCTGGGTGCCCTGATAAACCGGCAATCTGAGATGTGGAAGGGCAGATTGACATGTCCATCTGATTGAACAGGACTTGGACAATAAGACAGACCAGGAGATTCCTGGGAAACATGATCTGAGCTGGTGCAGTGGGAAGTGGCACAGGAGATAGCATGGATCCCAGTGCCCTATCAGCAGGCTACTGGGGCGCCAGTGAGAGAGTCAGCCATTCACCTTAAGGAGAGAAAGAGAGAGAGAGAGGATGGACTCTGAGGCAGGGAGCTGGGTGATCAGGCTTAGTGGGTCCCACCCTCACGGGGACAAGCAGGGAAGCGACTGGAGGCACTCAGGTCTGACAGTTTTGCTGCTGGCATCTAGGACGGTGCAGCCAAGTGGGAGAGGTGCATCCACCACTATGGATGCAATCCTCCCCTACTGAAGTACTGCCCAGGGCTGACGCAGCCTGCCATTACCGAGGCAACATGCCACAACAGAGAGACTCCACCAAGAGGGCAGAGCGCACCACAGCAGAAGGGAGCCCTTGGCAGCAGGGTGGACCCGCGCTAGCAGAGTGGAGCCCCAGCAGCCAAATAGTGAATAGAATGACTCCTAGCTGGGCAGGACAGTGCAACAGATACTCATAAATTAAGCCTGAACTCCCTGAGACAGAGCATCTAAAGGGGAAAAAAAGGGGGGGTTAGAGTTCTGTTGCAGCAGACATAGACACATCCTTCCAAAATCCCTCAATGAACAACGGAGCTCAAAGCTCAGCACTGGAGTTCCTAGAAAGCACAGACCATCTAATCAAGCAGCTCCCTGACCCCTGTATATCTAAAGAGTCACCGCAAAACAGGACTAATCAGACTGACATTTGGCAGTCATTCTGGAACAAAGATAGCAGAAGAAAAAACTGGTAGCATCCCTCACTGTTCTGCAGCTGCTACAGGTGTACCCCAGACAAGCAGGGCCTGGACTGTGCCTCAGCACTCGTACAGCAGAGGGGCTAGACCATTAGAAGAAAAACTAAGTAACAGAAATACTTCAACATCAACTATCTGGGCGTCCACTCAGAGACCCAATTGAAAAATCAGCAACTACTAAGACGACAGGTGGATAAATCCACAACGATGGGAAGAAACCAGCGCAAAAAGAAAAAAAACACCTGAAACCAAAACACCTCACCTCCTACAAAGGACCAAAATGCCTCAACAGCAAAGAAACAAAGCTGGACAGAGAATGAGTGTGACAAAATGACAAAATCAGACTTCAGAAAGTAGATAATGAGAAACTTCAGTGAGCTAAAAGTACATGTTTTAAATCAGTGCAAAGAAACTAAGAAACTAAAAAAAAGATTTGAAAAAAGATTCAAGAAAATTATAACAAGAATCACAACTTAGAGAGGAATAGGAATGAATTGAAAAAGCTGAAAAACACAACAGAAAAACATCACGAAGCATGCACAAGATTCAACAGCCGAATTGACCAAGCAGAAGAAATAATATCAGAAGTCGAAGATCAACTCAATGAAATAGAATGAGAAACCAAGATAAAAGAAAAAAGCACAAAAAGTAATGAACAAAATCTCCAGGAAATGTGGAACTATGTGAAGAGACCCAACCTACGTTTGATAGGTGTACCAGAATGTGATGAAGAGAATGAATCCAAGCTGGAAAACCCTCTTCAGGATATTATCCAGAAAAATTTCCCCAACCTAGCAAGACAGGTCAATACTCAACTCCAGGAAATACAGAGAACACCACAAAGATACTCCGCAAGAAGAGCAACCCCAAGGCATATAATCGTCAGATTCACCAAGGTTAAAATGAAAGAGAAAATACTAAGGGCAGCCAGAGAGAAAGGTCGGGTCACCCAAAAAGGGAAGCCAATCAGACTCAGAGCAGATCTCTCGGCAGAGACTCTACAAGCCAGAAGAGAGTGGGGGCCAATATTCAACATCCTTAAAGAAAAGAACTTTCAAACCAGAATTTCATATCCAGCCAAACTGAGCTTCATAACTGAAGAAAAAATAAAATCCTTCATGAACAAGCAAGTACTCAGAGATTTTGTCACCACTAGGCCTGCATTACAAGAGCTCCTGAAATAGGCACTAGACATAGAAAGAAACAACCAGTACCAGCCATCCTAAAAGCATACCAAATGTTAAAGAGCATCAACAAAATGAAGAATCTATATGAATCAATGGGTGAAACAACGAACTAGCATCAAAATGGCAGTATCAAATTCACACATAACAATATTAACCCAAAATGTAAATGGGCTAAATGCACCAATCAAAAAAAACAGACTGGAAAATTGGATAAAAAACCAAAAGCCATCCGTGTGCTGTATCCAGGAAACCAACCTCACACGCAAAGATACACAAAGGCTCAAAATAAAGGGATGCAGGAAGATTTACCAAGCAAATGGAGAGCAAAAAAAAAGCAGGAGTTGCTATTCTCCTCTTTGATAAAATAGACTTTAAAGCAACAAAGATCAAAAGGGCAAAGAAAGTTATTACATAATGGTAAAAGGCTCAATATCACAAGAAGAGCTAACAAGCCTAAATATATATGGACCCAATGCAGGAGCAAAAATATAGGCAAGTTCTTCACGACTTACAAAGAGACTTAGACTCCCACACAATAATAGTGGGAGACTTGAACACTCCACTGTCAATATCAGACAGATCAACCAGACAGAATATTAACAAGGATATCCAGGACTTGAACTCAGACCTGGAACAAGGAAACCTGATAGATATTTACAGAACTCTCCACCCCAAATCCACAGAATATACATTCTTCTCAGCACCACATCACACCTACTCAAAAATTGACCACATAATTAGAAGTAAAGCACTCCTCAGCAAATGGAAAACAACTGAAATCATAACAAAAACATCTCAGAACAGTGCGATCAAGTTGGAACTCAGAATTCAGAAAATAACTCAGAACTGCACAGCTTCATGGAAACTGAACAAATGGATCTTGAATGTTGATTGGATAAACAATGAAATGAAGGAAGAAATAGGGAAGTTTTTTGAAACCAACGATAACAAAGACACAATGTACTAGAATCTCTGGGACACATTTAAAGCAGTCTGTAGAGGAAAATATATAGCAATAAGTGCCCACATGAGAAGAGTGGAGATCCAAAATTGACACCCTATCATCAAAATTGAAAGAGCTAGAGGAGCAAGATCAAAAAGCTCAAAACCTAGCGAAGACAAGAAATAACTAAGATCAGAGCAGAACTGAAGGAGATAGAGACAAGAAAACCCTTCAAAAATCAATAAATCCAAGAGCTGGTTTTCGAAAAGATCAACAAAATAGACAGACCACTAGCCAGACTGATAAAAAGAAAAGAGAGAACAACCAAATAGATGCAATAAAAACGATAATGGGAAATCACCACAGATTCCACAGAAATTCAAACCATCATCAGAGAATACTACAAACAACTCTATGCACATAAACTAGTAAACCATGAAGAAATGGATAAATTCCTGGACGCCTGTGTCCTCCCAAGCTGAAACCAGGAGGAAGCCGAAACTATGAATAGACCAATAACAAGGTCTGAAGTTGAGGCAGCAATTAAGAGCCTACCACACAAAAAGCCCAGGTCCAGATGGGTTCACAGCTGAATTCTACCAGACACACAAAGAGGATCTGGTACCATTCCTTCTGAAACTATTCCAAATAATTCAAAAGAGGAACCCTTCCCAAATCATTTTATGAGACCAACATCATCCTGATACCAAAACCAGGCAGAGACTCAACAAGAAAAGAAAACTTCAGGCCAATATTCATGATGAACATAGATCCAAAAATCTTCAATAAAATACTGGCAAACCGATTGCAACAGCACATTAAAAACTTATCTATCGTGATCAAATAGGATTCATCCCGGGCATGCAAGGCTGGTTCAACATACGCAAGTCTATAAATGTAATTCACCACATAAACAGAAGCAAAACAAAACCACATGATTATCTCAATTGACAGAGAAGGCATTTGACAAAATTCAACAGCCCTTTATGCTAAAAACTCTCAACAATCTCGGTATTGATGGAACATATCTCAAAGTAATAAAAGACTTTTATGACAAACCAACAGCCAATATCATCCTTAATGGGCCAAAACTGGAAGCATTCCCTTTGAAATCTGGTGCTAAACAAGGATGCCCTCTCTCACCACTCCTATTCAACATAGTACTGGAAGTTCTAGCCAGAGCAATCAGGCAAGAAAAAGTCTTGGCTATGTGGGCTCTCTTTTGGTTCCATATGAAGTTCATGGTGGTTTTTTCCAGTTCTGTGAAGAAATTTAATTGTAGTTTGATGGGAATAGCATTGATTGTGTAAATTACTTTGGGCAGTATAGACATTTTCACGATATTAATTTTTCCTAATCACGAACATGGAATGTTTCTCCATCTGTTTGTGTCCTTTCTTATTTCGTTGAGCAGTGGTTTGTAGTTTTCCTTGAAGAGGTCCTTACGTTTCTTGTGAGTTGTATTCCTAAGTATTTCATTTTCTTGGTAGCAATTGTGAATGGCAGTCGTTCTTGATTTGGTTATCCTGAAGTCTTTTATTGGTGTATAGGAATGCTTGTGATTTTTGCACATTGATATTATATCCTGAGACTTTGCTGAATTTGTTTATCAGTTTCAGGAGCTTTTGGGCTGAGGTGATGGGGTCTTCTAGGTATACTATCATGTCATCTGCAAATAGAGACAATTTGGCTTCCTCCTTTCTTATTCGAATACCCTTTATTTCTTTTTTTTTTTTTTGCCTGATTGCTCTGGCTAGATCTTCTAGTACTATGTTGAATAGGAGCGGTGAGAGAGGGCCTTCTTGTCTCTTGCTGGATTTCAAAGGGAATGCTTCCAGTTTTTGCCCATTAAGTATGATATTGGCTGTTGGTTTGTCGTAAATAGCTTTTATTACTTTGAGATATGTTCCATCAATACCGAGTTTATTGAGAGTTTTTAGCATAAAGCGCTGTTGAATTTTGTCAAATGCCTTCTCTGCTTCAATTGAGATAAGCACGTGGTTTTTGTTTTTGGTTCTGTTAAGGTGGTGAATGATGTTTATAGACTTGCGTATGTTGAACCATACGCCCGGGATGAATCCTACTTGATCATGATGGATAAGTTTTTTAATGTGCTATTGCAATCATTTTGCCAGTATTTTATTGAAGATTTTTGCATCTATGTTCATCATGGATATTGGCCTGATGTTTTCTTTTCTTGTTGAGTCTCTGCCGGGTGTTGGTATAAGGATGATGTTGGTCTCATTAAATGATTTGGGAAGGGTATCCTCTTTTTGGATTATTTGGAATAGTTTTAGAAGGAATGATATCAGCTCTTTGTGTGTCTGGTAGAATTCGGCTGTGAATCCATCTGGACCAAAGCTTTATTTGTGTGGTAGGCTCTTATATGCTCCCTCTACTTCAGACTTTGTTATTGTTCTATTCATAGTTTCGGCTTCCTCATGATTTAGGCTTGGGAGGACACAGGTGTCCAGGAATTTATCCATTTCTTCCTGGTTTACTAGTTTATGTTCATAGAGTTGTTTGTAGTATTCTCTGATGATGAAACCAGCTCTTGGATTTACTGATTTTTTGAAGGGCTTTTCTTGTCTCTATCTCCTTCAGTTCTGCTCTTATCTTAGTTATTTCTTGTCTTCTGCTAGGTTTTGAGGGTTTTTTTATCTGGCTTCCCTAGCCCTTTCAATTTTGATGATAGGGTGCCACTCTTCTCATGTGGCACTTATTGCTATATATTTTTCTCTGCAGACTGCTTTAAATGTGTCCCAGAGATTCTGGTATGTTGTGTCTTTATTCTCGTTGGTTTTGAAAAACTTTATTTCTGCCATCATTTCATTGTTTATCCAATCAACATTCAAGAGCCAGTTCTTCAATTTCTATGAAGCTGTGCTGTTCTGAGTTGGTTTCTGAATTTTGAGTTCTAACTTGATTGCACTATGGTCTGAGAATTGTTTGTTATGATTTCAGTTGTTTTGCCTTTGCTGAGGAGTGATTTACTTCCAATTATGTGGTCAATTTTGGAGTAGGTTTGATGTGGTGCTGAGAAAAATGTATATTCTTTGGATTTGGGATGGAGATTTCTGTAAATGTCTATCAGGTTTTCTTGTTCCAGGTCTGAGTTCAAGTCCTGGATATCCTTGTTAATATTCTGTCTGGTTGATCTGTCTGATATTGACAGTGGAGTGTTAATGCCTCCCACTATTATTGTGTGGGAGTCTAAGTCTTCTTTTAGGTCGTTAAGAAGTTTCCTTATATATCTGGTTGCTCCTGTATTGGGTCCATGTATACTTAGGATCGTTACCCTTCTTGTTGTATCAATACTTTTACCATTATGTAATGACCTTCTTTGTCTCTTTTGATCATTGTTCCTTTAAAGTCTATTTTATCAGAGATGAGAATTGCAACTCCTGCTTTTTTTTTTTTGCTCTCCATTTGCTTGGTAAATCTTCCTCTATCTTTTTATTTTGAACCATTTTGAATCTTTGCATGTGAGATGGGTTTCCTGGATACAGCACACCGATGGGTTTTGGATTTTTATCCAATTTTCCTGTCTGTGTCTTTTGATTGGTGCATTTAGCCCATTTACATTTAGGGTTAATATTGTTATGTGTGAGTTTGATACTGCCATTTTGATAGTATCTGGTTGTTTTGTCCCTTGATTGATGCAGATTCTTCATTTTGTTGATGCGCTTAACATTTGGTATGTTTTCAAAATGGCTGGTACTGGTTGTTCCTTTCTATGTGTAGTGCCTCTTTTAGGAGCTCTTGTAAAGGAGGCCTGGTGGGGACAAAATCTCTGAGTTCTTGCTTGTTGGCAGAAGATTTTATTCTTCCTTCACTTATGAAGCTCAGTTTGGCTGGATATAAAATTCTGGGTTGAAAGTTCTTTTCTTTATGGATGTTGAATATTGGCCCCCACTCTCTTCTGGCTTGTAGAGTTTCTGCTGAGGGATATGCTGTGAGTCTGATGGGCTTCACTTTTTGTGTAACCCGACCCTTTTCTCTGGCTGCCCTTTGTATTTTCTACTTCATTTCAACCCTGGTGAATCTGATGATTATGTGCCTTGGGATTGCTCTTCTTGTAGAATATCTTTGTGGTGTTCTCTGTATTTCCTGGAGTTGAGTATTGGACTGCCTTGCTAGGTTCGGGAAATTTTCGTGGATAATATCCTGAAGAGTGTTTTCCACCTTGGATTCATTGTCTTCATCACATTTAAGTACACCTATCAAACGAAGGTTAGGTCTATTCCCATAGTCCCACATTTCTTGGAGATTTTGTTCATTCCTCTTTGCTCTATTTTCTTTAATCTTGGTTTCTCTTTTATGTCATTGAGTTGATCTTTGACTTCTGATATTCTTTCTTTTGCCTGGTCAATTCGGCTGTTGAAACATGTGCATGTTTCACAAAGTTCTCGTGTTGTGTTTTTCAGCTCCTTCAATTCATTCATATTCCTCTCTATGTTGTCCAATCTTGTTATCATTTCCTCGAATTCTTTTTCAAATCTTTTTTCAAGGTTCTTAGTTTCTTTGCATTGATTTAGAACATGTTCTTTTAGCTCACTGAAGTTTCCAATTATCCACCTTCTGAAGTCTAATCTTACAATATTCTATTATATGTGGCCACAACATCAAAGCCTGAGTGAGTAATACACAACTTTAGAATAGTCACTAGTCTATTCCATATGCCCAAATATTCAAAGTTAAAGTCAATAATACACACATGTGGACTAGTCAAAAAACAATTTCATATGGCCAAAGTTTTAGAGCCTCAGTGAATAATACATACCTGGGGAATACTCGGGACGCTTTTACATATGGCATCTATTTCAGAGATTCATTGAATAAGAAACAACTCTATTGTTGTCAGAATTCTATTTCGTATAGCCACATATTCAGAAACCAACTGAATGACATACACCTTAAGGAAAGTCAAGATTATATTTCATATAGCCACATATTCAGAAAAAACTGAGTAACATACACCATGGAAATGTCAGGATTCTATTTCGTAGAGACACACATATAGATGCTGAATGTAAAATCGCACACCTGTTGAGTATTCAGGAGTCTCTATTTTATGGCCACTCATTCCGAGCCTCACAGAATAATACAGAACTTTGGAAATTCAGGAGTGTATTTTACATGGCCACCTATTCAGAACCTCATTGAAGAATCATATATATCTGGAAAATACTCTGGATTCTATTATATATAGCCACTTATTCAGAGACTCACTGAATAACGAACACCCAGGAAAAAGTCTGCAGACTATTTGATATGACTGTTCACCCAGTGACTCAGTGAAAATGCACAACAGAGAAGTAGTCAAGAGGATAGAGTCATGAGTCTATTTTCTGTGATAACTCGTTCAGAAACTCACTGAAATATAACCACCTTGGAAATAGTCAGAGTCCAGGTCATATGGCCACTCAATCAAAGAACTACCGAATAATGCACAATGGGGCAATAGTTAGGAGTCTATTTCATATTGCCTCTCATTGAGAGTTTCACTGAATAATAAATAGCTATGGAGAAGTCAGGACCCACTTTAAGGTAGACCCAAATTACGAACCTACATGAATGATACACACAAGTGTGATAGTCAGGAGACTATTTGATATGGACACTTATAAAGCACCTCTTCTAATACTGAACATTTGAAAAAAATCAGTAGTCTATTTCATATGGTGATTCATTTGGAGAGTCAAAAAATAACGGACACCTGTGGAGTATAATGGGTCTATTACATAAGGCCAGTCTTTCAGTGTTTCAGTGAATAATATGTATATATGATAAGTCAGGCATCTATTTCCCATGGCCACTCTTTCAGTCTCAGTGCTTAATACTCCTCTCAGAAATAATCAAGGGTCTACTTCAAATAAGTACACATTCAAAGTCTCTGTAAGTAATGCACACATGGGCAATACACAAGAGATTCTTTTCTATGCCCACTTATTCAGAGTCTCATTCAATAATACACAACCAGGGAAGTGTTAAGAGTCTACTTCATGTAGCCAATCATTTAGAGCCTCAGTGAATAATGCACAAATGTAAAGTACTCAGCAGTCTATTTCATATGGCCACTCACTATGTGTCTCCCTGAGTGATACACACCTGGGGAATCCTCAGGATTCTATTTCAAACTACCACACAATGGAGCAATAGTCAGGTGTCTATTCTTTCTGGCCTCTCATTCAAAGTTTCAGTGAATAATAAACTTCTATGGAGTAATCAGGGCACTGTTTAAGATAGCCATGAATTAAGTGCCTTCCTGAGTGATACACACCTGGGTGATAGTCAGGAGTTTATTTCATATGAACTCTAATTCTGGGTATTGCTGAGTAATACACAACTGGGGAGTGTCAGGAGTCTATTTGGTATGGACACTCATACAGAACCTGTTTGAATAATGCACACATGGAGAATAATCAGGAGTCTATGTCATATGGCTACTCATTCAGACAAACAGTGAATAACGCACATGTGGAGTAATGAGAAGTCTGTTTCATATGGCCGTTCTTTCACAGCCTCACTGAATATTACACACTTGTGATATAGTCTGGAGTCTATTGTTTATGGCCACTCATTCAGAGAATCACTGAATAATGCACACCTGTGGAATAGTCAGAAGTCTCTATCCTATGGCCTCTCATTGAGAGCCTCACTAAATGTACACACCTGGAAAATAGTCAGGATTTACTTATATCCCTCATTTAGAGTCTCACTCAATAATGCACACCTGTGGAATAGTAAGGAGACTTTTCATGTGGCCTCTCATTCGAGTGTCACTGAATAATGTGGTGTAGTCAGGAGTCTATTTCATGTAGACACATTTTCAGAGCCTCAGTGAATAAGAGAGACCCTTGCTATAGTAAGGCATCTAATTAATATGGCCACATCTTGTAAGCCTCACTGAATAATACACACCTGGAGAATAATTTGGAGTCTATTTTCGATGGACATTCATTCAGAGCCTCGGTGAATAATGCACACATGGAGAATAATCAGGAGTCTATTTCATTTGGACACTCATTCATAGCCTCAGTGGATAATATGCACGTGTGGATTAGTCAGGATTTCATTTCATATGGCCACTGACTCGTAATTTCAGTGAATAATGCACAAATGTAAAGTACTCAGCAGTCTATTTCATAGAGCCACTCATTCAGAGATTCACTGAATAATACAAATATTTAAGATAGACAGAATCCTGTTTCATATGGTCACACAATCAGAGCCTCACTGAGTAACACACACCTGGGGAAGCGTTAGGAGTCTACTTTATATAGCCTCTCATTTACAGCCTCAGCGAATAATGCACACGTGTGGAATAGACACTAGTCTATTTTATATGGCCACAAAATCAAAGCCTGAGTGAGTAATACACAACTTTAGAATAGTCACTAGTCTATTCCATATGCCCAAATATTCAAAGTCAGAGTCAATAATACACACCTGTGGACTAGTCAAAAACAATTTCATATGGCCAAAGTTTTAGAGCCTCAGTGAATAATACATACCTGGGGAATACTCAGGACGCTATTACATATGGCATCTATTTCAGAGATTCATTGAATAAGGAACACCTGTATTGTAGTCAGAATTCTATTTCGTATAGCCACATATTCAGAACCTAACTGAATAACATACACCTTGGGAAAGTCAGGATTCTATTTCGTATAGCCACATATTCAGAACCTAACTGAATAACATACACCTTGGGGAAAGTCAGGATTCTATTTCGTATAGCCATTCATTCAGAGCCTCACAGAATAATACAGAACTATGGAAATTCAGGAGTCTCTGTTTTATGGCCACTCATTCAGAGCCTCACAGAATAATACAGAACTATGGAAATTCAGGAGTGTATTTTACATGGCCACTTATTCAGAACCTCATTGAAGAATCATATATATCTGGAAAATACTCAGGATTCTATTATATATAGCCACTTATTCAGAGACTCACTGAATAATGCACACCTGGGGAATAGTCTGGAGACTATTTGATATGACCGTTCACCCAGTGACTCAGTGAAAATGCACAGCTGAGAAATAGTCAAGAGGATAGAGTCATGAGTCTATTTTCTGTGGTAACTCGTTCAGAAACTCACTGAAGAATACCCACCTTGGAAATAGTCAGAGTCCAGGTCATATGGCCACTCAATCAAAGCATTACCGAATAATGCACAATGGGGCAATAGTAAGGAGTCTATTTCATATTGCCACTCATTCAGAGCCTCAGTGAATAATAAACTTCTATGGAGTAATCAGGGCACTGTTTAAGATAGCCACGAATTAAGTGCCTTCCTGAGTGATACACACCTGGGTGATAATCTGGAGACTATTTGATATGGACACTCATACAGCACCTCTTCGAATACTGCACATTTGGGGAATAATCACTAGTCTATTTCATATGGTGATTCGTTTGGAGAGTCAAAAATAACGCACACCTGTGGAGTAAAATGGGGTCTATTACATAAGGCCACTCTTTCAGTGTTTCAGTGAATAATGCACACATGGAGAATAATCAGGAGTCTATTTCATATGGCCTCTCATTGAGAGCTTCAGTGCATAATACTCCCTCAGAAATAGTCAAGGGTCTACTTCAAATAAGTACACATTCAGAGTCTCTGTAAGTAATGCACACATGGGCAATACACAAGAGTCTCTTTTCTATGCCCACTTAGTCAGAGTCTCATTCAATAATACACACCTGGGGAAGAGTTAAGAGTCTACTTCATGTAGCCACTCATTTAGAGCCTCAGTGAATAATTCACACCAGTAATAGTCGAGCATTTTTATATGGCCACTCACTATGTGCCTCCCTGAATGATACACACCTGGGGAATCCTCAGGATTCTATTTCATACTACCACACATTTAGAACCTTATTGAATAATTCACAATGGAGCAATAGTCAGGTGTCTATTCTTTCTGGCCTCTCATTCAAAGTTTCAGTGAATAATGCACACATGGAGAATAATCAGGAGTCTATTTCATATGGCCACTCACTATGTGCCTCCCTGAATGATACACACATGTGTGATAGTCAGGAGTTTATTTCATATGAACTCTAATTCTGGGTATTGCTGAGTAATACACAACTGGGGAGTGTCAGGAGTCTATTTGGTATGGACACTCATACAGAACCTGTTTGAATAATGCACACATGGAGAATAATCAGGAGTCTATGTCATATGGCTACTCATTCAGACAAACAGTGAATAACGCACATGTGGAGTAATGAGAAGTCTGTTTCATATGGCCGTTCTTTCACAGCCTCACTGAATATTACACACTTGTGATATAGTCTGGAGTCTATTGTTTATGGCCACTCATTCAGAGAATCACTGAATAATGCACACATGGAGAATAATCAGGAGTCTATTTCATATGGCCTCTCATTGAGAGCCTCACTAAATGTACACACCTGGAAAATAGTCAGGATTTACTTATATCCCCTCATTTAGAGTCTCACTCAATAATGCACACCTGTGGAATAGTAAGGAGACTTTTTCATGTGGCCTCTCATTCGGAGTGTCACTGAATAATGTGGTGTAGTCAGGAGTCTATTTCATGTAGACACATTTTCAGAGCCTCAGTGAATAAGAGAGACCCTTGCTATAGTAAGGCATCTAATTAATATGGCCACATCTTGTAAGCCTCACTGAATAATACACACCTGGAGAATAATTTGGAGTCTATTTTCGATGGACATTCATTCAGAGCCTCGGTGAATAATGCACACCTGTGGGTAGCCAGGAGTCTATTTCATTTGGACACTCATTCATAGCCTCAGTGGATAATATGCACGTGTGGATTAGTCAGGATTTCATTTCATATGGCCACTGACTCGTAATTTCAGTGAATAATGCACAAATGTAAAGTACTCAGCAGTCTATTTCATAGAGCCACTCATTCAGAGATTCACTGAATAATACAAATATTTAAGATAGACAGAATCCTGTTTCATATGGTCACACAATCAGAGCCTCACTGAGTAACACACACCTGGGGAAGCGTTAGAGTCTACTTTATATAGCCTCTCATTTACAGCCTCAGCGAATAATGCACACGTGTGGAATAGACACTAGTCTATTTTATATGGCCACAAAATCAAAGCCTGAGTGAGTAATACACAACTTTAGAATAGTCACTAGTCTATTCCATATGCCCAAATATTCAAAGTCAGAGTCAATAATACACACCTGTGGACTAGTCAAAAACAATTTCATATGGCCAAAGTTTTAGAGCCTCAGTGAATAATACATACCTGGGGAATACTCAGGACGCTATTACATATGGCATCTATTTCAGAGATTCATTGAATAAGGAACACCTGTATTGTAGTCAGAATTCTATTTCGTATAGCCACATATTCAGAACCTAACTGAATGACATACACCTTGGGAAAGTCAGGATTCTATTTCGTATAGCCACTCATTTAGATACCGAATGTAAAACGCACACCTGCTGAGTATTCAGGAGTCTCTGTTTTATGGCCACTCATTCAGAGCCTCACAGAATAATACAGAACTATGGAAATTCAGGAGTGTATTTTACATGGCCACTTATTCAGAACCTCATTGAAGAATCATATATATCTGGAAAATACTCAGGATTCTATTATATATAGCCACTTATTCAGAGACTCACTGAATGATACACACCTGGGTGATAGTCAGGAGACTATTTGATATGACCATTCACCCAGTGACTCAGTGAAAATGCACAGCTGAGAAATAGTCAAGAGGATAGAGTCATGAGTCTATTTTCTGTGGTAACTCGTTCAGAAACTCACTGAAGAATACCCACCTTGAAATAGTCAGAGTCCAGGTCATATGGCCACTCAATCAAAGCATTACCGAATAATGCACAATGGGGCAATAGTAAGGAGTCTATTTCATATGGCCTCTCATTGAGAGCTTCAGTGCATAATAAACAGCTGTGGAGTAGTCAGGACCCTATTTAAGGTAGCCCCAAATTACACAGCTATGTGAATGATACACACATGTGTGATAGTCAGGAGACTATTTGATATGGACACTCATACAGCACCTCTTCGAATACTGCACATTTGGGGAATAATCACTAGTCTATTTCATATGGTGATTCGTTTGGAGAGTCAAAAATAACGCACACCTGTGGAGTAAAATGGAGTCTATTTCATATGGCCTCTCATTCAAAGTTTCAGTGAATAATATGTATATCTGATAAGTCAGGAATCTCTTTCACATGGCCACTCATTCAGGGCCTCAGTGCATAATACTCCCCTCAGAAATAGTCAAGGGTCTACTTCAAATAAGTACACATTCAGAGTCTCTGTAAGTAATGCACACATGGGCAATACACAAGAGTCTCTTTTCTATGCCCACTTAGTCAGAGTCTCATTCAATAATACACACCTGGGAAGAGTTAAGAGTCTACTTCATGTAGCCACTCATTTAGAGCCTCAGTGAATAATTCACACCAGAGTAATAGTCGAGCATTTTTATATGGCCACTCACTATGTGCCTCCTGAATGATACACACCTGGGGAATCCTCAGGATTCTATTTCATACTACCACACATTTAGAACCTTATTGAATAATTCACAATGGAGCAATAGTCAGGTGTCTATTCTTTCTGGCCTCTCATTCAAAGTTTCAGTGAATAATAAACTTCTATGGAGTAATCAGGGCACTGTTTAAGATAGCCACGAATTAAGTGCCTTCCTGAGTGATACACACCTGGGTGATAGTCAGGAGTTTATTTCATATGAACTCTAATTCTGGGTATTGCTGAGTAATACACAACTGGGGAGTGTCAGGAGTCTATTTGGTATGGACACTCATACAGAACCTGTTTGAATAATGCACACATGGAGAATAATCAGGAGTCTATGTCATATGGCTACTCATTCAGACAAACAGTGAATAACGCACATGTGGAGTAATGAGAAGTCTGTTTCATATGGCCGTTCTTTCACAGCCTCACTGAATATTACACACTTGTGATATAGTCTGGAGTCTATTGTTTATGGCCACTCATTCAGAGAATCACTGAATAATGCACACCTGCGGAATAGTCAGAAGTCTCTATCCTATGGCCTCTCATTGAGAGCCTCACTAAATGTACACACCTGGGAAAATAGTCAGGATTTACTTATATCACCTCATTTAGAGTCTCACTCAATAATGCACACCTGTGGAATAGTAAGGAGACTTTTCATGTGGCCTCTCATTCGAGTGTCACTGAATAATGTGGTGTAGTCAGGAGTCTATTTCATGTAGACACATTTTCAGAGCCTCAGTGAATAAGAGAGACCCTTGCTATAGTAAGGCATCTAATTAATATGGCCACATCTTGTAAGCCTCACTGAATAATACACACCTGGAGAATAATTTGGAGTCTATTTTGATGGACATTCATTCAGAGCCTCGGTGAATAATGCACACCCATGGGTAATTCGGAGTCTATTTCATTTGGACACTCATTCATAGCCTCAGTGGATAATATGCACGTGTGGATTAGTCAGGATTTCATTTCATATGGCCACTGACTCGTAATTTCAGTGAATAATGCACAAATGTAAAGTACTCAGCAGTCTATTTCATAGAGCCACTCATTCAGAGATTCACTGAATAATACAAATATTTAAGATAGACAGAATCCTGTTTCATATGGTCACACAATCAGAGCCTCACTGAGTAACACACACCTGGGAAGAGTTAGGAGTCTACTTTATATAGCCTCTCATTTACAGCCTCAGTGAATAATGCACACGTGTGGAATAGACACTAGTCTATTTTATATGGCCACAAAATCAAAGCCTGAGTGAGTAATACACAACTTTAGAATAGTCACTAGTCTATTCCATATGCCCAAATATTCAAAGTCAGAGTCAATAATACACACCTGTGGACTAGTCAAAAACAATTTCATATGGCCAAAGTTTTAGAGCCTCAGTGAATAATACACACCTGGGGAATACTCAGGACGCTATTACATATGGCATCTATTTCAGAGATTCATTGAATAAGGAACACCTGTATTGTAGTCAGAATTCTATTTCGTATAGCCACATATTCAGAACCTAACTGAATGACATACACCTTGGGGAAAGTCAGGATTCTATTATATATAGCCACTTATTCAGAGACTCACTGAATAATACACACCTGGAGAATAATTTGGAGTCTATTTCATAGAGCCACTCATTCAGAGAATCACTGAATAATGCACAAATGTAAAGTACTCAGCAGTCTATTTCATAGAGCCACTCATTCAGAGCCTCACAGAATAATACAGAACTATGGAAATTCAGGAGTGTATTTTACATGGCCACTTATTCAGAACCTCATTGAAGAATCATATATCTGGAAAATACTCAGGATTCTATTATATATAGCCACTTATTCAGAGACTCACTGAATAATACACACCTGGGTGATAGTCAGGAGACTATTTGATATGACCGTTCACCCAGTGACTCAGTGAAAATGCACAGCTGAGAAATAGTCAAGAGGATAAAGTCATGAGTCTATTTTCTGTGGTAACTCGTTCAGAAACTCACTGAATAATGCACACATGGAGAATAATCAGGAGTCTATTTCATATAGCCACTCATTCAGAGAATCACTGAATAATGCACAATGGGGCAATAGTAAGGAGTCTATTTCATATGGCCTCTCATTGAGAGCTTCAGTGCATAATAAACAGCTGTGGAGTAGTCAGGACCCTATTCAAGATTGCCCAAAATGACGCAGCTACGTGAATGATACACACCTGGGTGATAGTCAGGAGACTATTTGATATGGACACTCATACAGCACCTCTTTGAATACTGCACATTTGGGGAATAATCACTAGTCTATTTCATATAGCCACTCATTCAGAGAATCACTGAATAATGCACACATGGAGAATAATCAGGAGTCTATTTCATATGGCCTCTCATTCAAAGTTTCAGTGAATAATATGTATATCTGATAAGTCAGGAATCTATTTCATATGGCCTCTCATTCAAAGTTTCAGTGAATAATGCACACATGGAGAATAATCAGGAGTCTATTTCATATAGCCACTCATTCAGAGCCTCACAGAATAATACAGAACTATGGAAATTCAGGAGTGTATTTTACATGGCCACTTATTCAGAGACTCACTGAATAATGCACACATGGAGAATAATCAGGAGTCTATTTCATATGGCCTCTCATTCAAAGTTTCAGTGAATAATGCACACATGGAGAATAATCAGGAGTCTATTTCATATGGCCACTCACTATGTGCCTCCCTGAATGATACACACCTGGGGAATCCTCAGGATTCTATTTCATACTACCACACATTTAGAACCTTATTGAATAATTCACAATGGAGCAATAGTCAGGTGTCTATTCTTTCTGGCCTCTCATTCAAAGTTTCAGTGAATAATAAACTTCTATGGAGTAATCAGGGCACTGTTTAAGATAGCCACGAATTAAGTGCCTTCCTGAGTGATACACACCTGGGTGATAGTCAGGAGTTTATTTCATATGAACTCTAATTCTGGGTATTGCTGAGTAATACACAACTGGGGGAGTGCCAGGAGTCTATTTGGTATGGACACTCATACAGAACCTGTTTGAATAATGCAAGCATGGAGAATAATCAGGAGTCTATGTCATACGGCTACTCATTCAGACAAACAGTGAATAAAGCACATGTGGAGTAATGAGAAGTCTGTTTCATATGGCTGTTCTTTCACAGCCTCACTGAATATTACACACTTGTGATATAGTCTGGAGTCTATTGTTTATGGCCACTCATTCAGAGAATCACTGAATAATGCACACCTGCGGAATAGTCAGAAGTCTCTATCCTATGGCCTCTCATTGAGAGCCTCACTAAATGTACACACCTGGGAAAATAGTCAGGATTTACTTATATCCCCTCATTTAGAGTCTCACTCAATAATGCACACCTGTGGAATAGTAAGGAGACTTTTTCATGTTGCCTCTCATTTGGAGTGTCACTGAATAATGTGGTGTAGTCAGGAGTCTATTTCATGTAGACACATTTTCAGAGCCTCAGTGAATAAGAGAGACCCTTGCTATGGTAAGGCATCTAATTAATATGGCCACATATTGTAAGCCTCACTGAATAATACTCACCTGGAGAATAATTTGGAGTCTCTTTACGATGGACATTCATTCAGAGCCTCGGTGAATAATGCACACCCGTGGGGTAGCCAGGAGTCTATTTCATGTAGACACATTTTCAGAGCCTCAGTGAATAATGCACATGTGGATTAGTCAGGATTTCATTTCATATCCACTGACTCATAATTTCAGTGAATAATGCACAAATGTAAAGTACTCAGCAGTCTATCTCATAAAGCCACTCATTCAGAGATTCACTGAATAATACAAATATTTACGATAGACAGAATCCTGTTTCATATGGTCACACAATCAGAGCCTCACTTAGTAACACACACCTGGGGAAAAGTTAGGAGTCTACTTTTTATAGCCTTTCATTTACAGCCTCAGCGAATAATGCACACATGTGGAGTAGACACTAGTCTGATTTATATGGCCACAAAGTCAAAGCCTGAGTGAGTAATGCACAACTTTAGAATAGTCACTAGTCTTTTCCATATGCCCAAATATTTAAAGTCAGAGTCAATAATACACACCTGTGGGCTAGTCAAAAATCAATTTCTTATTGCCAAAGATTTAGAACCTCAGTGAATAAAACATACCTGGGTAATACTCAGGACGCTATTACATATGGCATCTGTTTCAGAGATTCATTGAATAAGGAACACCTGTATTGTAGTCAAAATTCTATTTTGTATATCCACATATTCAGAACCTAACTGAAGGACGAACGCCTTGGGGAAAGTCAGGATTCTATTTCGTATAGCCACATATTCAGAACATAAGTAAATAACATACTCCATGGGGAAAGTCAGCATTCTATTTTGTATAGCCACTCATTTAGATACCGACTGTAGAAACGCACACCTGCTGAGTATTCAGGAGTCTCTATTTTATAGCCACTCATTCAGAGACTCACAGAATAATACAGAACTATGGAAATTCAGGAGTGTTTTACATGGACACTTATTCAGAACCTCTTTGAGGAATCATATATATCTAAAAAATACTCAGGATTCTATTATATATAGACACTTTTTCAGAGACTCACTGAATAATGCACACCTGGGGAATAGTCTGGAAACTATTTGATATGACCATTCACCTAGTGACTCAGTGAAAAATGCACAGCTGAGAAATAGGCAAGAGGATAGAGTCATGAGTCTATTTTCTGTGGTAACTCGTTCAGAAACTCACTGAAGAATTCCCACCTTGGAAATAGTCAGAGTCCAGGTCATATGGCCACTCAATCAAAGCATTACCGTATAATGAACAATTGCGCAATAGAAAGGAGTCTATTTCATATGGCCTCTCATTGAGAGCTTCAGTGCATAATAAATAGCTGTGGAGTACTCATGACCTTATTTAAGGTAGCCCCAAATTACACAGCTCATGAATGATATAATAAACATGTGATAGTCAGGAGACTATTTGATATGGACACTCACAGAATTCTTCAATACTGCACATTTGTGGAATTATCATAGTGTATTTCATATGGTGATTCGTTTGGAGAGTCAAAATAATTTAAGATGGTCCATATAAACAACTCAGTCAGTCAGTGAAGCAGATGAGTCAGCCATTTTCAGACCTTGCCCACAGAAAGAAGAATATTTCAATGTTACACTATGCTACAGCCAGTCTCTTTGGCAACACCCCTGCATCACCTCTACAACCACTGGTCTGGTCTTTAAAGACAAAAGAACCATTACATGTCATCTGATTAAAGGGACTTGGAAAAATGAGCCAGACCAGGAGATTCCTTATGAAGCTTATTTCACCCAGTGCAACAGAGATCAACCAATTTATCAGCAGGCTACTGGGGCGCCAGAAAGAGAGTCAAAGATTCAAATTGAGAAAGAGAGAGAAATAGACTCAGGCAGGAGCCATGATCAGGGAATTTAACAACAAGCTGCAAGATAGTCATGAAGTTTTTTCATGAATACAGTGCACCAGAAAGAACCATAGACTCAATTATCTGAGTACATTCAGAGCATCTGTTGAGGAATCCATAAGAGACTCTGAACAGCGGAGTACTATACAGACAATCAGCATGGATAATACAGCATCCAGGCAACAGTAAATAGACTGCCACCTAGCGAGGCAGGACAATGCAACAGATACTCATAAAGAAAGCCCCAACTCACTGAGACAGAGCATCTGAGGAAAAAAAAGGGGGTGCAGAGTGGCTAGACCGTTAGAAGGAAAACTAAGTAACAGAAAAAATTCATCATCAACAATCCGGGCATCCACTCAGAGACCAAATTGAAAAGTTAGTAACTACTAAGACGACAGGTGGATGAATCCACAAAGATGGAAAGAAACCAGCGCAAAAAGTAGGAAAACACCCGAAACCAAAATACCTCACCTCCTAAAAAGGACCAAAACTCCTCACCAGCAAGGGAACAAAGCTGGACGGAGAATGAGTGTAATGAAATGACAGAATCAGAATTGAGAAAGTGGATAATGAGAAACATCATAGAGCTAAAAGAACATGTTCTAAATCAATGCTATGAAACTAAGAACCTTGAAAAATTATTCGAGGAAATGATAACAAGAATGGACAACTTAGAGAGGAATATGAATGAATTGCAGGAGCTGAAAAACACAACACGAGAACTTCATGAAGCATGCACAAGTTTCAACAGCCGAATTGACCAAACAGAAGAAAGAAGATCAGAAGTCTAAGGTCAACTCAATGAAATAAAACGAGAAACCAAGATAAAAGAAAAAAGCACAAAAAGTAATAAACAAAATCTCCAGGAAATGTGGGACTATGTGAAGAGACCCAACCTACGTTTGATAGGTGTACCAAAATGTGAGGAAGAGAATGAATCCAGGCAGGAAAATACTCTTCAGGATATTATACAGGAAAATTTCCCCAACCTAGCAAGGCAGGTCAATACTCAACTCCAGGAAATACAAAGAACACCACAAAGATACTCCGCAAAAAGAGCAACCCCAAGGCACATAATTGTCAGATTCACCAGGGTTGAAATGAAAGAGAAAATACTAAGGGCAGCCAGAGAGAAAGGTCGGGTCAAGCACTAAGGGAAGCCTATCAGAGTAACAGCAGATCTCTCGGCAGAGACTCTACAATCCAGAAGAGAGTAAGGTCCAATATTCAAAATTTTAAAAGAAAGTATTCCATGCAGTGACTAATTCAAAATAGCATTCCTACTATCAGAGGTAGATCAGACCATTGGAAAACATGGTGAAATGTAATAAAAAACACAAAAAAAAACTGGGCACACCTGTAGTCCCACTACATAGGCTATGAGAATCCTGAACCCAGAAGGCGGAGACTGTGGTGAGCCGAGATCACGCCATTGCACTCCAGCCTGGGTAACAAAAGTGAAACTCTGTCTCAGAAAAAAAGAAAAGAAAAGAACTTTCAACCCAGAATTTCATATCCAGCCAAAATGAGTTTCACAAGTGAAGAAAAAATAAAATCCTTCACGAACAAGCAAGTACTCAGAGATTTTGTCACTACTAGGCCTGCTTTACAAGAGCTCCTGAAAGAGGCACTACACATAGAAAGAAACAAACAGTACTAGCCATCCTAAAAGCATACCAAATGCTAAAGAGCATCAATAAAATGAAGAACCTACATGAACCAATGGGAAAAACAGCCAGCTAGCATTAAAAAGGCAGAATCAAATTCAAACATAACAATATTAACCCTTAATTTAAATGGGCTAAATGCACCAATCAAAAGACACAGACTGGCAAATTAAATACAAAGCGAAAATCCATCAGTGTGCTGTATACAGGAAAACCATCTCACATGCAAGAATAAACAAAGGCTCAAAATAAAGGGATGGAGGAAGATTTTCCAAGCAAATGGAGAGCAAAAAAGAAGAAGGAGTTGCAATTCTCCTCTCTGATAAAATAGACTTTAAAGCAACAAAGATCAAAAGAGACAAAGAAGGTCATTACATAATAGTAAAAGGCTCGATACAACAAGAAGAGCTAAGGATCCTAAATATATATGGAACCAATACAGGAGCACCCAGATATATAAGGAAACTTCTTAATGACTTACAAAGAGACATAGACTCCCACAAAAAAATAGTGGGAGACTTTAACACTCCACTGTCAATATCAGAGAGATCAACCAGAAAAAATTAACAAGGATATCCAGGACTTGAACTCAGACCTGGAACAAGCAAACCTGATAGACATTTACAGAACTCTCCACCACAAATCCACAGAATATACGTTCTTCTCAGCACCGCATCACACCTACTCCAAAATTGACCACATAATTGGAAGTAAAGCACTCCTCAGTAAATGCAAAACAACTGAAATCATAACAAACAGTCTCTCAGACCATAGTGCAATCACGTTAGAACTCAGAATTCAGAAACTAAGTCAGAACCGCACAGCTTCATGGAAATTGAACAACTGGCTCTTGAATGTCGATTGAATAAACAATTGAATAAAGGCAGAAATAAAGAAGTTCTTCAAAACCAACGAGAACAAAGACACAACATACCAGAATCTCTGGGACACATTTAAAGCAGTCTGTAGAGAAAAATATATAGCAATAAGTGCCCACATGAGAAGAGTGGAGAGATCCAAAATTGACACCCTATCGACAAAATTGAAAGAGCTAGAGGAGAAAGATCAAAAAGTCTCAAAACCTAGCCAAAGACAAGAAATAACTAAGATCAGAGCAGAACTGAAGGAGATGGAGACACGAAAAACCATTCAAAAAATCAAGAAAACCAAAAGCAGGTTTTTTGAAAAGATCAACATAATAGACAAACCACTAGCCAGACTGATAAAAAAGAAAACAGAGGGCAAGAGGGAGGCAAGATGGCGTCATAGAGGTGACTCAGGATTGCAGATCTCGGTGAAGGCGCAGAGGGTGAGTCCTAGCCGCATTCTCGGATGTTCCTTTATGCCCACAGAGTGCTGAAAGTCCCAGGTGTGGAGAGACACGACAGCAGCCGCAGCCGGCTCCCGCCGCCGGGCGCCAGCAGGGACCCGCACGGAACTCACTGGTCTGGGTGCCCTGTTAAACCGGCAATCTGAGATTTGAAGGGCAGATTGGCATGTCCATCTGATTGAACAGGACTTGGACAATGAGCCAGACCAGGAGTTTCCTGGGAAGCGTGATCTGAGCCGGGTAGTGGGCAGTGAGATCACGGATCCCAGTGCCCTATTGGCAGGCTCCTGGGGCGCCAGTGAGAGTTTCAGCTTGGGGAGAGGAAGAGAGAGAGAGAGAGAGAGAGAGAGGACGGACTCTGAGGCAGGGAGCTGGGTGATCGGGCTCGGCGGGTCCCACGCTCACGGGACAAGCAGGGCGGCGACTGGAGGCGCTTGGGGCTGAGAGTTTTGTTGCCGGCATCTAGGACGGTGCAGCCCGGTCAGGAGGGGCGTCCACCATTGCTGACGAAGTGCACCCCACTGAAGTACCGGACTGACGAGCCTGCCTGCCGAGGCAACCTGCCATAACAGAGAGAGCAGCAACAGGGCGGACCGCGCTAGCAGGTCAGAGCCCCAGCAGGCAAATAGTGAATAGACTGCCGCCTAGTGGGCAGGACAGTGCAACAGATACTCATAAAGAAAGCCCCAACCCCTGAGACAGAGCATCTAAGGGTGAAAAAAAAAGAGTGGTGTTTTATGAGTTCTATTGCAGCAGACATAAACAACCTCCCAACAACCCTGAATGAACAACGGAGCTCACAGCTCAGCACTGGAGCTCCTATAAAGCACAGACTGTCTCCTCAAGCAGCTCCCTGACCCCTGTATATCCAAGGAGTCACCCCAGAAAAGGACTAATCAGACTGACATTTGGCTGGCATCATTCTGGAACAAGGGCAGCAGAAGAAGAAACTGGTATCATCCCTCATTGTTCTGCAGCTGCTGCAGGTATACCCCAGACAAGCAGGGCCTGGAGTGGACCTCAGCACTCATACAGCAGAGAGGATAGATCATTAGAGGAAAACTAAGTAACAGAAATACTTCATCATCAACAATCTCAGTGTCCACACAGAGACCCAATTGAAAATCAGCCAATACTAAGACGACAGGCGGATAAATCCATAAAGATGGGAAGAAACCAGCGCAAAAAGGAGGAAAACACCCGAAACCAAAACACCTCACCTCCAAAAAAGGACCAAAACTCCTCACCAGCAAGGGAACAAAGCTGGACGGAGAATGAATGTGACGAAATGACGGAATCAGACTTCAGAAAGTGGATAATGAGAAACTTCAGTGAGCTAAAGGAACATGTTCTAAACCAGTGCAAAGAAACTAAGAACCTAGAAAAAGATTTGAAAAAGATTCGAGGAATTGATAACGAGAATGGACAACTTAGAGAGGAATATGAATGAATTGAAGGAGCTGAAAACACAACACGAACTTGACATGCACAAGTTTCAACAGCCGAATTGACCAAGCAGAAGAAAGAATATCAGAAGTTGAAGATCAACCAATGAAAGAAAGAATATCAGAAGTTGAAGATCAACTCAATGAAATAAAACGAGAAACCAAGATTAACAAAAAAGGAATGAACAAAATCTCCAAGAAATGTGGGACTATGTGAAGAGACCCAACCTACGTTTGATAGGTGTACCAGAATGTGATGAAGAGAATGAATCCAAGCTGGAAAACACTCTTCAGGATATTATCCAGGAAAATTTCCCCAACCTAGCAAGACAGGTCAATACTCAACTCCAGGAAATACAGAGAACACCACAAAGATACTCTGCAAGAAGAGCAACCCCAAGGCACATAATCGTCAGATTCACTAGGGTTGAAACGAAGGAGAAAATACTAAGGGCAGCCAGAGAGAAAGGTCAGGTCACCCACAAAGGGAAGCCCATCAGACTCACAGCAGATCTCTCGGCAGAGACTCTACAAGCCAGAAGAGAGTGGGGCCAATATTCAACATCCTTAAAGAAAAGATTTCAACCCAGAATTTCATATCCAGCCAAACTGAGCTTCATAAGTGAAGGAAAATAAAATCCTTCACGAACAAGCAAGTACTCAGAGATTTTGTCACCACTAGGCCTGCTTTACAAGAGCTCCTGAAAGAGGCACTACACATAGAAAGAAACAACCAGTTCCAGCCATCCTAAAAGCATACCAAATGCTAAAGACCATCAACAAAATGAAGAATGTACATGAACCAACGGGCAAAACAGCCAGCTAGCATCAAAATGGCAGTATCAAATTCACATAACAATATTAACCCTGAATGTAAATGGGCTAAATGCACCAATCAAAAGACACAGACTGGCAAATTGGATAAAAACCAAAACCCATCGGTGTGCTGTATCCAGGAAACCCACCTCACATGCAAAGATACACAAAGGCTCAAAATAAAGGGATGGAGGAAGATTTACCAAGCAAATGGAGAGCAAAAAGCAGGAGTTGCAATTCTCATCTCTGATAAAATAGACTTTAAAGCAACAAAGATCAAAAGGGACAAAGAAGGTCATTACATAATGGTAAAAGGATCGATACAACAAGAAGAGATAACGATTCTAAATATATATGGACCCAATGTAGGAGCACCCAGATATATAAGGCAAGTTCTTAATGACTTACAAGACTTAGACTCCCACACAATAGTGGGAGACTTTAACACTCCACTGTCAATAGCAGACAGATCAACCAGACAGAAAATTAACAAGGATATCCAGGACTTGAACTCAGACCTGGAACAAGCAAACCTGATAGACATTTACAGAACTCTCCACCCCAAATCCACAGAATATACATTCTTCTCAGCACCACATCACACCTACTCCAAAATTGACCACATAATTGGAAGTAAAGCACCTCAGCAAATGCAAAACAACTGAAATCATAACAAACAGTCTCTCAGACCATAGTGCAATCAAGTTGGAACTCAGAATTCAGAAAATAACTCAGAACCGCACAGCTTCATGGAAACTGAACAACTGGCTCTTGAATGTTGATTGATAAACAATGAAATGAAGGCAGAAATAAAGAAGTTCTTTGAAACCAACGAGAATGAAGACACAACGTACCAGAATCTCTGGGACACATTTAAAGCAGTCTGTAGAGGAAAATATATAGCAATAAGTGCCCACATGAGAAGAGTGAGAGATCCAAAATTGACACCCTATCATCAAAATTGAAAGAGCTAGAGGAGCAAGATCAAAAAGCTCAAAACCTAGAAGACAAGAAATAACTAAGATCAGAGCAGAACTGAAGGAGATAGAGACAAGAAAACCCTTCAAAAATCAATAAATCTAAGAGCTGGTTTTTCGAAAAGATCAACAAAATAGACAGACCACTAGCCAGACTGATAAAAAAGAAGAGAGAACAACCAAATAGATGCAATAAAAACGATAAAGGGAAATCACCACAGATTCCACAGAAATTCAAACCATCATCAGAGAATACTACAAACAACTCTATGCACATAAACTAGTAAATCAGGAAGAAATGGATAAATTCCTGACGCCTGTGTCCTCCCAAGCCTAAACCAGGAGGAAGCAAAACTATGAATAGACCAATAACAAGGTCTGAAGTTGAGGCAGCAATTAAGAGCCTACCACAAAAAAAAGCCCAGGTCCAGATGGGTTCACAGCTGAATTCTACCAGACACACAAAGAGGATCTGGTACCATTCCTTCTGAAACTATTCCAAATAATCCAAAAGAGGGAACCCTTCCCAAATCATTTTATGAGACCAACATCATCCTGATACCAAAACCTGGCAGAGACTCAACAAGAAAAGAAAACTTCAGGCCAATATCCATGATGAACATAGATGCAAAATCTTCAATAAAATACTGGCAAACCGATTGCAACAGCACATTAAAAACTTATCCATCATGATCAAGTAGGATTCATCCTGGGATGCAAGGCTGGTTCAACATACGCAAGTCTATAAATGTAATTCACCACATAAACAGAAGCAAAACAAAACCACATGATTATCTCAATTGATGCAGAGAAGGCATTTGACAAAATTCAACAGCCCTTTATGCTAAAACCCTCAATAAACTTGGTATTGATGGAACATATCTCAAAGTAATAAAAGCTATTTATGACAAACCAACAGCCAATATCATACTTAATGGGCAAAACTGAAGCATTCCTTTGAAATCTGGCACTAGACAAGGATGCCCTCTCTCACCACTTCTATTCAACATAGTACTGGAAGTTCTAGCCAGAGCAATCAGGCAAGAAAAGAAATAAAGGGTATTCAAATAGGAAAGGTGGAAGCCAAATTGTCTCTATTTGCAGACGACATGATAGTATACCTAGAAGACCCCATCACCTCAGCCCAAAAGCTCCTGCAACTGATAAGCAACTTCAGCAAAGTCTCAGGATATAAAATCAATGTTCAAAAATCACAAGCATTCCTATACACCAATAACAGACTTAAAGAGAACCAAATCAAGAACGAACTGCCATTCACAATTGCTACAAAGAAAATAAAATACCTAGGAATACAACTCACTAGGAATGTAAGGGACCTCTTTAAGGAAAACTACAAACAACTGCTCAACGAAATAAGAGAGGACACAAACAGATGGAGAAACATTCCATGTTCGTGGTTAGGAAGAATCAATATCGTGAAAATGGCTATACTGCCCAAAGTAATTTACACAATCAATGCTATCCCCATCAAACTACCATTGAATTTCTTCACAGAACTGGAAAACCACCATGAATTTCATATGGAACCAAAAAGAGCCCGCATAGCCAAGTCAATTCTAAGCAAAAGAACACAGCGGAGGCATCACGCTACCAGACTTCAAACTATACTACAAGGCTACAGTAATCAAAACAGCATGGTACTGGTACCAAAACAGAGATATAGACCAATGGAACAGAACAGAGGCATCGGAGGCAACACAACACATCTACAACCATATTATCTTTGATAAACCAGACAAAACAGGCAATGGGGAAAGGATTCCTATTTAATAAATGGTGTTGGGAAAACTGGCTAGCCATGTGCAGAAAGCAGAAACTGGACCCCTTCCTGACACCTTACACTAAAATTAACTCCAGATGGATTAAAGACTTAAACGTAAGACCTGACACCATAAAAACCCTAGAAGAAAATCTAGGCAAAACCATTCAGGACATAGGAGTAGGCAAGGACTTCATGAACAAAACACCAAAAGCATTGGCAACAAAAGCCAAAATAGACAAATGGGACCTAATCAAACTCCACAGCTTCTGCACGGCAAAAGAAACAGTCACTAGAGTGAATCGGCAACCATCAGAATGGGAAAAATCTTTGCAGTTTACACATCTGACAAAGGGCTGATATCCAGAATTTACAAAGAACTCAAACAGATTTACAGGAAAAAATAAACAAGCCCATTCAAAATGGGCAAAGGATATGAACAGAAACTTTACAAAAGAAGACATACATGAGGCCAACAAACATATGAAAAGTGCTCATCATTGGTCATTAGAGAGATGCAAATCAAAACCACATTGAGATACCATCTCACACCAGTTAGAATGGCGATCATTAAAAATCTGGAGACAGCAGATGCTGGAGAGGATGTGGAGAAATAGGAACACTCTTACACTGTTGGTGGGAGTGTAAATTAGTTCAACCATTGTGGAAGACAGTGTGGCGATTCCTCAGGGACCTAGAAATAGAAATTCCATTTGACCCAGCAATCCCATTACTGGGTATCTATCCAAAGGACTATAAATCGTTCTACTATAAGGACACATGCACACGAATGTTCATTGCAGCACTGTTTACAATAGCAAAGACCTGGAACCAACCCAAATGCCCAACGATGATAGACTGGACTGGGAAAATGTGGCACATATACACCATGGAATATTATGCAGCAATCAAAATGATGAGTTTGTGTCCTTTGTAGGACATGGATGAATCTGAGAACATCATTCTCAGCAAACTGACACAAGAACAGAAAAGAAATACCGCATATACTCACTCATAGGTGGGTGAGAAAATGAGAACACATGGACACAGAGAGGCGTCTACTATACACTGGGGACTGTTGGGGAATGGGGAGGGACAGCGGGGGCTGGGGGATAGCCTGGGGATGAATACCAAGTGGGTGAGGGGAGGAAAGCAGCAAACACACTGCCATGTGTGTACCTATGCAACTATCTTGCATTCTGCACATGTACCCCAAACCTATAATGCAATAAAAATTAAAAAAAAAAAAGAGAACAAAAAACGATTCAATAAAAAATCAATAAAGGGAATAATCACAGAAGCCACAGAAATTCAAACCATCATCAGAGAATACTGCAAACAACTCTATGCACAAAAACTAGTAAAACAAAAAGAAATGGATAAGTTCCTGGACACATGTGTCTTTCAAGAAAATGAGGAAACTGAAACAAGAAGACCAAAAACAATAGTTGAGGCAATAGCCTACCAAAGAAAAAAGCATCCACTTCACAAAGAATTCTACCAGACACACAAGAGGATTTGGTACAATTTCTTCTGAAACTATTCCAAATAATTCAAAAAGAGGGAACCCTTCCAAAATCATTTTATGAGACCAATGTCATCCTGATACCAAAACCCGGCAGAGACTCAACAAGGAAAGAAAACTTCAGGCCAATATTCATGATGAATATACATGCAAAAATCTTCAATAAAATACTGACAACCCGACTGCAACAACACATTAAAAAACTTATCCATCATGATCATGTAGGATTAATACCGGGGACACGAGGCTGGTTCAACATACGCAAGTCTATAAATGTAATTCACCACATAAACAGAAGTAAATACAAAAACCACATGATTATCGCAATTGATTCAGAGAAGGCATTTCACAAAATTCAACAGCTCTTTTTTTTTATTTAAGAAAATTTTTAATGACTTTTTTTCATTGCATAAAATACAATCAATTTAGTTTACAAATACCATTTTATTTAATATTCCTGTCACTGTTTTTGTTACTAAATATAAAGTGAGAAAACAGAATCATAGGGTTTTGATTTGTAAAAGGAAAGCTAAGATTCATCAGAAATATAAATAAAGTGCATGATTGTAAATGCTGATCAATGTATAATGTTTTAAAATTATCTTTTCTCAGTAAATTTTTTTTAAAATTGCATTGTAGGTTTCATGTGCAAGATAGTTGCATAGCACACATGGCAGTGTGCTTTGCTGCCTTCCTCCCCTCACCCACACTTGTATTCATCCCCAGGCCATCCCCCAGCCCCTCCTGCTGATCCTAAGTCTCAGACTGTGTAATAGTGAGACTTTTTTCACCCACTATGAGTGAGTATGCGGTATTTCTTTTTCTGTTCTTGTGTCAGTTTGTTGAGAATGATGTTCTCCAGATTCATCCATGTCCCTAAAAAGGACACAACTCATCATTTTTGATTGCTGCATAATATTCCATGGTGTATATGTGCCGCATTTTCCCAGTGCAGTCTATCATCGTTGGGCATTTGGGTTGGTTCCCTCTATTGTAAACAGTAAATGAACATTCGTGTGCATGTGTCCTTATAGTTGAACGATTTATAGTCCTTTGGATTGATACCCAGTATTGGGATTGTCAAATGGAATTTCTATTTCTAGGTTTCTGAGGAATCGCCACACGTCTTCCACAATGGTTGAACTAATTTACACTCCCACCAACAGTGTAAGAGTGTTCCTATTTCTCCACATCCTCTCCAGCATCTGCTGTCTCCAGATTTTTAATGATCGCCATTCTAACTGGTGTGAGATGGTATCTCAATGTGGTTTTGATTTGCATCTCTAATGACCAATGATGATGAGCATTTTATATGTTTGTTGGCCTCATGTATGTCTTCTTTGTAAAGTTTCTGTTCATATCCTTTGCCCATTTTTGAATGGGCATGTTTGTTTTTTTCCTGTAAATCTGTTTGAGTTCTTTGTAAATTCTGGATATCAGCCCTTTGTCAGATGTGTAAACTGCAAAGATTTTTTCCCATTCTGATGGTTGCCTTTATACTAAAAACCCTCAATAAACTTTGTACTGATGGAACATATCTCAAAGTAATAAAAGCTATTTATGACAAACCAACAGCCAATATCATCCTTAATGGGAAAAAACTGGAAGCATTCCCTTTGAAATCCGGCACTAGAGAAAAATGCTCTCTCACCACTCCTATTCAGCATAGTACTGGAAGTTCTAGCCAGAGCAATCAGTCAAGAAAAAGAAATATGGTATTCAAATAGGAAATGTGGAAGCCAAATTGTCTCTATTTGCAGACGACAGAATAGTATACTTAGAAGACCCCCATCGTCTCAGCTCAAAAAATCCTGAAATTGATAAGCAACTTCAGCAAAGTCTCATGATATAAAATCAATGTGCAAAAATCACAACCATTCCTATACACAAATAACAGACATAAAGAGAACCAAATGAAGAACGAACTGCCATTAACAATTGCTACAAAGAAAAAATGCCAAGGAATACAACTCACAAGAAACGTAAGGGACCTCTAAAGGAAAACTACAAACCACTGCTCAACGAAATTAGAAAGGACACAAACGGATGAAAAAATATTGCATGTTCGTGGTTAGAAAGAATAAATATCGTGAAAATGGCTATACTGCCCAAAGTAATTTACACAATTAATTCTATCCCCATCAAGCTACCATTAAATTTCTTCACAGAACTGGAAAAAATCACAATGAACTTCATATGGAACCAAAAGAGAGCCTGCATAGCCAAGTCAATTCTAAGCAAAAAGAACACAGCGGGAGGCATCACACTATCAGACTTCAAATTATACTACAAGTGTACAGTAATCAAAACAGCATGGTACTGGTACCAAAACAGAGATATAGACCAATGGAACAGGGCAGAGGCATCGAAGGCAACACAACGTATCTACAACCATATAATCTTTGATAAACCAGACAAAAACAATCAACAGGGAAAGGATTCCCTGTTTAATATATGGTGTTGGGAAAACTGGCTAGACATGTGCAGAAAGCAGAAACTGGACCCCTTCCAGACACTTTACACTAAAATTAACTCCATATGGATTAAAGACTTAAACATAACACCTGACACCATAAAAACCCTAGAAGAAAATCTAGGAAAAACAATTCAGAACATAGGTTTAGGAAAGGACTTAACGACCAAAACACCAAAAGCATTGGCAACAAAACCCAAAATAGTCAAACGGGACCTAATCAAACTCCACAGCTTCTTCACGGCAAAAGAAATAGTCACTAGAGTGAATAGGCAACCATGAGAATGGAAAAAAATCTTTCCAATTGATATATCGGACAAAGGGCTGATATCCAGAATTTACAAAGAACCCAAACAGATTTACAGGAAAAAAACAAACAAGCCCATTCAAAAATGGGCAAAGGATATGAACAGACACTTTACAAAAGAAGACACACATGAGGCAGACAAACACATGAAAAAGTGCTCATCATCACTGGTCGTTAGAGAGATGCAAATCAAAACCACATTGAGATACCATGTCAAGCCAGTTAGAATGGCGATCATTGAAAAATCTGGAGACAGCAGATGCTGGAGAGGATGTGGAGAAATAGGAACACTCTTACACTGTTGGTGGGAGTGTAAATTAGTTCAACCATTGTGGAAGACAGTGTGGCGATTCCTCAGGGACCTAGAAATAGAAATTCCATTTGACCCAGCAATCCCATTACTGGGTATCTATCCAAAAGACTATAAATCATTCTACTATAAGGACACATGCACACGAATGTTCACTGCAGCCCTGTTTACAATATCAAAGACCTGGAACCAACCCAAATGCCCATCGATGATAGACTGGACTGGGAAAATGTGGCACATATACACCATGGAATATTATGCAGCAATCAAAATGATGAGTTTGTGTCCTTTGTAAGGACATGGATGAATCTGGAGAACATCATTCTCAGCAAACTGACACAAGAACAGAAAAAGAAATACTGCATATACTCACTCATAGGTGGGTGAGAAAAATGAGAACACATGGGCACAGAGAGGCGGTCTACTATACACTGGGGACTGTTGGGGGAAATGGGGGAGGGACAGTGGGGGGGACTGTGGGGGATAGCCTGGGGCTGAATACCAAGTGTGGGTGAAGGGGAGGAAGGCAGCAAAACACACTGTCATGTGTGTACCTATGCAACTATCTTGCACGTTCTGCACATGTACCCCAAAACCTATAATGTAATAAAAATTAAAAAAAAGAAAACAAACAAACAAACAAATAAATGAATAAATAAATTTTTAAAAAGAAAAAGAAATTCCAATTAACCCTGCAATCCCTTTACTGGGTATATATCCAAAGGACTATAAACCATTCTACTATAAGGACACATGCACACGAATGTTCACTGCAGCCCTGTTTACAATATCAAAGACCTGGAACAAATCCACATGCCCATGGATGATAGACTGGACTGGGAAAATGTGGCACATATACACCATGGAATATTATGCAGCAATCAATAATGATGAGTTTGTGTCCTTTGTAAGGACATAGATGAATCTGGAGATCATCATTCTCAGCAAACTGACACAAGAAGAGAAAAGGAAATACCGAATATTCTCACTCATGAGAAAAATGAGAACACAAGGACACAGCAAGGGGTCTACTACACACAGGGGTCTATTGGGGGGAATGGGGGAGAAAGAGCGAAGGGGGAGCTGGAGAGGGATAGCCCAGGAAAAAATGCTAAATGTGGGTGAAGGGAAGAAATGCAGCCAAACACACTGCCATGTGTGTACCTATGAAACTCTTGCACGTTCTGCACATGTACCCCAAATCCTAAAATGAAATAAAAATTAAAAAAAATACCTCACACCTGTGGAGTAAAATGGGGTCTATTACCTATGGCCACTCTTTCAGTGTTTCAGTGCATAATATGTATATCTGATAAGTCTGAAATCTCTTTCATATAGCCACTCATTCAGGGCCTCAGTGCATAGTACTATGCTAAGATATAGTCAAGGATATACTTCAAATAAGTACACATTCAGAGTTTCTGTAAGTAATGCACACAAGGGCAACATACAAGAGTCTTTTCTATGCCCACTTAGTCAGAGTCTCATTCAATAATACACACCTGGGAGAGAGATAAGAGTCTACTTCATGTAGCCACTCATTTAGAGCCTCAGTGAATAATTCACATCAGCGTAACAGTCGAGCATTTTTTATATGGCGACTCACTATGTGCCTCCCTGAATAATACAAACCAAGGGAATCCTCAGAATTCTATTTCATACTACCACCCATTTAGAAACTTATTGAATAATTCACAATGGAGCAATAGTCAGGTGTATATTCTTTCTGGCCTCTCATTCAAAGTTTCAGTGAATAATAAACTTCTATGGAGAAATCAGGGCACTGTTTAAGATAGCCACGAATTAAGTGCCTTTTGAGTGAAACACATCTGGTGATAGTCAGGAGTTTATTTCATATGAACTCTAATTCTGGGAATTGCTGTGTAATACACAACTGGAGGAGTGTAAGGAGTCTATTTGGTATGGACACTCATACAGAACCTGTTTGAATAATGCACACGTGGAGAATAATCAGGAGTCTATGTCATACGGCTACTCCTTCAGACAAACAGTGAATAACGCACATGTGGAGTAATGAGAAGTCTGTTTTATATGGTCGTTATTACACAGCCTCCCTGAATATTACACACTTGTGATATAGTCTGGAGTCTATTGTTTATGGCCACTCATTCAGAGAATCACTGAATAACGCACACCTGCGGAATAGTCAGAAGTCTCTATCCTATGGCCTCTCATTGAAAGCCTCATTAATGTGCACACCTGGGAAAATAGTCAGGATTTACTTATATCCCCTCATTTAGAGTCTCAGTCTATAATGAACACCTGTGGAATAGTAAGGAGACTTTTTCATGTAGCCTCTCATTCAGAGTGTCACTGAATACTGTGGTGCAGTCAGGAGTCTATTTTATGTAGACACATTTTCAGAAGCTCAGTGAATAAGAGAGACCCTTGCTATAGTAAGGCATCTAATAAATATGGCCACATCTTGTAAGCCTCACTGAATAATACACACCTGGAGAATAATTTGAAATCTATTTTCGATGGACATTCATTCAGAGCCTCAGTGAATAATGCACACCCGTGGGGTAGACAGGAGTCTATTTTATTCAGACACTCATTTATAGTCTCAGTGGATAATATGCACGTGTGGATTTGTCAGGATTTCATTTCATATGGCCACTGACTCATAAGGTCAGTGAATAATGCACAAATATAAAGTACTCAGCAGTTTATGTCATGGAGTCACTCATTCATAAATTCACTGAATAATACAAATATTTAAGATAGACAGAATCCTGTTTCATATGGTCAATCAGAGCCTCACTGAGTAAATCACACCTGGGGAAGCGTTAGGACTCTACTTTATATAGCCTCTCATTTACAGCCTCAGCGAGTAATGCACACGTGTGGAATAGACACCAGTCTATTTTTATGGACACAAAATCAAAGCCTGAGTGAGTAATAATACACAACTTTTGAATAGTCACTAGTGTTTCATATACCCAAATATTCAAAGTCAGAGTCAATAATACACACCTGTGGATGAGTAAAAAAACAATTTTATATGGCCAAAGTCTTAGAGCCTCTGAATAATACATACCTGGGGAATACTCAGGACGCCATTACATATTGCATCTATTTCAAAGATTGATTTAATAAAGAACACCTGTATTGTAGTCAGAATTCTATCTTGTATAGCCACATATTTAGAACCTAACTGAATAGCATACACCTTTGAAAATGTCAGGATTCCATTTCCTATAGCCACTCATTTACATAGTGAATGTAAAAACGCATACCTGTGGTGTATTCCGGAGTCTCTGTTTTATGGCCAATTATTCAGAGCCTCACAGAATAATACAGAATTATGAAAATTCAGGAGTGTATATTACATGGCCACTTATTCAGATCCTCATTGAAAACTCATATATATCTGGAAAATACTCAGGATTCTAATATATACAGCCACTTATTCACAGACTCACTGAATAATGCACACTTGAGGAATACTCTGGAGACTATTTGATATGACCTTTCACCCAGTGACTCAGTGAAAAATGCATAGCTGAGAAATACTCAAAAGGAGGAAGTCATGAGTCTATTTTATGTGGTAACTCGCTGAGAAACTCACGGAAGAATACCCACTTTAGAAATAGTCAGAATAGATGTCATATGGCCACTGAATCAAAGCATTGGGGAAGCAGCAAGATGGCATCGTAGAGGTGACTCAGGATTGCAGATCTCAGTGAAGGCACAGAGGGTGAGTTTTAGCCGCATTTTTGGACGGTGTTTTTTTGCCCACAGAACGTTGAAAGTCCCAGGTGTGGGAGAGACACGGGACGCTTGTGCAGCCGGCTCACGTGGCTGGTTGGGCCAGGCCGGCGCCACAGCGCAGGGGCACATGGCACAAAACTCACTGGTCTGGGTGCCCTCTTAAACCGGTAATCTGAGATTTGGAAGGGCAGATTGGCATGTCCATCTGATTGAACGGGACTTGGACAATGAGCCAGACCAGGATATTCCTGGGAAACGTGATCTGAGCCAGTGCAGTGGGCAGTGGCATGGGAGATTGCACGGATCCCAGTGCCCTACCAGCAGGATACTGGGGCGCCAGTGAGAGAGTCGACTGTTCAGCTTGGGGAGAGGAAGAGAGAGAGAGGACGGACTCTGAGGCAGGGAGCTGAGTGATCAAGCTTAGCAGGTCCCACCCTCATGGGGACAAGCAGGGCAGCGACTGGAGGTGCTCGGGCTTAGAATTTTACTGCTGGCATCTAGGATGGTGCATCCCAGTGTGGGAGGGGCGTCCGCCACTACGGACACAATCTGCCCCTACTGAAGGACCACCCAGGGCTGACGCAGCCTGCCATTGCCGAGGCAACCTGCCATAACAGAAAGACTCCACCAAGAGGGCGGACCCACGCTACCAGAGGGGAGCACCCGCAGGCAAATAGTGAATAGACTGCCACCTAGCAGGGCAAGACAGTGCAGCAGATACTCATAAAGAAAGCCCCAACTCCCTGAGACAGAGCATCTAAGGGGAAAAAAGGGGGGGTTTTATGAGTTCTGTTGCAGCAGACATAAACATATCTTCCCAACATCCCTGAAAGAACAATGGAGCTCAGAGCTAAGCACTGGAGATCCTATAAAAAAAGACCGTCTCCTCAAGCAGCCTCCCTGACCCCTGTATATACCAAGAGTCACCCCAAAAAATGACTAATCAGACTGACATTTGGTGGTCATCATTCGGGAACAAAGATAGGAGAAGAAGAGACTGGTAGCATCCCTCACTGTTCCACAACTGCTACAGGTGTACCCCAGACAAGCAGGGCCTGGAGTGGACCTCAGCACTCGTACAGCAGAGGGGCTAGACCATTAGAAGAAAAACTAAGTAACAGAAATACTTCATCATCAACAATCTGGGTGAACACTCAGAGAACCCATTGAAAAATCAGCAACTACTAAGAAGACAGGTGAATAAATCCATAAAGATGGGAAGAAACCAGCGCAAAAAGGAGGAAAACACCCGAAACCAAAACACCTCACCCCCTACAAAGGACCAAAACTCCTCACCAGCAAGGAAACAAAGCTGGACAGAGAATGAGTGTGACGAAATCATGGAATCAAACTTCAAAAAGTGGATAATGAGAAACTTCAGGGAGCTAAAAAATAATGTTCTAAATCAGTGCAAAGAGGCTAAGAACCTTGAAAAAGGATTTGAAAAAGATTCGAGGAAATGATAACAAGAATGGACAACTTAGAGAGGAATATGAATGAATTGAAGGAGCTGAAAAACACAACACGAGAACTTCGTGAAGCATGCACAAGTTTCAACAGCCGAATTGACAAAGCAAAAGAAAGGATATCAGAAGTCGAAGATCAACTCAATGAAATAAAACGAGAAACCAAAATTAAAGAAAAAAGTGAAAAAAGGAATGAACAAAATCTCCAAGAAATGTGGGACTATGTGAAGAGCCCCAACCTACGTTTGATAGGTGTACCAGAATGTGATGAAGAGAATGAATCCAAGCTGAAAAACACTCTTCAGAATATTATCCAGGAAAATTTTCCCAACCTAGCAAGACAGGTCAATACTCAACTCCAGGAAATACAGAGAACACCACAAAGATACTCCACAAGAAGAGCAACCCCAAGTAACATAATCGTCAGATTCACCAGGGTTGAAATGAAGGAGAAAATACTAAGGGCAGCCAGAGAGAAAAGTCGGGTCACCCACAAAGGGAAACCCATCAGACTCACAGCAGATCTTTCTGCAGAGATCCTACAAGCCAGAAGAGAGTGGGGGCCAATATTCAACATCCTTAAAGAAAAGAACTTTCAACCCAGAATTTTATATCCAGCCAAACTGAGCTTCATAAGTGAAGAAAAAATAAAATCCTTCATGAACAAGCAAGTACTCAGAGATTTTGTCACCACTAGGCCTGCTTTACAAGAGCTCCTGAAAGAGGCACTACACATAGAAAGGAACAACCAGTACCAGCCATCCTAAAAGCATACCAAATGCTAAAGAGCATCAACAAAATGAAGAATCTACATGAACCAATGGGCAAAACAGCCAGCTAGCATCAAAATGGCATTATCAAATTCACACATAATATTAACCTTAAATGTAAATGGGCTAAATGCACCAATCAAAAGACACAGACTGGCAAATTGGATAAAAAATCAAAACCCATCGGTGTGCTGTATCCAGGAAACCCACCTCACATGCAAGGATACACAAAGGCTCAAAATAAAGGGATGGAGGAAGATTTACCAAGCAAATGGAGAGCAAAAAAACAGGAGTTGCAATTCTCGTCTCTGATAAAATAGACTTTAAAGCAACAAAGATCAAAAGGAACAAAGAAGGTCATTACATAATGGTAAAAGGATCCATACAACAAGAAAAGCTAAGGTGTCTAAATATATGTGGACCCAATGCAGGAGCACCCAGATATATAAGGCAAGTTCTTAATAACTTACAAAGAGAATTAGACTCCCACACAATAATAGTGGGAGACTTTAACACTCCACTGTCAATATCAGACAGATCAAACAGACAGAAAATTAACAAGGATATCCAGGACTTGAACTCAGACCTGGAACAAGCAAGCCTGATAGACATTTACAGAACTCTCCACCCCAAATCCACAGAATATACATTCTTCTCAGCACCACATCACACCTACTCCAAAATTGACCACATCATTGGAAGTAAAGCACTCCTCAGCAAATGCAAAACAACTGAAATCATAACAAACAGTCTCTCAGACCATAGTGCAATCAAGTTGGAACTCAGAATTCAGAAAATAACTCAGAACCACACAGCTTCATGGAAACTTAACAACTGGCTATTGAATGTTGATTGGATAAACAATGAAATGAAGGCAGAAATAAAGAATTTCTTCGAAACCAATGATAAGAAATACACAACGTTCCAGCATCTCTGGGACACATATAAAGCAGTCTGTAGAAGAAAATGTATAGCAATAAGTGCCCACATGAGAAGAGTGGAAAGATTCAAAATGGAAACCCTATTGTCAAAATTGAAAGAGGTAGAGGAGCAAGATCAAAAATGCTCAAAACCTAGCTGAAGACAAGAAATAACTAAGATCAGAGCAGAACTGAAGAAGATAGACATAGGAAAAACCCTTCAAAAACTCAATAAATCCAAGAGATGGTTTTTCAAAAACACCAAGATAATAGACAGACCACTAACCAGACTGATAAAAAAGAAAAGAGAGAAAAACCAAATAAAATGATAATGGGGAAATCACCACAGATTCCACAGAAATTCAAACCATCATCAGAGAATACTACAAACAACTCTATGAACAAAAACTAGTAAACCAGGAAGAAATGGATAAATTCCTGGACGCCTGTGTCCTCCCAAGCCTAAATCAGGAGGAAGCTTAAACTATGAATAGACCAATAACAAGGTCTGAAGTTGAGGCAGCAATAAAGAGCCTACCACAAAAAAAAAAGCCCAGGTCCAGATTGGTTCACAGCCGAATTCTACCAGACACACAAAGAGGATCTGGTACCATTCCTTCTGAAACTATTCCAAATAGTTCAAAAAGAGGGAACCCTTCCCAAATCATTTTCTGAGACCAACATCATCCTGATAACAAAACCCGGCAGAAATTCAACAAGAAAAGAAAACTTCAGGCCAATATCCATGATGAACATTGATGCAAGTATCTTCAATAAAACACTGGCAAACCGATTGCAACAGCACATTAAAAAACTTATCCATCGTGATCAAGTACGATTCATTCTGGGGATGCAAGGCTGGTTCAACATATGCAAGTCTATATATGTAATTCACCACATAAACAGAACCAAAAACGAAAACCACATGATTATCTCAATTGACGCAGAGAGGGCATTTGACAAAATTCAAGAGCCCTTTATGCTACAAACCCTCAATAAACTTGGTATTGATGGAACATATCTCAAAGTAATAAAAGCTATTTACGACAAACCAACAGCCAATATCATACTTACTGGGCAAAAACTGGAAGCATTCCCTTTGAAATCCGGCACTAGACAAGGATGCCCTCTTTCACCACTCCTATTCAACATAGTACTGGAAGTTCTTGCCAGAGCAATCAGTCAAGAAAAAGAAATAAATTGTATTCAAATAGGAAATTTGGAAGGCAAATTGTCTCTATTTGCAGACGACATGATAGTATACCTAGAAGACCCCATCACCTCAGCCCAAAAACTCCTGAAACTGATAAGCAACTTCAGTAAAGTCTCAGGATATACAATCAATGTGAAAAAAATCACAAGCATTCCTATACACCAATAACAGACTTAAAGAGAACCAAATCAAGAATAAACTGCCATTCACAACTGCTACAAAGAAAATAAAATACTATTTAGTGGCTCCGGCCGAATAATGTGCTGGCGCTTTTACGAGGCCAAGAGTTCAAGGGCAACCAACCTCAACAACCTACAAGCTCTCATTGGTGGCAAAAAATAAAAAATAAATAAATAAAATAAAATAAAATACCTAGGAATACAACTCATAAAAAACGTAAGAGACCTCTTTAAGGAAAACTACAAACCACTGATCAACGAAATAAGAGAGGACACAAACAGATGGAGAAACATTCCATGTTCGTGGTTAGGAAGAATCAATATCGTGAAAATGGCTATACTGCCCAAAGTAATTTACACAATCAATGCTATCCCCATCAAACTACCATTGAATTTCTTCACAGAACTGAAAAACCACCATGAACTTTATATGGAACCAAAGGGAGTCCACATAGCCAAGTCAATTCTAACCGAAAAGAACACAGTGAGAGGTATCACTACCAGACTTCAAATTATACTACAAGGCTACAGTAATAAAAACCGCATGGTACTGGTACCAAAACAGAGATATAGACCAATGGAACAGAACAGAGGCAACGGAGGCAACACAATATATCTACAACCATATAATCTTTGATAAACCAGACAAAAACCAGCAATGGGGAAAGAATTTCCTGTTTAATAAATAGTGTTGGGAAAACTGGCTAGCCATGTGCAGAAAGCAGAAACTGGACCCCTTCCTGACACCTTATACTAAAATTAACTCCAGATGGATTAAAGACTTAAACATAAGACCTGACACCATGAAAACCCTAGAAGAAAATCTAGGCAAAACCATTCAGGACATAGGAGAAGGCAAGGACTTCATGACCAAAACACCAAAAGCATTGGCAACAAAAGCCAAAATAGACAAATGGGACCTAATCAAACTCCACAGCTTCTGCACAGCAAAAGAAACAGTCACTAGAGTGAATCGGCAACCATCAGAATGGAAAAACATCTTTGCAGTTTACACATCTGACAAAGGACTGATATCCAGAATTTACAAAGAACTCAAACAGATTTACAGGAGAAAAACAAACAAGCCCATTCAAAAATGGGCAAAGGATATGAACAGACACTTTACAAAAGAAGACATACATGAGGCCAACAAACACATGAAAAAATGCTCATCATCACTGGTTCATTAGAGATGCAAATCAAAACTGGCGAGATACCATCTCACGCCAGTTAGAATGGCGATCATTAAGAAATCTGGAGACAGCAGATGCTGGAGAGGATGTTGAGAAATAGGTACACTCTTACACTGTTGGTGGGAGTGTAAATTAGTTCAATCATTGTGGAAGACAGTGTGGCCATTCCTCAAGGACCTAGAAATATAAATTGCATTTGACCCAGCAATCCCATTACTGGGTATATATCCAAAGGACTATAAATCGTTCTACTATAAGGACACATGCACACGAATGTTCATTGCAGCACTGTTTACAATAGCAAAGACCTGGAACCAACCCAAATGCCCAACCATGATAGACTGGCCTGGGAAAATGTGGCACATATACACCATGGAATATTATGCAGCAATCAAAAATGATGAGTTTTTGTCCTTTGTAAGGACATGGATGAATCTGGAGAACATCATTCTCAGCAATCTGACACAAGAACAGAAAAAGAAATACCGCATATTCTCACTCATAGGCAGGTGAGAAAATGAGAACACATGGACACAGGGAGGGGGTCTACTACACACTGGGGTCTATTGGGGGAATGGGGGAGGGACAGTATGGGGGATTTGGGAGGTATAGCCTGGGGATAAATACCAAGTGTGGGTGAAGAAGAGGAAGGCAACAAAACACACTGCCATGTGTGTACCTATGCAACTACTTTGCACATTCTGCATATGTACCCCAAAACCTATAATGCAATAAATTTTTTTTAAAAAAATAATAATAAATCAAAGCATTACCGAATAATGCACAATGGGGCAATAGCACGTCGATTTCATATGGCCTCTCATTGAGAACTTCAGTGTGTAATAAACAGCTTTGGAGTAGTCAGGACCCTCTTTAAAGTAGCCCCAAATTTCGCAGCTACGTGAAGGATACACACATGTGTGATAGTCAGAGAGTATTTGATATGGACACTCATACAGCATCTCTTTGAATACTGAACATTTTGGGAATAATCACTAGTCTATTTTATATGGTGATTCGTCTGGAGAGTCAAAAATTAACGCACACCTGTGGAGTAAAATAAGGTCTGTTACATAAGGACACTCTTTCAGTGTTTCAGTGAATAATATGTATATCTGATAAGTCAGAAATCTCTTTCACATGGCCAATCTTTCAGGGCCTAAATGCGTAATACACCCTTAAGAAATAGTCAAGGGTCTACTGCAAATAAGTACACATTCAGAGTCTCTGTAAATAAACCACACTTGGGCAATACACAAGAGTCTCTTTTCTATGTCCACTTAGTCAGAGTCTCATTCAATAATACACACCGGGGAAGAGTTAAGAGTCTACTTCACGTAGCCACTCATTTAGAGCCTCAGTGAATAATTCACACTGCAGTAATAGTCGAGCATTTTTTATATGGCCACTCACTATGTGACTCCCTGAATGATACACACCTGGGGAATCCTCATATTCTATTTAATACAACCACACATTTAGAACCTTATTGAATAATTCACAACGGAACAATAGTCAGGTGTCTATTCCTTCTGGCCTCTCATTCAAAGTTTCAGTGAATAATAAATTTCTATGGAGTAATCAGGGCACTGTTTAAGATAGCCATGAATTAAGTGCCTTCCTGAGTGATACACATTTTGGTGATAGTCAGGAGTTTCTTTTATACAAACTCTAATTCTGGGTATTGCTGAGTAATACAACACTGGGGGAGTGTCAGGAGTCTATTTGGTATGGACGCTAATAGAGAACCCCTTTAAATAATGCACACATGGAGAATAATCAAGAGTCTATGTCATATGGCTACTCACTCAGACAAACAGTAAATAACGCACATGTATAGTAATGTAAAGTCTGTTGCATATGGCCGTTCTTTCATAGCTTCACTGAATATTACACACTTGTGATATCGTCTGGAGTCTATTGTTTATGGCCACTCATTCAGAGAATCACTGAATAATGCACACCTGTGGAATAGTCAGAAGTCTCTATCCTATGGCCTCACATTGAAAGACTCACTAAATGTACACACCTGGGAAAATAGTCAAAATTTACTTATATCCCCTCCTTTAGAGTCTCACTCAATAATGCACACCTGTGGATTACTAAGGAGACTTTGTGATGTGGTCTCTCATTTGGAGTATCACTGAATAATGTGGTGTAGTCAGGTCTCTATTTCATGTAGACACATTTTCAGAGCCTCAGTGAATAAGAGAGATTCTTGCTATAGTAAGGCATCTAATTAATATGGCCACATCTTGTAAGTATCACTGAATAATACACACCTGGAGAATAATTTGTAGTCTATTTTCGATGGAAATTCATTCAGAGCCTTGGTGAAAAATGCACACCCGTGGGGTAGCCAGGAGTCTATTTCATTTGGACACTCATTCATAGTCTCAGTGGAAAATATGCACGTGTGGATTAGTCAGGATTTCATTTCATATGGCCACTGACTCATAAGTTCAGTGAAAAATGCACAAATGTAAAGTACTCAACAGTTTATTTCATGTAGTCATTCATTCAGAAATTCACTGAATAATACAAATATTTAAGATAGAGAGAATCCTGTTTCATATGGTCACACAGTCAGAGCCTCACTGAGTAACACACACCTGGGGAAGTGTTAGGAGTCTACTTTATATAGCCTCTCATTTACATCCTCAGCAAGTAATGCACACGTGTGGAATAGACACCAGTCTATTTTATATGGACACAAAATCAAAGCCTGAGTGAGTAATACACAACTTTTGAATAGTCACTAGTCTATTCCATATACCCAAATATTCAAAGTCAGAGTCAATAATACACACCTGTGGACTAGTCGAAAAACAATTTTATATGGCCAAAGTCTTAGAGCTTCTGTGAATAATACATACCTGGGGAATACTCAGGACGCTATTACATATTGCATCTTTTTCAAAGATTCATTGAATAAAGAACACCTGTATTGTAGTCAGAATTCTATTTCGTATAGCCACATATTCAGAACGTATCTGAATGACATACACCCTTGAAAATGTCAGAATTCCATTTCGTATAGCCAGTCATTTACATAGTGAATTTTAAAACGCATACCTTTATTGTATTCTGGAGTCTCTATTTTATGGCCACTCATTCAGAGCCTCACAAAATAATACAGAACTATGGAAATTCAGGAGTGTATTTTACATGGCCACTTATTCAGAACCTCATTGAAAAATTATATATATATATATATATATATATATATATATATATATAATACTCAGGATTCTAATATATACAGCCACTTATTCATAGACTCACTGAATAATTCACCCCTGGGGAATACTCTGAATACTATTTGATATGACCTTTCACCCAGTGACTCAGTGAAAATTGCACAGCTGAGAAATAGTCAAGAGGAGGAAGTCATGAGTCTATTTCTTGTGGTAACTCATTGAGAAACTCACTGAAGAATACCCACTTTAGAAATAGTCAGACTAGAGGTCATATGGCCATTAAATCAAAGCATTACCAAATAATGCACAATGGGGCAATAGCACGGAGTCTATTTCATATGGCCTCTCAGTGAGAGATTCAGTGAGTAATAAACAGCTTTGGAGTAGTCAGGACCCTCTTTAAAGTAGCCCCAAGTTACGCAGCTATGTGAACCATACACACATGTGTGATAGTCAGGAGAGTATTTGATATGGACACTCATACAGCACCTCTTTGAATACTGAACATTTTGGGAATAATCACTAGTCTATTTCATATGGTGATTCGTCTGGAGAGTCAAAAATTAACGCACACCTGTGGAGTAAAATAAGGTCTATTACATAAGGACACTCTTTCAGTGTTTCAGTGAATAATATGTATATCTGATAAGTCAGGAATCTCTTTCACATGGCCAATCTTTCAGGGCCTCAATTCATAATACACCCCTAAGAAATAGTCAAGGGTCTACTTCAAATAAGTACACATTCAGAGTCTCTGTAAATAATGCACACTTGGGCAGTACACAAGAGTCTCTTTTCTATGCCCACTTAGTCAGAGTCTCATTCAGTAATACACACCTGGGGAAGAGATAAGTGTCTACTTCATGTAGCCACTCATTTAGAGCCTCAGTGAATAATTCACACTGCAGTAATAGTCGAGCATTTTTTATATGGCCACTCATTATGTGCCTCCCTGAATGATACACACCTGGGGAATCCTCAGGATTTTATTTTATACTACCACCCATTTAGAACCTTATGGAATAATTCACAATGAAGCAATAGTCAGGCATCTATCTTTCTGGCCTCTCATTCAAAGGTTCAGTGAATAATAAACTTCTATGGAGTAATCAGGGCACTGTTTAAGATAGCCATGAATTAAGTGCCTTCCTGAGTGATACACAGTTTGGTGATAGTCAGGAGTTTCTTTTACATGAACTCTAATTCTGGGTATTGCTGAGTAATACAAAACTGCGGGAGTGTCAGGAGTCTATTTGATATGGACGCTAACACAGAAACTTTTTGAATAATGCACACTTGGAGAATAATCAGTAGTCTATGTCATATGGGTACTCATTCATACAAACTGAAAAAAGCACATGTGGAGTAATGAAAAGTCTGATGCATATGGCTGTTCTTTCACAGCCTCACTGAATATTACACACTTGTGATATAGTCTGGAGTCTATTGTTTATGGCCACTCATTCAGAGAATCACTGAATGCACACCTGGGGAATAGTCAGAAGTCTATCCTATGGCCTCACATTGAGAGCCTCACTAAATGTACACACCTGGGAAAATAGTCAGGATTTACTTATATCCCTCATTTAGAGTCTCACCAATGCACACCTGTGGAATGTAGGAGACTTTTCATGCTCTCATTTGAGTGTCACTGAATAATGTGGTAGTCAGGAGTCTATTTCATGTAGACATTTTCAGAGCCTCAGTGAATAAGAGAGACCCTTGCTATAGTAAGGCATCTAATTAATATGGCCACATCTTGTAAGCTCACTGAATAATACACACCTGGAGAATAATTTGGAGTCTATTTTGCATGGACATTCATTCAGAGCCTTAGTGAATACTGCACACTCGTGGGGTAGCCAGGAGTCTATTTCATTTGGACACTCATTCGTAGTCTCATTGGATAATATTCATGTGTGGAATATTCTGGATTTCATTTCATATGGCCACTGACTCATAATTTCAGTGAAAAATGCACAAATGTAAAGTACTCAGCAGTCTATTTCACAGAGCCACTCATTCAGAGATTCACTGAATAATACAAATATTTAAGATACACCGAATACTGTTTCATATGGTCACACAATCAGAGCCTCACTGAATAACACACACCTGGGGAAGCGTTAGGAGTCTACTTTTTATAGCCTCTCATTTACAGCCTCAGCGAATAATGCGCACGTGTGGAATAGACACGAGTCTATTTTACACGGCCACAAAATCAAAGACTGAGGGAGTAATACACAACTTTACAATAGTTACTAGTCTATTCCATATGCCCAAATATTCAAAGTCAGAGTCAATAATACACACCTGTGGACTAGTCAAAAAACAATTTCATATGGCCAAAGTTTTAAACCTGAGTGAATAATACATACCTGGGTAATACTTAGGATGCTATTACATATGGCATCTATTTCAGACATTCATTGAATTAGGAACACCTGTATTGTAGTCAGAATTCTATTTTGTATAGCCACATATTCAGAACCTACCTGAATGACATACACCTTGGGGAAAGTCAGGATTCTCTTTCATATATCCACATATGCAGAACCTAACTGAATAACATACACCATGGGAAAGTCAGAGTTCTATTTTGTATAGCCACTCATTTAGATACCGAATTTAAAAACGCACAGCTGTGGAGTATTCAGGAGTTACTCTTTTATGGCCGCTCATTCAGAGCCTCACAGAATAATACAGAACTATGGAAATTCAGGAGTGTATTTTACATGGCTGCTTCTTCATAACCTCATTGATGAATCATAAATATCTGGAAAATACTCAGGATTCTATTATATATAGCCACTTATTCAGAGACTCACTGAATAATGCACACCTGGGGAATAATCTGGAAACTATTTGATATAACCGTTCACCTAGTGACTCAGTGAAAAATGCACAGCTGATAAATAGTCAAAAGGATAGAGTCATGTGTCTATTTTATGTGGTAACTCCTTCCAAAATTCAGTGAAGAATACCAACCTTGGAAATAGTCAGAGTCCAGGTCATATAGCCACTCAATTCGAGCATTTCTGAATAATGTAATATGTGGCAGTAGTAAGGAATCAATTTTATATGGCCTCTCATTGAGAGTTTCAGCGCATAATAAACATCTGTGGAGTAGTCAGGCCCTCTTTAAGGTAGCCACAAATTACGCAGCTACGTGAATAATACACACATGTATGATAGTCAGGATACTCTTTGATATGGACACTCATACAGCACCTTTTCGAATACTGCACATTTGGGGAATAATCACTAGTCTATTTCACATGGAGATTCATTTGGGAGTCAAAAAATATTGCACAGCTGTGGAGTAAAATGGGGTCTATTTCATAAGTCCTCACTTTCAGTGTTTCAGTGAATAATATATGTGTCTGAGAAGTCAGGAATCTTTTTCACATGGCCACTCATTCAGAGCCTCAGTGCATAAAACTACCCTCAGAAATAGTCAAGGGTCTACTTCAAAGTACACATTTAGAGTATCTGTAAGTAATGTACACAAGGGCAAAACACAAGAGTCTCTTTTCTATGCCCACTTATTCAGAGTCTCATTCAATAATACCTTGGGAAGAGTTTAGAGTATGTTCATGTAGCCCCACATTTAGAGACTCAGTGAATAATTCACACCAGAAGAATAGCCGAGCATTTTTTATATGGCCAGTCAGTATGTGCCTCCCTGAATGACACACACATGAAGAATCCTCAGAATTCTATTTCATACTACCAGACATATAGACCAATATTTAATAATTCACAATGGAGCAATAGTCAAGTATCTATTCTTTCTGGCCTCTCATTCAAAGTTTCAGTGAATAATGCACAAATGTAAAGTACTCAGCAGTCTATTTCATAGAGCCACTCATTCAGAGATTCACTGAATAATACAATTATTTAAGATAGACAGAATCCTGTTTCATATGGTCACACAATCAGAGCCTCACTGAGTAACACACACCTGGGGAAGCGTTAGGAGTCTACTTTATATAGCCTCTCATTTACAGCCTCAGCGAATAATGCACACGTGTGGAATAGACACTAGTCTATTTTATATGGCCACAAAATCAAAGCCTCAGTGAGTAATACACAACTTTAGAATAGTCACTAGTCTATTCCATATGCCCAAATATTCAAAGTCAGAGTCAATAATAAACACCTGTGGACTAGTCAACAATTAATTTCATATGACCAAAGTTTTAGAGCTTCAGTGTATAATACATACCTAGGGAATACTAGGGACACTATTACATATGGCATCTATTTCAGAGATTTATTGAATAAGAAACACCTGAATTGTAGTCAGAATTCTCTTTCATATAGCCACATATTCAGAACCAATCTGAATGACATACACCTTGGGGAAAGTCAGAATTCTATTTCATATAGCCACATATTGAGAACCTAACTGAATAACATACAACTTAAGGAAAGTCAGGATTCTATTTCGTATACCCACTCATTTAGATTCCGAATGTAAAAACGCACACATGCAAAGTATTCAGGAGTCACTATTTCATGGCCACTCATTCAGAGTATCTCAGAATAATACAGAACTATGGAAATTCAGGAGTGTGTTTAACATGGCCACTTATTCAGAACCTCATTGAAGAATCATATATATCTGGAAAATACTCAAGATTCTATTAAATAAAGCCACTTATTAAGAGACTCACTGAATAATGTACACCTGGGGAGTAATCTGGAGACGATTAAATATTACCGTTCACCCAGTGACTCAGTGAAAAATTTACAACTGATAAATAGTCAAGAGGATAGGTTCATGGGTCTATTTTCTGTGGTAACTCGTTCAGCAACACACTGAAGAATACCCACGTTGGAAATAGTCAGAGTCCAGGTCATATGGCCACTCAATCAATGCATTAATGAATAATGCGATATGTGGCAATAGTAAGGTGTCTATTTCATAAGGCCTCTCATTGAGAGCTTCAGTGCATAATAAACAGCTGTGGAGTAGTCGGGTCCCACTTTAAGGTCGCCCCAAATTACACAGCTACGTGAATGATACACACATGTGTGATAGTCAGGAGACTATTTGATATGAACACTCATACAGCACCTCTATGAATACTGCACATTTGGGGAAAAATCACTAGTATATTTCACATGGTGATTTGTTTGGAAAGTCAAATAATAACACACACGTGTGGAGTAAAATGGAGTCTATTACATAAGGCCACTCTTTCAGTGTTTCAGTGAATAATATGTGTGTCTGATAAGACAGGAATCTCTTTTACATGGCCACTCATTCAGGGCCTCAGTGCATAATACTCCCCTCAGAAATAGTCAAGGGTCTACTTCAAATAAGTACACATTCAGAGTCTCTGTAAGTAATGCACACATGGGCAATACACAAGAGTCTTTTCTATGCCCACTTAGTCAGAGTCTCATTCAATAATACACACCTGGGAAAGAGTTAAGAGTCTACTTCATGTAGCCACTCATTTAGAGCCTCAGTGAATAATTCACACTGGAATAATAGTCGAGCATTTTTTATATGGCCACTCACTATGTGCCTCCTGAATGATACACACCTGGGGAATCCTCAGGATTCTATTTCATACTACCACACATTTAGAACCTTATTGAATAATTCACAATGGAGCAATAGTCAGGTGTCTATTCTTTCTGGCCTCTCATTCAATGTTTCAGTGAATAATAAACTTCTATGGAGTAATCAGGGCACTGTTTAAGATAGCCACAAATTAAGTGCCTTCCTGAGTGATACACACCTGGGTGATAGTCAGGAGTTTATTTCATATGAACTCTAATTCTGGGTATTGATGAGTAATACACAACTGGGGAGTGTCAGGAGTCTATTTGGTATGGACACTCATACAGAACCTGTTTGAATAATGCACACATGGAGAATAATCAGGAGTCTATGTCATATGGCTACTCATTCAGACAAACAGTGAATAACGCACATGTGGAGTAATGAAAAGTCTGTTTCATATGGCCGTTCTTTCACAGCCTCACTGAATATTACACACTTGTGATATAGTCTGGAGTCTATTGTTTATGGCCACTCATTCAGAGAATCACTGAATAATGCACACCTGAAATAGTCAGAGTTCAGGTCACATGGCCACTCATTCAGAGCCTCACTGAATAATACACACCTGGGGAATCCTCAGGATTCTATTTCATACTACCACACATTTAGAGCCTCAGTGAATAATGCACACCTGTGGAATATAGGAGACTTTTCATGTGGCCTCATTCGAGACTCACTGAATAATGTGGTGTAGTCAGGAGTCTATTTCATGTAGACACATTTTCAGAGCCTCAGTGAATAAGAGAGACCCTTCTATAGTAAGGCATCTAATTAATATGGCCACATCTTGTAAGCCTCACTGAATAATACACACCTGGAGAATAATTTGGAGTCTATTTGTGATGGACATTCATTCAGAGCCTCGGTGAATAATGCACACCGTGGGGTAGCCAGGAGTCTATTTCATTTGGACACTCATTCATAGCCTCAGTGGATAATATGCACGTGTGGATTAGTCAGGATTTCATTTCATATGGCCACTGACTCATAATTTCAGTGAATAATGCACAAATATAAAGTACTCAGCAGTCTATTTCATAGAGCCACTCATTCAGAGATTCACTGAATAATACAAATATTTAAGATAGACACAATCCTGTTTCATATGGTCACACAATCAGAGCCTCACTGAATAATGCACACCTGGGGAAGTGTTAGAGTCTACTTTATATAGCTTCTCATTTACAGCCTCAGCGAATAATGCACACGTGTGGAATAGACACTAGTCTATTTTATATGGCCACAAAATCAAAGCCTGAGTGAGTAATACACAACTTGAGAATAGTCACTTGTCTATTCCATATGCCCAAATATTCAAAGTCAGAGTCAATAATACACACCTGTGGACTAGTCAAAAACAATTTCATATGGCCAAAGTTTTAGAGCCTCAGTGAATAATACATACCTGGGGAATACTCAGGACGCTATTACATATGGCATCTACTTCAGAGATTCATCGAATAAGGAACAACTGTATTGTACTCAGAATTCCATTTTTTTTATAGCCACATATTCAGAACCTAACTGAATAACATACACCTTGGGAAAGTCAAATTCTTTTTATATAGCCACTCATTTAAATACTAATGTAAAGGCACACCTGCAGGAGTATTCAGGAGTCTCTGTTTTATGGTCACTCATTCAGAGCCTCACAGAATAATACAGAACTATGGAAATTCAGGAGTGTATTTTACATGGCCACTTATTCAGAACCTCATTGAAGAATCATATATATCTGGAAAATACTCAGGATTCTATTATATATAGCCACTTATTCAGAGACTCACTGAATAATGCACACCTGGGGAATAGTCTGGAGACTATTTGATATGACTATTCACCCAGGGACTCAGAAAAAAATGCACAGCTGAGAAATAGTCAAGAAGATAGAGTCATGAGTCTATTTCTGTGGTAACTCGTTCAGAAACTCACTGAATAATACACACCTTGAAATAGTCAGAGTCCAGGTCATATGGCCACTCATTCAGAGAATCACTGAATAATGCACAATGGGCAATAGTAAGGAGTCTATTTTATATGGCCTCTCATTGAGAGCTTCAGTGCGTAATAAACAGCTGTGGAGTAGTCAGACCCTATTTAAGGTAGCCCCAAATTAAGCAGCGTGAATGATACACACATGTGTGATAGTCAGGAGACTCTTTGATATGGACACTCATACAGAACCTGTTTGAATAATGCACACGTGTGGAATAGACACTAGTCTATTTCATATGGTGATTCGTTTGAGAGTCAAAAATATGCACACTGTGGAGTAAAATGGGGTCTATTACATAAGGCCACTCTTTCAGTGTTTCAGTGAATAATATGTATATCTGATAAGTCAGGAATCTCTTTCACATGGCCACTCATTCAGGGCCTCAGTGCATAATACTTCCCTCAGAAATAGTCAAGGGTCTACTTCAAATAAGTACACATTCAGAGTCTCTGTAAGTAATGCACACATGGGCAATACACAAGAGTCTCTTTTCTATGCCCACTTAGTCAGAGTCTCATTCAATAATACACACCTGGGAAGAGTTAAGAGTCTACTTCATGTAGCCACTCATTTAGAGCCTCAGTGAATAATTCACACCGAGTAATAGTCGAGCATTTTTATATGGCCACTCATTGTGCCTCCCTGAATGATACACACCTGGGGAATCCTCAGGATTCTATTTCATACTACCACACATTTAGAACCTTATTGAATAATTCACAATGGAGCAATAGTCAGGTGTCTATTCTTTCTGGCCTCTCATTCAATGTTTCAGTGAATAATAAACTTCTATGTAGTAATCAGGGCACTGCTTAAGATAGCTGTGAATTAAGTGACTTCCTGAGTGATACATGCCTGAGTGATAGGAGTTTATTCTATATGAACTCTAATTCTGGGTATTGCTGAGTAATACACAACTGGGGAGTGTCAGGAGTCTATTTTGATGGACACTCATACAGAACCTGTTTGAATAATGCACACATGGAGAATAATCAGGAGTCTATGTCATATGCTACTCATTCAGACAAACAGTGAATAATGCACACGTGTGGAATAGACACTAGTCTATTTCATATGGCCTTCTTTCACAGCCTCACTGAATATTACACACTTGTGATATAGTCTGGAGTCTATTGTTTATGGCCACTCATTCAGAGAATCACTGAATAATACACACCTGTGGACTAGTCAAAAACAATTTTATATGGCCACTCATTCAGAGATTCACTGAATAATACACACCTGGGGAATCCTCAGGATTCTATTATATATAGCCACTTATTCAGAGACTCACTGAATAATGCACACCTGTGGAATAGTAGGAGACTTTTCATGTGGCCTCTCATTTGGAGTGTCACTGAATAATGTGGTGTAGTCAGGAGTCTATTTCATGTAGACACATTTTCATGGCCTCAGTGAATAAAAAAAACTTTTTCTATAGTAAGGCATCTAATTAATATGGCCACATCTTGTAAGCCTCACTGAATAATACACACCTGGAGAATAATTTGGAGTCTATTTTTTGATGGACATTCATTCAGAGCCTCGGTGAATAATGCACCTGTGGGTAGCCAGAGTCTATTTCATTTGGACACTCATTCATAGCCTCAGTGGATAATATGCACGTGTGGATTAGTCAGGATTTCATTTCATATGGCCACTGACTCATAATTTCAGTGAATAATGCACAAATGTAAAGTACTCAGCAGTCTATTTCATAGAGCCACTCATTCAGAGATTCACTGAATAATACAAATATTTAAGATAGACAGAATCCTGTTTCATATGGTCACACAATCAGAGCCTCACTGAGTAACACACAGCTGGGAAGTGTTAGGAGTCTACTTTATATAACCTCTCATTTACAGCCTCAGTGAATAATGCACAAGTGTGGAATAGACACTAGTCTCTTTTATATGGCCACAAAATCAAAGCCTGAGTGAGTAATACACAACTTTAGAATAGTCACTAGTCTATTCCATATGCCCAAATATTCAAAGTCAGAGTCATAATACACACCTGTGGACTAGTCAAAAACAATTTTATATGGCCAAAGTTTTAGAGCCTCAGTGAATAATACATACCTGGGGAATACTCAGGACGCTATTATATATGGCATCTATTTCAGAGATTCATTGAATAATGACACCAGTGTTGTAGTCAGAATTCTATTTCATATAGCCACTTATTCAGAGACTCACTGAATAATACACACCTGTGGACTAGTCAAAAACAATTTTATATGGCCACTCATTCAGAGAATCACTGAATAATGCACAAATGTAAAGTACTCAGCAGTCTATTTCATATGGCCACTCATTCAGAGCCTCACAGAATAATACAGAACTATGGAAATTCAGGAGTGTATTTTACATGGCCACTTATTCAGAACCTCATTGAAGAATCATATATATCTGGAAAATACTCAGGATTCTATTATATATAGCCACTTATTCAGAGACTCACTGAATAATGCACACCTGGGGAATAGTCTGGAGACTATTTGATATGTTCACCCAGTGACTCAGTGAAAATGCACAGCTGAGAAATAGTCAAGAAGAGATAGAGTCATGAGTCTATTTTCTGTGGTAACTCATTCAGAAACTCACTGAAAATACCCACCTTGGAAATAGTCAGAGTCCAGGTCATATGGCCACTCAATCAAAGCATTACTGAATAATGCACAATGGAGCAATAGTAAGGAGTCTATTTTATATGGCCTCTCATTGAGAGCTTCAGTGTGTAATAAACAGCTGTGGAGTAGTCAGGACCCTATTTAAAGTAGCCCCAAATTATGCAGCTACGTGAATGATACACACATGTGTGATAGTCAGGAGACTATTTGATATGGACACTCATACAGCACCTCTTCGAATACTGCACATTTGGGGAATAATCACTAGTCTATTTCATATGGTGATTCGTTTGGAGAGTCAAAAAATAACGCACACCTGTGGAGTAAAATGGGGTCTATTACATAAGGCCACTCTTTCAGTGTTTCAGTGAATAATATGTATATCTGATAAGTCAGGAATCTCTTTCACATGGCCACTCATTCAGGGCCTCAGTGCATAATACTCCCTCAGAAATAGTCAAGGGTCTACTTCAAATAAGTACACATTCAGAGTCTCTGTAAGTAATGCACACATGGGCAATACACAAGAGTCTCTTTTCTATGCCCACTTAGTCAGAGTCTCATTCAATAATACACACCTGGGGAAGAGTTAAGAGTCTACTTCATGTAGCCACTCATTTAGAGCCTCAGTGAATAATTCACACCGGAGTAATAGTCGAGCATTTTTATATGGCCACTTATTCAGAGACTCACTGAATAATGCACACCTGGGGAATCCTCAGGATTCTATTTCATAGCTACACATTTAGAACCTTATTGAATAATTCAAAATGAATCAATATTCAGGTGTATATTCTTTATGGCCTCTCATTCAAAGTTTAGTGAATAATAAACTGCTATGTAGTAATCAGGGCACTGTATAAGATAGCCACGAATTAAGTGCCTTCCTGAATGATACACGTGATAGTCAGGAGTTTATTTCATATGAACTCTATTTCTGGGTCTTGCTGAGTAATACAGAACTGGGGAGTTTCACGAGTCTATTTTGTATGGACACTCATACAGAACCTGTTTGAATAATGCACACATGGAGAATAATCAGGAGTCTATGTCATAGCTACTCATTCAGACAAACAGTGAATAACACATGTGAGTAATGAGAAGTCTGTTTCATATGGCCGCTCTTTCACAGCCTCACTGAATATTACACACTGTGATATAGTCTGGAGTCTATTGTTTATGGCCACTCATTCAGAGAATCACTGAATAATGCACACCAACAGAATGGTCAGAAGTCTATCCTATGGCCTCCATTGAGAGCCTCACTAAATGTACACACCTGGGAAAATAGTCAGATTTTATATTCATTTAGAGTCTCACTAATAATGCACACCTGTGGAATAGTAAGGAGACTTTTCATGTGGCCTCTCATCGGTGTCACTGAATAATGTGGTGTAGTCAGGAGTCTATTTCATGTAGACACATTTTCAGAGCCTCAGTGAATAAGACCCTTCTATAGTAAGGCATCTAATTAATATGGCCACATCTTGTAAGCCTCACTGAATATTACACACTGTGATATAGTCTGGAGTCTATTGTTTATGGCCACTCATTCAGAGCCTCGGTGAATAATGCACAACCGTGGGGTAGCCAGGAGTCTATTTCATTTGACACTTCATAGCTCAGTGGATAATATGCACGTGTGGATTAGTCAGATTTCATTTCATATGGCCAAAGTTTTAGAGCCTCAGTGAATAATGCACAAATATAAAGTACTCAGCAGTCTATTTCATAGAGCCACTCATTCAGAGATTCACTGAATAATACAAATATTTAAGATAGACAGAATCCTGTTTCATATGGTCAAACAATCAGAGCCTCACTGAGTAACACACACCTGGGGAAGCATTAGGAGTCTACTTTATATAGCCTCTCATTTACAGCCTCAGAATAATGCACACGTGTGGAATAGACACTAGTCTATTTTATATGGCCACAAAATCAAAGCTGAGTGAGTAATACACACTTGAGAATAGTCACTAGTCTATTCCATATGCCCAAATATTCAAAGTCAGCGTCAATAATACACACCTGTGGACTAGTCAAAAACAATTTCATATGGCCAAAGTTTTAGAGCCTCAGTGAATAATACATACCTGGGAATACTCAGGACACTATTATATGGCATCTATTTCAGAGATTCATTGAATAAGGAACACCTGTATTGTACTCAGAATTCTATTGCGTATAGCCACATATTCAGAACCTAACTGAATATTATACACCTTCGGGAAATTCAAAATTCTATTTTGTATAGCCACTCATTTAATACCGGATGCAAAAACACACACCTGCACAGTATTCAGGAGTCTCTGATTTATGGCCCCTCATTCAGAGCCTCACAGAATAATACAGAACTATGGAAATTCATCAGTGTATTTTACATGGCCATTTATTCAGAACCTCGTTGGAGAATCATATATATCTGGAAAATACTAAGGATACTATTATATATAGACACTTATTCAGAGACTCACTGAATAATGCACACCTGGGGAATAGTCTGGAGACTATTTGATATGACGGTTCACCCAGTGACTCAATGAAAAATGCACAGCTGAGAAATAGTCAAGAAGATAGAGTCATGAGTCTATTTTATGTGGTAACTCATTCAGAAACTCACTGAAGAATACCCACCTTGGAAATAGTCAGAGTCCATGTTATATGACCACTCCATCAAATCATTATCGAATACTGAACAATGGGGCAATAGTAAGGAGTCTATTTTATATGGCCTCTCATTGAGAGCTTCAGTGTGTAAGAAACAGCTGTGGAGTAGTCCGGACCCTATTTAAAGTAGCCGTAAGTTACGCAGCAACGTGAATGATACACACATGTGGGATAGTCAGGAGACTATTTGATATGGACACTCATACAGCACCTCTACGAATACTGCACATGTGGGAAATAATCAGTAATCTATTTCTTATGGTCATTCGTTTCGAGAGTCAAAAATTTATGCACACCTGTGGAGTAAAATGGGGTCTATTACATAAGGCCACTCTTTCAGTGTTTCAGTGAATAATATGTATATCTGATAAGTCAGGAATCTCTTTCACATGGACACTCCTTCAGGGCCTCAGTGCATAATACTTACCTCAGAAATAGTCAAGTGTGTACTTCAAATAAGTACACATTCAGAGTCTCTGTAAGTAATGCACTCATGGGCAATACACAAGAGTCTCTTTTCTATGCCCACTTAGTCAGACCCTCATTCAATAATAGACACCTTGGGAAGAGTTAAGAGTCTACTTCATGTATCCACTCATTTAGAGCCTAAATGAGTAATTGACACCGAACTAATAGTAGAGCATTTTTTGTATGGCCACTCACTATGTGCCTTCCTGAATGATACACACCTGGGGAATCCTCAGGATTCTATTTCATACCACCACACATTTCAAAACTTATTGAATAATTCACAATGGAGCCATAGTCAGGTGTCTATTCTTTCTGGCCTCTCATTTAAAATTTCAGTGAATAATAAAATTCGATGGAGTAATCAGTGCACTGTTTAAGATAGCCACGAATGAAATGCCTTCCTGAGTGATACACACCTGGGCGATAGTCAGGAATTTATTTCATATGAACTCTAATTCTGGGTATTGCTGAGTAATACAGAACTCGGGGAGTGTCAGGAGTCTATTTGGTATGGACACTCATACAGAACCTGTTTGAATAATGCACACATGGAGAATAATCAGGAGTCTCTGTCATATGTCTACTCATTCAGACAAACAGTGAATAACGCACATGTGGAGTAATGAGAAGTCTGTTTCATATGGCCGCTCTTTCACAACCTCACTGAATATTACACACTTTTGATATAGTCTGGAGTCTATTGTTTATGGCCACTCATTCAGAGAATCACTGAATAGTGCACACCAACGGAATGAAAAAAAAGTCTCTATCCTATGGCTTCTCATTGATAGCCTCAGTAAATGTAAACACATGGGAAAATAGTCAGGATTTCATATATGCCCTCATATAGAGTCTCACTCGATAAGGCACACCTGTGGAATAGTAAGGAGACTTTTTCATGTGGCCTCTCAATCGGAGTGTCACTGAATAAAGTGGTCTAGTCAGGAGTCTATTCCTGTAGACACATTTTAAAAGCCTCAGTAAATAAGAGAGACCCTGGCTATAGTAAGGCATCTAATTAATATGGCCACATCTTGTAAGCATCACTGAATAATACACACCTGGAGAATTATTTGGAGTATATATTTGAAGGACATTCATTCAGAACCTCGGTGAGTAATGCATACCCGTGGGTAGCCAGGAGTCTATTTCATTTGGACACTCATTCATAGCCTCAGTGGATCATATGCACGTGTGCATTAGTCAGGATTTCATTTCATATGGCCACTGACTCATAATCTTTATAATGCACAAATGGAAAGTAATCAGCAGTCTATTTCATAGAGCCACTCATTTAAAGATTCACTGAATAATACAAACATTTGATATAGACAGAATCCTGTTTCATATGGTCACACAATCAGAGCCTCACAGAGTAACACACACTTGGGGAAGCTTTAGGAATCTACTTTATATAGCCCCTCATTTACAGCCTCAGCAAATAATGCACATGTGTGGAATAGACACTAGTCTATTTTATATGTCCAAAAAATGAAAGCCTGGGGGAGTAATACACAACTTTAGAATAGTTACTAGTCTAATCCATATGCCCAAATATTCAAAGTCAGAGTCAATAATACACACCTGTGGACTAGGCAAAAAACAATTTCATATGGCCAAAGTTTTAGAGCCTCAGTGAATAATACATACCTGGGGAATACTCAGGACGCTATTACATATGGCATCTATTTCAGAGATTCATTGAATAAGGAACACCAGTATTGTAGTCAGAATTCTATTTCGTATAGCCACATATTCAGAACTTAACTGAATGACATACACCTTGGGGAAAGTCAGGATTCTACATCGTATAGCCACATATTCAGAACCTTACTGAATAACATACACCTTGAAAGTCAGGATTCTATTTCTTATAGCCACTCATTTAGATACCGAATGTAAAAACGCACACCTGCAGAGTATTCAGGAGTCTCTGTTTTATGGCCACTCATTCAGAGCCTCACAGAATAATACAGAACTATGGAAATTCAGGAGTGTATTTTACATGGCCACTTATTCAGAACCTCATTGAAGAATCATATATATCTGGAAAATACTCAGGATTCTATTATATATAGCCACTTATTCAGAGACTCACTGAATAATGCACACCTGGGGAATAGTCTGGAGACTATTTGATATGACTGTCACCCAGTGACTCAGTGAAATGCACAGCTGAGAAATATTCAAGAGGATAGAGTCATGAGTCTATTTTCTGTGGTAACTCATTCAGAAACTCACTGAAAAATACCCACCTTGGAAATAGTCAGAGTCCAGGTCATATGGCCACTCAATCAAAGCATTACCGAATAATGCACAATGGAGCAATAGTAAGAAGTCTATTTATATGGCCTCTCATTGAGAGCTTCAGTGTGTAAAACAGCTCTGGAGTAATCAGGACCCTCTTTAAGGTTGCCCCAAATTACGCAGCTCGTGAATGATACACACATGTGTGATAGTCAGGAGACTATTTGATATGGACACTCATACAGCACCTCTTGAAT
>CM038391.1:222699565-222743061 GCA_021498475.1 Saguinus midas | reverse complement strand
AATTGTGAATGGCAGTTCATTCTTGATTTGGTTCTCTTTAAGTCTGTTATTGGTGTATAGGAATGCTTGTGAATTTTCCACATTGATTTTATATCCTGGGACTTTGCTGAAGTTGCTTATCAGTCTCAGGAGTTTTGGGGCTGAGGTGATGGAGTCTTCTACGTATAGTATCATGTCGTCTGCAAATAGAGACAATTTGGCTTCCACCTTTCATATTTGAATACCCTTTATTTCGTTTTCTTGCCTGATTGCTCTTGCTAGAACTTCCAGTACTATATTGAGTAGAAGTGGTGAGAGAGGGCATCCTTGTCTAGTGCCAGATTTCAAAGGAATGCTACCAGTATTATCCGTTAATTATGATATTGGCTGTTGGTTTCTCATAAATAGCTTTTATTACTTTGAGATATATTCCATCAATACCAAGTTTATTGAGGGTTTTTAGCCTAAAGGGCTGTTGAATTTTGTCAAATGCCTTCTCTGCGTCAGTTGAGATAATCATGTGGTTTTTGTTTTTGCTTCTGTTTATGTGGTGCATTACATTTATAGACTTGCATATGTTGAGCATATATTCAGAACCTAACTGAATGACATACACCTGTGGAAAGTCAGATTTTTCATATAGCCACATATTCAGAATATAACTGAATAACATACACCAGAAAAGTCATTCTATTTTATAGCCACTCATTGAGAATGTAAAAATAAACCTGTGAGTATTCAGGAGTCTGTATTATGGCCACTCATTCAGAGCCTCAGAATAATTCAGAACTATGAAAATTCAGGAGTCTATTTTTCTTTTTTTATTTTTATTACCTAGGTTTTGGGGTACATGTGAATGCAAGATATTGCATAGGTACACACTGGCAGTGTGTTTTTACTGCCTTCACCACTTCACCCACACTTGGCATTCATCCCCAGGCTATCTCCCAACCCCTGCTGTCCCCCATTCCAATAGACCCCAGTGTACAGTAGACCGCCTCTGTGTCCATGTGTTCATTTTTCTCACCCAATGAGTGAGTATATGTATTTTTCTGTTCTTGTGTCAGTTTGTTGAGAATGATGTTCTCCAGATTCATCCATGTCTCAAAGGACACAAACTCATCATTTTGATTGCTGCATAATATTCCATGGTGTATATGTGCCACATTTTCCCAGTCCAGTCTATCATTGTTGCATTTGGGTTGGTTCCAGTTCACTATTGTAAACAGTGCTGCAATGAACATTCGTGCATGTGTCCTTATACTAGAAGATAGTTTGATATATATACCCAGTAATGGGATTGCTCAAATGAATTTCTATTTCTAGGTCCCTGAGGAATTGCCACACACTTTCCCACAATGGTTGAACTAATTTACACCCCACCAACAGTGTAAGAGTGTTCTATTTATCCTCTCCAGCATCTGCTGTCTCCAGATTTTTAATGATCGCCATTCTAACTGGCGTGAGATGGTATCTCAATGTGGTTTTGATTTGCATCTCTAATGACCAGTGATGATGAGCATTTTTCATATGTTTGTTGGCCTCATGTATGTCTTCTTTGTAAAGTCTGTTCATATCCTTTGCCCATTTTTGAATGGGCTTGTTTGTTTTTCCTGTAAATCTGTTTGAGTTCTTGTAAATTCTGGATATCAGCCCTTTGTCTGATGTGTAAACTGCAAAAGATTTTTTCCCATTCTGATGGTTGCTGATTCACTCTAGTGACTGTTTCTTTTATGAAGAGCTGTGGAGTTTGATTAGGTCCCATTTGTCTATTTTGGCTTTTGTTGCCAATGCTTTTGGTGTTTTGTTCATGAAGTCCTTGCCTACTCCTAGTCCTGAATGGTTTTGCCTAGATTTTCTTCTAGGTTTTATGGTGCAGGTCTCACATTTAAGTCTTTAATCCATCTGGAGTTAATTTTAGGTAAGGTGTCAGCAGGGGTCCAGTTTCTGCTTTCTGCCCATGGCTAGCCAGTTTTCCCAACACCATTTATTAAATAGAATCTTTCCCCATTGCTTGTTTTTGTCTGGTTTATCAAAGATAATATGGCCATAGATAGATTGTTCTCTGATGCTTCTGTTCTGTTCCATTGGTCTACATCTCTGTTTTGGTACCAGTACCATGCTGTTTTTGATACTGTTCCTTGTTGTATAGTTTGAAGTCTGAGTAGTGTGATGCCTCCTGCTGTGTTCTTTGTGCTTAGAATTGACTTGGGTATGCAGGCTCTTTTTGGTTCAGATGAAATTCATGGTGGTTTTTCCAGTTCTGTGAAGAAATTCATCATGGTAGTTTGATGGGGATAGCATTGATTGCGTAAATTACTTTGGGCAGTATAGCCATTTTCACGATATTGATTCTTCCTAACCACAAACATGGAATGTTTCTCCATCTGTTTGTGTCCTCTCTTATTTCGTTGAGCAGTGGTTTGTAGTTTTCTAGAGGTCCCTTACATTCCTGAGTCGATATTCGAGGTATTTTATTTTCTTTATAGCAATTGTGAATGGCAGTTCATTCTTGATTTGGTTCTCTTTAAGTCTCTTATTGGTGTATAGGAATGCTTGCGATATTTGAACATGATTTTATATCCTGAGACTTTGCTGAATTTCCATCAGGTTCAGGAGCTTTTGGGCTGAGGTGATGTGTCTTCTGGGTATACTATCATGTCGTCTGCAACAAGAGACAATTTGGCTTCCACCTTTCCTATTTGAATACCCCTTTGTTTCTTTTTCTTGCCTGATTGCTCTCTGGCTAGAACATCCAGTACTATGTTGAATAGAGCGATGAGAGGGCATCCTTGTTTGTGCCAGATTTCACAGGGAATGCTTCAGTTTTGCCCATTCAGTATGATATGGGCTGTTGTTTTGTCATAAATAGCTTTTATCTACTTTTTGAGATATGTTCCATCAATACCAAGTTTATTGAGGTTTTGCATATAAGGGCTGTTGAATTTTGTCAAATGCCTTCTCTGGGTCAATTGAGATAATCATGTGGTTTTGTTTTTGCTTGTTTTTGTGATTAATTACATTTATAGACTTCAGCATATTTGAACTCAGCCTTGCATCATCCCCTGGGATAATCCTACTTGATCATGATGGATAAGTTATTTAATGTGCTGTTGCAATCAGGTTTGCCAGTATTTTATTGAAGATTTTGCATCTATGTTCATCATGGATATTGGCCTGACGTTTTCTTTTTTGTTGAGTCTCTGTTGTGGTTTTGTATCAGATGATGTTGGTCTCATAAAATGATTTGGGAAGGTTCCCTCTTTTGGATTATTTGGAATAGTTTCAGGAGGAATGGTACCAGATCACTCTTTGTGTGTCTGGTAGAATTCAGCTGTGAACCAATCTGGACCTGGGCTTTTTTGTGTGGTAGGCTCTTAATTGCTGCCTCAACTTCTGACCTTGTTATTGGTCTATTCATAGTTTTATTCCTCCTGGTTTAGGATTGGGAGGACACAGGCGTCCAGAATTTATCCATTGTCTTCCTGATTTACTAGTTTATGCATAGAGTTGTTTGTAGTATTCTCTGATGATGGTTTGAATTTCTGGGAATCTGTGTGATTTCATTATCATTTTTTATTGCAGCAATGTTTGTTCTCTCTTTTCTATCATTATCATTGGCTAATGGTCTGTCTATTTTTGATCTTTCAAAAACCAGCTTTGATTTATTGATTTTTTAATTTTATTGCATTATAGGTTTGTACATATGCAGAACGAGCAAGATAGTTGCATAGGTACACACATGGCAGTGTGCTTTGCTTTCCTTCACCCACACTTGGTATTCATCCCCAGGCTATCCCCCCCGCTGTCCCTCCCATTCCCCCAACAGTCCCCAGTGTAGTAGACCGCCTCTCTCTGTGTCCATGTGCTTTGTTCTCACCCACCTATGATTTTTGAAGGGTTTTTCTTGTCTCTATCTCCTTCAGTTATGCTCTGATCTTAGTTATTTCTTGTCTTCGGCTAGGTTTTGAGCTTCTTTGATCTTGCTCCTCCAGCTCTTTCAATTTTTTTGATAAATTGTCAAATTTGTGTCTCTCCAGTCTTCTCATGTGGGCACTTATTGCTATATATTTTCTCTACAGACTGCGTTAAATGTGTCCCAGAGATTCTGAGTACGTTGTGTTTTCACGTTGGTTTCAAAGATCTTCATTTCTGCCTTCATTTCATTGTTTATCCAATCAACATTCAAGACCAGTTGTTCAGTTTCCATGAAGTTGCGGTTCTGAGCTATTTCTAATTTGAGTTCCATCTTAATTGCACTATGGTCTGAGAGCTGTTTGTTATAATTTCAGTTTTGCATTTGCTGAGGAGTGCTTACTTCAATTATGGTCAATTTTGAGTAGGTGTGATGTGGTGCTGAGAAGAATGTATAGTCTGTGGATTTGGGGTAGGAGAGTTCTGTAAATGTCTATCAGGTTTGCTTGTTCTAGGTCTGAGTTCAAGATGGATATCCTTGTTAATTTTCTGTCTGGTTGGTCTGTCTGCTATTGAAAGTGGAGTGTCAAATCTCCACTATTATTGTGGAGTCAAGTCTCTTGTAAGTCATTAAGACTTGCCTTATATATCTGGGTTGCTCCTACATTGGGTCCATATATATTAGATGTTAGCTCTTCTGTTGTACTGATCCTTTTACCATTATGTAATGACCTCCTTGTCCCTTTTGATCTTTGTTGCTTTAAAGTCTCATTATCAGAGAGGAATACAACTCCTGCTTTTTTGCTCTCCATTTGCTTGGTAAATCTTCCTCCATCCTTTATTTTGAGTTTTGTATCTTTGCATGATGGGTTTCTGATACTACACCGATGGGTTTGGTTTTTCATCCAATTTGCCAGTCTGTGTCTTTTGATTGGTGCATCTAGCCCATTTACATTTAGGGTTAATATTGTTATGTGAGTTTATACTGCCATTTTGATGCTAGTCTGTTTTGCCCGTTGGTTCATGTAGATTCTTCATTTTGTTGATGCTTATTTGCTATGCTTATAGGATGGCTGGTACTGGTTGTTCCTTTCTATGTGTAGTGCCTCTTCAGAGCTCTTGTAAAGCAGGCCTAGTGGTGACAAATATCTTGAGTACTGCTTGTTCATGAAGGATTTTATTTTTCCTTCATTTATGAAGCTCAGTTTGGCTGATATGAAATTCTGGGTATTTGATTTAAGGATGTTGAATACTGGCCCCACTCTTCTGGCTTGTAGAGTCTCTGCAAGAGAGATCTGCTGTGAGTCTGTTGGGCTTCCCTTTGGGTGACCCGACCTTTCTCTCTGCTGTCTTCAGTATTTTCTCCTTCATTTCAACCCTGTTGAATCAGATGATTATGTGCCTTGGGTTGTCTTCTTGCGGAGTATCTTTGAAATGTTCTGTATTTCCTGGAGTTGAGTATTGACCTGTCTTGCTAGGTTGGGGAAATTCTTCCTGGATAATATCCTGAAGAGTGTTTTCCAGCTTGGATTCATTCTCTTTATCACATTCTGGTACCTATCAAACGTAGGTTGGGTCTCTTCATAGTCCCACATTTCTTGGATATTTTTATTCATTACTTTTTGTGCTTTTTTCTTTAATCTTGGTTTCGTTTTTATTTCATAGTTAATCTTCACTTCTGATATTCTTTCTTCTGCTTCAATCAATTCTATTGAAACTTTTGCATGCTTCACGGGTTCTCATGTTGTGTTTTTCAGCTCCTTCAATTCATTCATATTCCTCCTGTTGTCCATTCTTGTTACTATTTCCTCGAATCTTTTTTCAAATCTTTTTCAAGATTCTTTGTTCTTTGCATTGATTTAGAACTTGTTCTTTAGCTCAATGAAGTGAAGTTTCTCATATCGGCTTTCTGAAGTCTGATTCACATTTCATCACACTCATTCTCCGTCCAGCTTGTTTCTTTTGCTGGTGAGGACTTTTGTCCTTTGTAGAGGTGAAATGTTTTTGGTTTCAGTGTTTTCCTCCTATTTGCGCTGGTTTCTTCACATCTTTATGGATTTATCCGCCTGTCGCCTTAGTAATTGCTGATTTTTCAATTGGGTCTCTTGGTGGATGCTTGAGATTGTTGATGATGAAGTATTTCTATTTGTAGTTTTCCTTCTAATGGAGCTCTGCTGTAGAGTGTGAGGTCCACTCAGGCCCTGCTTGTCTGGAGTAACCTGTAGCAGCTGTGGAACAGTCAGGATGATACCAGTTTCTTTTCTGCTGTCTTTGTTCCAGAATGATGCCCACCAAATGTCAGTCTGATTAGTCCTTTTTGGGGTGACTCTTTGGATGTACAGGGGTCAGGGAGCTGCTTTAGGAGACGGTCTGTGCTTTATAGGAGCTCCAGTGCTGAGCTGTGAGCTCCGTTGTTCATTCAGGTTGTTGGGAGGTTGTTTATGTCTGCTGCAATAGAACTCATAAAACACCACCCTTTTTTTTCCCTCCTTAGATGCTTTGTCTCTGGGAGTTGGGGCTTTCTTTATGAGTATCTGTTGCACTGTCCTGCCCCACTAGGTGGCAGTCTATTCACTGTTTGCCTGCCGGGCTCTCACCTGCTAGCGCGGGTCTGCCCTGTTGCTGCTGGGCTCCTTTCTGCTGTGGAGCACTCCTGGCGAGTCTCTCTGTTATGGCACTTTGCCTCAGCAATGGCAGGCTGCGTCAGCCCTGGGCGGTACTTCAGTAGGGGCTGATTGCGTCAGCAATGTTGGACGCCCCTCCCTCACCGGGCTGCACCATCCTAGATGCTGGCAGCAAAACTCTCAGCCCCAAACATCTCCAGTCGCTGCCCTGCTTGTCCCCGTGAGGGTGGGACTGCCGAGCCCGATCATCCAGCTCCTTGCCTCAGAGTCTGTCCTCTCTCTCCCTCCCCACAAGCTGAAAGGTCGACTCTCTCACTGGCGCCCCAGTAGCCTGCCAATAGGGCACTGGGATCCGTGGAATCTCCCGTGCCACTGCCAACTGCACTGGCTCAGATTACGTTTCCCAGGAAATTCCTGGTCTGGCTCACTGTCCAAGTCCCATTCAAACAGATGGACATGCCAATCTGCCCTTCCAAATCTCAGATTTCCGGTTTAACAGGGCACCCAGACCAGTGAGTTCTGTGCGGGTTCCCGCTGCAGTGCCCCCGAAGCGGCCGCGCAAGCTGGTTGCGTTAGCCGGCAAAGCGTCTCGTGTCTCTCCCACACCTGGGACTTTCAACGCTCTGTGGGCAAAAAAGGTCCATCCGAGAATGCGGCTAGGACTCACCCTCTGCGCCTTCACTGAGAGCTGCAATCCTGAGTTGCTTCTACGACGCCATCTTGCGAGTCTCCAGGAGTGTATTTTTCATGGGGACTTATTCAAAACTTCATTGATGCATTATATATATCTGCAAAATTCTCAGGATTCAATTATATATAGCCACTTATTCAGAGACTCTCTGAATAATGCACACCTGGAGAATAGTCTGGAGACTATTTGATATGACTGTTCACCTATTGTCTCAGTGAAAAATGCACAGCTAATAAATATTCAAGGGGATGGAGTCATGAGCCTATTTTCTGTGGTATCTTGTTCAGAAACATATTGAAGAATACCCACCTTGGAAATAGTCAAAGTCTAGGTCATATGGCCACTCAATCAAAGCATTACTGAATAATGGACAATTGGGCCATAGTAAGGAGTCTATTTCATGTGGACTCCCATTGAGAGATTCACTGCATAATAAAGAGCTGTGGAGTGTTCAGGACCCTCTTTAACAGAGCCCCAAATTTCGCAACTACATGAATGATACACACATTTATGATAGTCAGGAGACTATTTGATATGGATACTCATACAGCACCTCTTCAATAATTCACATTTGGGAAATAATCACTAGTCTATTTCACATGGTGATTCATTTGGGGAGTCAAAGATAAGGCACACCTGTGGAGTAAATTGGTTTCTGTTACATAAGGTCACTCTTTCAGTCTTTTAGTGAATAATATGTATATCTGATAAGTCTGGAATCTCTTTCACATGGTCACTCCTTCAGGTCCCCAGTGCATAATAATCCCCTGAGAAATAATCAAGGGTCTACTTCTAATAAGTACACATTCAGAGTTTCTGTAAGTAATACACACATGGGCAATACACATTAGTCTCTTTTCTATGCCAAAATAGTCAGAGTCTCATTCAATAATACACACCTGGGGAAGAGTTAAGAGTCTACTTTATGGAGCCACTCATTTAGAGTCTCAGTGAATAATTCACACTGGAGTAATAGTCCAGCATTTTTATATGGCCACTCACTATGTGCCTCCCTGAATGATACACACCTGGGGAATCCTCAGGATTCTATTTCATACTACCACACATTTAGAACCTTATTGAATAATTCACAATGGAGCAATAGTCAGGTGTCTATTCTTTCTGGCCTCTCATTCAAAGTTTCAGTGAATAATAAACTTCTATGTAGCAATCAGGGCACTGTTAAGATAGCCATGAATTAAGTGCCTTCCTGAGTGATACACACCTGTGTGATAGTCAGGATTTTATTTCATATGAACTCTAATTCTGGGTATTGCTGAGTAATACACAACTGGGGGAGTGTCAGGAGTCTATTTGGTATGGACACTCATACAGAACCTGTTTGAATAATGCACACATGGAGAATAATCAGGAGTCTATGTCATATGGCTACTCATTCAGACAAACAGTGAATAACGCACATGTGGAGTAATGAGAAGTCTGTTTCATATGGCCATTCTTTCACAGCCTCACTGAATATTACACACTTGTGATATAGTCTGGAGTCTATTGTTTATGGCCACTCATTCAGAGAATCACTGAATAATGCACACCTGAGGAATAGTCAGAAGTCTCTATCCTATGGCCTCTCATTGAGAGCCTCACTAAATGTACACACCTGGAAAATAGTCAGGATTTACTTATATCACCTCCTTTAGAGTCTCACTCAATAATGCACACCTGTGGAATAGTAAGGAGACTTTTTCATGTGGCCTCTCATTCAGTGTCACTGAATAATGTGGTGTAGTCAGGAGTCTATTTCATGTAGACACATTTTCAGAGCCTCAGTGAATAAGAGACACCCTTGCTATAGTAAGGCATCTAATTAATATGGCCACATCTTGTAAGCCTCACTGAATAATACACACCTGGAGAATAATTTGAGTCTATTTTATGGACATTCATTCAGAGCCTTAGTGAATAATGCACACCGTGGGGTAGCCAGTCTATTTCATTTGGACACTTCATAGCCTCAGTGGATAATATGCACGTGTGGATTAGTCAGGATTTCATTTCATATGGCCACTGACTGGTAATTCAGTGAATAATGCACAAATGTAAAGTACTCAGCAGTCTATTTCATAGAGCCACTCATTCAGAGATTCACTGAATAATACAAATATTTAAGATAGACAGAATCCTGTTTCATATGGTCACACAATCAGAGCCTCACTGAGTAACACACACTTGAAGCGTTAGGAGTCTACTTTATATAGCCTCTCATTTACAGCCTCAGCCATAATGCACATGTGTGGAATAGACACTAGTCTATTTTATATGGACAAAATCAAAGCCTGAGTGAGTAATACACAACTTTAGAATAGTCACTAGTCTATTCCATATGCCCAAATATTCAAAGTCAGAGCCAATAATACATACCTGTGGACTAGTCAAAAAACAATTTCATATTGCCAAAGTTTTAGAGCCTCAGTGAATAATACATACCTGGGGAATACTCAGGACGCTAATACATATGGCATCTATTTCAGAGATTCATTGAATAAGGAACACCTGTATTGTAGTCAGAATTCTATTTTATATAGCCATATATTAAGAAGCTAACTGAATGACATACACAATGTGGAAAGTCAGGATTCTATTTTATATAGCCACATATTCAGAACCTAACTGAAAAACATACAACTTGAAAAATTAGGATTCTATTTCATATAGCCACTTTTTTGATACCAATGTAATAACGCACATTGGAGTATTCTTCTGCCTCTCATTCAAATCAGAATAATAAACTTTTGTTTTATATGCCCATTCAGAACCTCAAAAGAATAGTGACTATGAAAACTATTTTCTGTGGTAACTCATTCAAAAAATGAATGAAGAATACCCACCTTGGAAATAGTCAGAGTCCAGGTTGTATGGCCACTCAATCAAAGCATTACTGAATAATGCACAATGGGGCAATAGTAAAAAGTCTATTTCTATGGCCTCTCATTGAGAGCTTCAGTGCATAATAACAGCTAGTAGTCAGGACCTCTTTTGGTAGCCCCAAATTACGCAGCTAATGAATGATACACATGTGTGATAGTCAGGAGACTATTTGATATGGACAGCACCTCTTCATACTGCACATTTGGGAATAATCACTAGTCTATTTCATATGGTGATTCGTTTGGAGAGTCAAAAACAACGCACACCTGTGGAGTAAATGGGTCTATTACATAAGGCCACTCTTTTGTGAATAATATGTATATCTGATAAGTCAGAATCTCTTTCACATGGCCACGTTCAGGCCTCAGTGAATACTCCCTCAGAAATAGTCAAGGGTCTACTTCAAAAAGTACACATTCAGAGTCTCTGTAAGTAATGCACACATGGGCAATACACAAGAGTCTCTTTCTATGCCCAAAATCAAAGCCTGAGTGAGTAATACACAACTTTAGAATAGTCACTAGTCTATTCATATGCCCAAATATTCAAAGTCAGAGTCAATAATACATACCTGTGGACTAGTCAAAAACAATTTCATATGGACAAAGTTTTAGAGCCTCAGTGAATAATACATACCTGAATACTCAGGACGCTATTACATATGGCATCTATTTCAGAGATTCATTGAATAAGGAACACCTGTATTGTATTTTATGGCCACTCATTCAGAGCCTCACAGAATAACAGAACTATGGAAATTCAGGAGTGTATTTTACATGGCCACTTATTCAGAACCTCATTGAAGAATCATGTATATCTGAAAATACTCAGGATTCTATTATATAGCCACTTATTCAGAGACTCACTGAATAATGCACACCTGGGGAATAGTCAGATTATTTGATATGACATTCACCCAGTGACTCAGTGAAAATGCACAGCTGAAAATAGTCAAGAGGATAGAGTCATGAGTCTATTTTCTGTGGTAACTCATTCAAAACTCACTGAAGAATACCCACCTTGGAAATAGTCAGAGTCCAGGTTGTATATGGCCACTCAATCAAAGCATTACTGAATAATGCACAATGGGGCAATAGTAAGTCTATTTCATGGCCTCTCATTGAGAGCTTCAGCATAATAAACAGCTGTGGAGTAGTTCAGGACCTCTTTAGCCACAAATTACGCAGCTAAGTGAATGATATATACATGTGTGATAGTCAGGAGACTATTTGATATGGATACTTATACAGCACCTCTTCGAATACTGCACATTTGGGGAATAATCGCTAGTCTATTTCACATGGTGATTTGTTTGGGGAGTCAAAAACAACGCACACCTGTGGAGTAAACTGGTTTTACTTACATAAGGACACTCTTTTAGTGTTTCAATGAATAATATGCATATCTTAAAAGGCAGGAATCTCTTTCCCATGGCCACTTGTTCAGGAACTCAGTGCATAACAATCCCCTCAGAAATAGTCAAGGGTCTACTTCAAAAAAGTACACATTCAGAGTCTCTGTAAGTAATGCCCACATGGGCAATACACAAGAGTCTCTTTACTATGCCCACTTAGTTAGAGTCTCATTCAATAATACACACCTGGGGAAGAGTTAAGAGTCTGCTTTATGTAGCCACTCATTTAGAGTCTCAGTGAATAATTCACACGGGAGTAATAGTCGGGCATTTTTTATATGGCCACTCATTATGTGCCTCCCTGAATGATACACACCTGGGGAATCCTCAGGATTCTATTTCATACTGTCTCACATTTAGAACATTATTGTATAATGCACAATGGAGCAATAGTCAAGTGTGTATTCTTTCTTGGCTCTCATTCAAAATTTCAGTGAATAATAAACTTCTATGTAGCAATCAGGGCACTGTTTAAGATAGCCACAAATTAAGTGCCTTCCTGAGTGATACACACCTATGTGATTGTCAGGAGTTTATTTCATATGAACTCTAATTCTGGGTATTGCTGAGTAATACACAACTGGGGGAGTGTCAGGAGTCTATTTGGTGTGGACAGTCACACAGAAAATATTTGAATAAAGCACACATGGAGAATAATCAGGAGTCTATGTCATAAGGCTACTCACTCAGACAAACAGTGAATAAGGCAAATGTGAAGTAATGAGAAGTCTGTTTCATATGGCCATTCTTTCACAGACTCACTGAATATTACACACTTGTGATATAGTATGGAGTCTATTGTTTATGGCCAGTCATTCAGAGAATCACTGCATAATGCACACCTGTGGAATGGTCAAAAGTCTCTATTTTATGGCCTCACATTGAGAGCCTCACTAAATGTACACACCTGGAAAAATAGTCAGGATTTACTTATATCCCCTCCTTTAGAGTATCACTCAATAATGCACACCTGTGGAATAGTAAGGAGACTTATTCATGTGGCCTCTCATTCGGAGTGTCACTGAAGACTGTGGTGTAGTCGGGGGTCTATTTCATGTAGACAAATTTTTTTCAGAACCTCAGTGAATAAGAGACTTCTATAGTAAGGCATCTAATTAATATGGCCACATCTTGTAAGCCTCACTGAAAAATAAACAAAAACCTGGAGAATAATTTGGAGTCTATTTTTGATGGACATTCATTCAGAGCCTCGGTGAATAATGCACAGCCGTTGGATAGCCAGGAGTCTATTTTATTTGGACACTCATTCATAGCCTCAGTGAATAATATGCACGTGTAGATTAGTCAGGATTTTACTTCATATGGCCAGAGACTCGTAATTTAAGTGAATAATGAAAAAATGTAAAGTACTCAGCAGTCTATTTCATAAAGCCACTAATTCATAGATTCACTGAATAATAGAAATATATAAGATAGACAGAATCCTGTTTCATATGGTCACACAATCAGAGCCTCACTAAGTAACACACACCTGGGGATGAATATACCCTCTCATTTACAGCCTCAGCGAATAATACACACTTGTGGAATAGCCACTAGTCTATTTTATATGGCCACAAAATCAAAACCTGATTGAGTAGTTCACAACTTCAGAATAGTAACTAATATATTACATATCGCCAAATATTCAAAGTCAGAGTCAATAATACACACCTGTGGACTAGTCAAAAAACAATTTCATATGGCCAAAGTTTCAGAGCCTCAGTGAATAATACATACCTGGGGAATACTCAGGAGGCTATTACAAATGGCATCTATTTCAGAGATTCATTGAATAAGGAACACCTGTATTGTATTCAGAATTCGATCAGGTATAATCACATATTCAGGACCTAACTGAATGACATACCCCTTGGGGAAAGTCAGGATTATATTTTGTATAGCCACTCATTTAGATACCGAATGTAAAAATGCACACCTGCGGAGAATTCAGGAGTTTCTGTTTTATGGCCACTCATTCAGAGCCTCACAGAATAATACAGAACTATGAAAATGCAGGAGAGTATTTTACATGGCCCCCTATTCAGAACCTCATTGAAGAGTCACATATATCTGGAAAATAGTCAGGATTCTATTATATATACCCACTGATTAAGAGACACACTGAATAATGCGCACCTGGGGAATAGTCCAAAGGCTATTTGATATGATCGTTCACCCAGTGACTCAGTGAAAAATGCACAGCAAAAAATAGTCAAGAGGATAGAGTCATGAGTCTATTTTATATGGTAACTCATTTAGAATCCCACTGAAGAATACCATACCTTGGAAATAGTCAGAGTCCAGGTCATAAGGCAATTCAATCAAAGCATTACGGAATAATGCACAATGGGACAATAATAAAGGATCTGTTTAATATGGCCTCGCATTGAGAGCTTCAGTGTGTAGTAAACAGCTGTGGAATAGTCAGGACCCTATTTAAGGTAGACCCATATTATGCATCTATGTGAATGATACACACATTTGTGATAGTCAGGAGACTATTTGATATGGACACTCATACAGCGCCTCTTCGAATACTGCACATTTGGGAAACAATCACTAGTCTAATTCATATGGCGATTTGTTGGAGAGTCAAAAATAACGCACACCTGTGGAGTAAAATGGGGTCAATTATCTAAGGCCACTCTTTCAGTGTTTCAGTGAATAATATGTATATCTGATAAGTCAGGAATCTCTTTCACATTGCCACTCGTTTAGGGCCTCAGTGCATAACACTCCCTTCAGAAAGGGTCAAGGGTCTACTTCAAATAAGTACACATTCAGAGTCTCTGTAAGTAATGCACACATGGGCAATACACAAAAGTCTCTTTTCTATGCTCACTTAGTCAGCGTCTCATTCAATAATACACACCTGGGGAATACTTAAGGGTCTACTCATGTAGCCACTCATTTAGAGCCTCAGTGAATAATTCAAACTGGAGTAATAGTCGAGCATTTTTATATGGCCACTCTCTATGTGCCTCCCTGAATGATACAAACCAAGGGAATCCTCATGATTCTATTTTATACTACCACACATTTAGAAACTTATTGAATAATTCACAAGTGAGCAATAGTCAGGTGTCTATTCTTTCTGGCCTCTCATTCAAAGTTTCAGTGAATAGTATACTTCTATGGAGTTATCAGGGCACTGTTTAAGATAGCAATGAATTAAGTGCCTTCCTGAGTGATACACACATTGATGAGAGTCAGGGGTTTATTTAATATGAACTCTAATTCTGGGTATTGCTGAGTAATACACAACTGGGGGAGTGTCAGGAGTCTATATGGTATAAACACTCAAACAGAACCTGTTTGAATATTGCACACATGAAGAATAATCAGGAGTCTATATCATACAGCTACACATTCAGACAAAAAGTGAATAACGCACATGTGGAGTAATGATAAATCTGTTTCATATGGCCGTTCTTTCACTGCCTCACTGAATATTACACACATGTCATAAAGTCTGGAGTCTTTCTGGCATGGCCACTCATTCAAATAATCACTGAATAATGCACACCTGCGGAATAGTCAGAAGTCTCTATCCTATGGCCTCTCATTGAGAGCCTCACTAAATGTACACACCTGGGAAAATAGTCAGAATTTACTTATGTCTTTTTATTTAGAGACTCACTCAATAATGCACACCTGTGGAATAGTAAGGAGACATTTTCGTGTGGCCTCTCATTCGGAGTGTCACTGAATAATGTGGTGAATTCAGGAGTCTATTTTATGTAGACAAGTTTTCAGAACCTCATTGAATAAAAAAGACTCTTGCTATAGTAAGGCATCTAATTAATATGGCCACATCTTGTAAGCCTCACTGAATAATACACACCTGGAGAATAATTTGGAGTATTTTGATGGACATTCATTCAGAGCCAGTGAATAATGCACAAATGTAAAGTACTCAGCAGTCTATTTCATAGAGCCACTCATTCAGAGCCTCACAGAATAATACAGAACTATGAAAATGCAGGAGAGTATTTTACATGGCCACTTATTCAGAACCTCATTGAAGAATCATATATCTGGAAAATACTCAGGATTCTATTATATATAGCCACTTATTCAGAGACTCACTGAATAATGCACAATGGGACAATAATAAAGGATCTGTTTAATATGGCCTCATTGAGAGCCTCACTAAATGTACACACCTGGGAAAATAGTCAGGATTCTATTTTATACTACCACACATTTAGAACCTTATTGAATAATTCACAATGAGCAATAGTCAGATGTCTATTCTTTCTGGCCTCTCATTCAAAGTTTCAGTGAATAATGCACAAATGTAAAGTACTCAGCAGTCTATTTCACAGAGCCTCTCATTCTGAGACTCACTCAATAATGCACACCTGTGGAATAGTAAGGAGACATTTTCGTGTGGCCTCTCATTCGGAGTGTCACTGAATAATGTGGTGAATTCAGGAGTCTATTTTATGTAGACAAGTTTTCAGAACCTCATTGAATAAAAAAGACTCTTGCTATAGTAAGGCATTTAATTAATATGGCCACATCTTGTAAGCCTTACTATATAATACACACCTGCAGAATAATTTGGAATGTATTTTTGATGGACATTCAGTCAGAGCCACGGTGAATAATGCACACCCGTGTGGTAGACAGGTGTGTATTTCATTTGGACGCTATTCATAGCCTCAGTGGATAATTTGCACGTGTGGATTAGTCAGGATTTCACTTCATATGGCCACTGACTCATAATTTCAGTGAATAATGCACAAATGTAAAGTACTCAGCAGTCTATTTCACAGAGCCTCTCATTCTGAGATTCACTGAATAATACAAATACTTAAGATAGACAGAATCCTGTTTCATGTGGTGGCAGAATCAGAGCCTCGCTGAGTAACACACACCTGGGGAAACGTTAGGAGTCTACTTTATATAGGCTCTCATTTGCAGCCTCAGCGAATAATGCACACGTGTAAAATAGACACTAGTCTATTTTATGTGGCCACAAGCTCAAAGCATGAGTGAGTTATACACAACTTTAGAATAGTCTCAGTCTATTCCATATGCCCAAATATTGAAAGACAGAATCAATAATACACACTTATGGACTAGTCAAAAAACAATTTCATATGGCCAAAGTTTTACAGCCTCAGTGAATAATACATACCTGGGGATTACTCAGGACACTATTACATATGGTACCTAATTCAGAGATTCATTGAATAAGAAACACTTGTATTGTAGTCAAAATTCTATTTTTTTTTTAATTTTTATTGCATTATAGGTTTTGGGGTACAAATGTGGAAGGTGCAAGGTAGTTGCATAGGTACACACCTGGCAGTGTGTTTTGCTGCCTTCTTCCCCTTCACCCACACTTGGCATTTATCCCCAGGCGATCCCTCCCCAGCCCCTCCAGTGTCCCTCCCACATTCCCCCCAATAGACCCCAGTGTGTAGTAGATCCCCTCCCTGTGTTCATTTGTTCTCATTTTTCTCACCCACCTATTACTGGGAATATGCGGTATTTCTTTTTCTGTTCTTGTGTCAGTTTGCTGAGACTGATGTTCTCCAGATTCATCCATGTCCTTACAAAAAACACAAACTCATCATTTTTGATTGCTGCATAATATTCCATTGTGTATATGTGCCACATTTTCCCAGTCCTGTCTATCATCCATGGGCATTTGGGTTGGTTCCAGGTCTTTGCTATTGTAAACAGTGCTGCAATGAACATTCGTGTGCATGTGTCCTTATAGTAGAACGATTTATAGTCCTTTGGATATATACCCAGTAATGGGATTGCTGGGTTAAATGAAATTTTTATTTCTAGGTCCTTGAGGAATTGCCACACTGTCTTCCACAATAGTTGAACTAATTTACACTCCCACCAACAGTGTAAGAGTGTTCCTATTTCTTCACATCGTCTCCAGCATCTGTTGTCCCCAGATTTTTTAATGATCGCCATTCTAACTGGTGTGAGATGATATTTCAATGTGTTTTTGATTTGCATCTCTCTAATGACCAGTGATGATGAGCATTTTTTCATATGTTTGTTGGGCTCATGTATGTCTTCTTGTGTAAAGTGTCTGTTCATATCTTTTGCCCATTTTTGAATGGGCTTGTTTGTTTTTTTTCTGTAAATCTGTTTGAGTTTTTTGTAAATTCTGGATATCAGCCCTTTGTCAGATGCGTAAACTACAAAGATTTTTTTTCATTCTGTTGGTTGCCAATTCACTCTAGTGACTGTTTCTTTTGCCATGCAGAAGCTGTGGAGTTTGATTAGGTCCCATTTGTCTATATTGGCTTTTGTTGCCAATGATTTTGGTGTTTTGGTCATGAAGTCCTTGCCTACTCCTATGTCCTGAATGGTTTTGCCTAGATTTTCTTCTAGGGTTTTTATGGTGTCAGGTCTAATGTTTAAGTCTTTAATCCATCTGGAGTTAATTTTAGTGTAAGGTGTCAGGAAGGAGTCCAGTTTCTGCTTTCTGCACATGGCTAGCCAGTTTTCCCAACATCATTTATTAAACAGGGAATCCTTTCCGCATTGCGTGTTTTTGTCTGGTTTATCAAAGATTATATGGTTGTAGATATGTTGTGTTGCCTCTGTGGCCTCTGTTCTGTTTCATTCGTCTATATCTCTTTTTTGGTACCAGTACCATGCTGTTTTGATAACTGTAACCTTGTATTATAGTTTGAAGTCTGGTAGTGTGATGCCTCTCGCTGTGTTCTTTTTGCTTAGAGTGGACTTGGCTATGCGGGCTCTCTTTTGGTTCCATATGAAGTTCATGGTGATTTTTTCCAGTTTTGTGAAGAAATTCAATGGTAGATTGATGGGGATAGCAGTGATTGTGTAAATTACTTTGGGCAGTATAGCCATTTTCACGATATTGTTTCTTCCTAACCACGAACATGGAATGTTTCTCCATCTGTTTGTGTCGTTTCTTATTTCGTGTATAGCCACATATTCAAAACCTAACTGAATAATATACACCCTGTGGAAAGTCAGGATTCTATTTCGTACAGCAACTCATTTAGATATCGAATTTAAAAACACACACCTGTGGAGTATTCATGAATCTCTATTTTATTGCCCCTCATTCAGAGCCTCACAGAATAATACAGAACTATTGAAATTCATTAGTGTATTTTTCATGGCCACTTATTCAGAACATCATTGAAGAATCATATATTTCTGGAAAATACTCAGGATTCTATTATATATAGTCACTTATTCAGAGACTCACTGAATAATGCACACCTGGGGAATAGTCTGGAGAATATTTTATATGACTGTTCACTTAGTGATGCAGTGAAAACTGCACAGTTGAGCAGTAGTCAAGGAAATAGGGTCATGAGTCTATTTTATTTGGTAACTCGTTCAGAAACTCACTGAAAAACACCCACCTTGGATATAGTCAGAGTACAGGTCATATGGCCACTCTGTCAAATCATTACCGAATAATGCACAATGGGGCAACATTAAGAAGTCTATTTCATTAGCACCTCTTCGAATACTGCACATTTGGGGAATAATCACCAATCTATTTCATATGGTGATTCGTTTGCAGAGTCAAAAAATAACGCAAACCTGTGGAGTAAAATGGGGTTTATTACATAAGGCCACTCTCAATTTTTCATTGAATAATATATATAACTGATATGTCAGGAATCTCTTTCACATGGCCACTTGTTCTGGTGCCTCAGTGCATAATACTCCCTTCAGAAATAGTTAAGCATCCACTTAAAATAAGTACACATTCAGAGTCTCTGTAAGTAATGTACACATGGGCAATACACAAGTGTCTCTCTTCTATGCCCACTGAGTCAGAGTCTCATTCAATAATTCACACCTAGTGAAGAATTAAGAGTCTACTTATTGTAGCCACTCATTTAGACTCTCAGTGAATAATTCAAACCTGAGTAACAGTCGAGAATTTTTTATATGGCCACTCACTATGTGCCTCCTTGAATGATACACACCTGGGGAATCCTCAGGATTTTATTTTATATTACCACACATTTAAAACGTTATTAAATAATACACAATGGAGCAATAGTCAGGTGTCTATTGTTTCTGGCCTCTCATTCATAGTTTCTGTGAATTATAAACTTCTATGGAGTAATCAGGGCACTGTTTAAGATAGACAGGAATTAAGTGCTTTTCTGAGTGCCACACCTGGGTGATAGTCAGTAGTTTATTTCATATGAACTCTAATTTTGGGTATTGATGAATAATGCAAAATGAGAGTGTCAGGAGCCTATTTGATATGGACACTGACACAGAACAAGTTTGAATAATGCACACATTAAGAATAATCAGGAGTCTATGTCATAAGGCTATTCATTCAGACAAACAGTGAATAACGCACATGTGGTGTAATCAGAAGTCTGTTTTATATGGCCGTTCTTTCACAGCCTCCCTGAATATTACACACTTGTGGTACAGTCTGGAGTCTGTTGTTCATGGCCACTCATTCAGAGAATCACTGAATAATGCACACCTGCGGAATAATCAGAAGTCTCTATCCTATGGCCTCTCATTGAGAGCCTCACTAAATGTACACACCTGGGAAAATACTTAGGATTTACTTATATCACCTCATTTAGAGTCTCACTCAATAATGCACACCTGTGGAATAGTAGGGAGACTTTTTCATGTGGCCTCTCATTAGGAGTGTCACTGAGTAATGTGGTGAAGTCAGCAGTCTATTTCATGTAGACACATATTGAGAGAATCAGTGAAGAAAAAGACCCTTGCTATAGTAAGGCATCTATTTAGTATGGCCACATTTGTAAGCCTCACTGAGTAATACACACCTGGAGAATAATTTGGAGTCTATTTTCTATGGACATTAATGCAGAGCCTGAGTGACTAATGCACACCTGTTTGGTAGCCAGGAGTATATTTCATTTGGACACTCATTCATAGCCTAGTGAATAATACGCATGTGTGGATTAGTCAGGATTTCATTTCATATGGCCACTGACTCGTAATATCAGTGAATAATGCACAAATGGAAAGTACTCAGCAGTCTATTTCATAGAGCCACTCATTCAGAGATTGACTGAGTAATACAAATATTTAAGATTGAGAGAATCTTGTTTCATATGGTCACACAATCAGAGCCTCACTGAGTAACACACACCTGGGGAAGTGTTAGTAGTCTACTTTATATAGCCTCACATTTACAGCCTCAGCGAAAAATGCACACGTGTGGAATAGACACAATTCTATTTTATATGGCCACAAAATCAAAGCCTGAGTGAGTAATACACAACTTTAGAACAGTCACAAGTCTATTCCATATGCCCAAATACTCAAAGTCAGAGTCAATAATACACACCTGTGGACTAGTCATAAAACAATTTCATATGGCCAAAGATTTAGAGCCTCCGTGAATAATACATACCTGGGGAATACTCAGGACGCTATTATATATGGCATCTATTTTAGAGATTCATTGAATAAGGAACACCTGTATTGTAGTCAGAATTCTATATCGTATAGCTACATATTCAGAACATAACTGAATGACATACACCTTGAATAAACTCAGGATTCTATTTCGTATAGCCACATATTCAGAACCTAACTGAATAACAAACACCTTGGGGAAAGTCAGGATTCTATTTTGTATAGCCACTCATTTAAATACCGAATGTACAAACGCACAGCTGCAGAGTATTCAGGAGTGTCTGTTTTATGGCCACTCAATCAGAGCCTCACAGAATAATATAGAACTATGGATATTCAGGAGTTTATTTTACATAGCCACTTGCTCAGAACATCATTGAAGAATCATATATATCTGGAAAATGCTCAGGATTCTTTTTTTTATTTTTATTACATTTTATGTTTTGGGGTACATGTGTAGAATGTGCAAGATAGTTGCATAGGTACACACATGGCTCTGTGTTTTGCTGCCTTCCTCCCATTAACCCACATTTGGCATTTCTCTTCAGGCTATCCTCCCAGCTCCCCCATGCTCTCCCTCCCCTATTCCCCCCAATAAACCCCAGTGTGTAGTACCCCCCTCCCTGTGTCCATGGGTGATTCTTTTTTTAAAATTTTTATTGCATTTTAGGTTTTGGGGTACATGTGAAGAATGGGCAAGATTGTTGTGTATGTACACACATGGCAGTGTGTTTTGTTACCTGCCTCCCCTTAACGCACATTTGGCATTTCTTTTTATGCTATCCCTTTCCAGCTTCCCCCCTCCCGCTGTCCCTCCTCAATATTCCACAATAGACCCCAGTGTGTATTACCGCCCTCACTGTGTCCATCTGTTCTCATTTTTCTTACCCGCCTATGAGTGAGAATATGTGGTATTTCCTTTTCTGTTCTTGTGTCAATTTGCTGAGAATGATGTTCTCCAAATTCATCCATTTCCTTACAAAGGACATAACCTCGTCATTTTTTATTGCTGCATAATATTCCAAGGTGTATATGTGCCACATTTTCCCAGTCCAGTCTATCATCGATGGGCATTTGCGTTGGTTCCAGTTCTTTGCTATTGTAAACGAGTGCAATGAACATTTGTGTGCCTGTGTTTTTATAGAAGAAAGATTTATATTTCTTTAGATATACACCCAGTAATGGGATTGCTGGGTTAAATGTAATTTCTATTTCTATGTCCTTGAGGAATCGCCACACTCTCTTCCACAATGGTTGAACTAATTTTCACTCCCACCAACAGTGTAACAGTGTTCCTATTTCTCCACAACCTCTCCAGCATCTGTTGTTTCCAGATTTTTTTTTTTAATTTTTATTGCTTTATAGGTTTGGGGGTACATGTGCAGAACAAGCAAGATAGTTCCATAGGCACACACATGGCAGTGTGTTTTGCTGTCTCCCCTCACCCACACTTGGCATTCATCCCCAGGCTATCTTCCCCAGCCCCCATGCTGTCCTCCCCTTTCCCCCAACAGTCCCCAGTGTGTAGACCACCTCTGTGTCCATGTGTTCTTATTTTCTCACCCACCTATGAGTGAGAATATGTGGTATTTCTTTTTCTGTTCTTGTGTCAGTTTGCTTGAGAATGATGTTCTCCAGATTCATCCATGTCCTACAAAGGACACAAACTCATCATTTTGATTGCTGCATAATATTCCATGGTGTATATGTGCCACATTTTCCCAGTCCAGTCTGTCATCGATGGGCATTTGGGTTGGTTCCAGTTCTTTGCTATTGTAAACAGTGCTGCAATGAACATTCGTGTGCATGTGTCCTTATAGTAGAACGATTTATAGTCCTTGATATACACCCAGTAATGGGATTGCTGGGTTAAAGAATTTCTATTTCATGTCCTTGAGGAATCAAACTTCCACAATGGTTGAACTAATATAACAGTGTAACAGTGTTCTATTTTCCACAACCTCTCCAGCACTGTTGTTTCAGATTTTTTTTTTAATTTTTATTTTATAGGTTTTACATGTGCAGAACAAGATTTACAGGCACACACATGGCAGTGTGTTTGCTGCCTTCTCCCTCACCCACACTTGGTATTCATCCCCAGGCTATTTAGTATGCTGTCCCTCCCCTTCAACAGTCCCCAGTGTATAGTAGACCACTGTGTCCATGTGTTCTATTTTCTCACCACCTATGAGTGAGTATGTATTTCTTTTTCTGTTCTGTGTCAGTTTGTTGAGAATGATGTTCTCCAGATTCATCCATGTCCTTAAAGGACACAAACTCATTTTTGATTGCTGCATAATATTCCATGGTGTATATGTGCACATTTTCCCAGTCCAGTCTGTCATCGATATTTGGGTTGGTTCCAGTTCTTGCTATTGTAAACAGTGCTGAACATTCGTGTATGTCCTTATAGTAGAACGATTTATAGTCCTTGATAGATACAGTAATGGGATTGCTCAAATGGAATTTCTATTTCTAGGTCCCTGAGGAATCGCCACACTGTCTTCCACAATGGTTGAACTAATTTACCCCACCAACAGTGTAAGAGTGTTCCTATTTCTCCACATCCTCCAGCATCTGCTGTCTCCAGATTTTTAATGATCGCCATTCTAACGTGAGATGGTATCTCAATGTGGTTTTGATTTGCATCTCTAATGGCCAATGACGATGAGCATTTTCATATGTTTGTTGGCCTCATGTATGTCTTAAAGTTTCTGTTCATATCCTGCCCATTTTTGAATGGGCTTGTTTGTTTTTTTCCTGTAAATCTGTTTGAGTTCTTTGTAAATTCTGGATATCAGCACTCAGATGTAAACTGCAAAGATTTTTTTCTGATGGTGATTCACTCTAGTGACTGTTTTCACTGTGCAGAAGCTGGAGTTTGATTAGTCCCATTTGTCTATTTTGGCTTTTGTGCCAATGCTTTTGGTGTTTTGGTCTTGATGTCCTTGCCTACCCTATGTCCTGAATGATTTTGCCTAGATTTTCTTCTAGGGTTTTTATGTGGTCTTATGTTTAAGTCTATACATCTGGAGTTAATTTTAGTGTAAGGTGTCAGGAAGGGTCCAGTTTTTGCTTTCTGCACATGGCTAACCAGTTTTCCCAACATCATTAAACAGGGAATCCTTTCCATTGCTTGTTTTTGTCTGGTTTATCAAATATTATATGGTTGTAAATAGTTGATTTGCCTCTGATGCCTCTGTTCTGTTCCATTGGTCTATATTCTGTTTTGGTACCAGTACCATTCTGTTTTGATTACTGTAGCCTTGTATTATAGTTTGAAGTCTGGTAGTGTGATGCCTCCCGCTGTGTTCTTTTGCTTAGAATTGACTTGGCTATGCATGCTCTTTGTTATGAAGTTCATGTTTTTTCCAGTTCTGTGAGAAATAATGGTAGCTTGATACAGTGTTGATTCTGTAAATTACTTTGGGCAGTATTTTTTCACAATATTTATTCTTCCTAACCATGAACATGGAATGTTTTTCCATCTGTTTGTGTCCTTTATTTTGAGCAGTGGTTTGTTGTTTTCCAAGAGTCCCTACGTTCCTTGTAAATTGTATTCTAGGTATTTTATTCTCTTTGTAGCAATTGTGAATGGCAGTTCATTCTTGATTTGGTTCTCTTATTCTGTTATTGGTGTATAGAATGCTTGTATTTTGCACATTGATTTTATATCCATTTACTGGTTGCTTATCAGTTTCAGTTTTGGCTGAGTGATGGGGTCTTCTATGTATACTATCATGTCTGCAAACAGAGACAATTCCTTTCCTATTGAATACAATTTATTTCTTTTTCTTCCTGATTGCTCTGGCTAGAACTTCCAATACTATGTTGAATAGGAGTGGTGACAGAGGGCATCCTTCTAGTGCCGGATTTCAAAGGAATGCTTCCAGTTTTGCCCATTAGATGATATTGGCTGTTGGTTGTCGTAAATACCTTTATTACTTTGAGATATGTTCCATCAATACCAGTTTATGGATAGTTTTTAGCATAAAAGCTGTTGAATTATGTCAAATGCCTTCTCTGCATCAATGAGACAATCATGGGTTTTTTTTGTTTTGTTATGGTAATGATTCACAGACTATATGTTGAACCAGCTTGTATATGTTGAACCAGATGAATCCTACTTGATCATGATGGATAAGTTTTTAATGTGCTGTTGCAATCGAGTATTTTATTGAAAATTTTTGCATCTATGTTCATCATGGATATTGGCCTGAAGTTTTCTTGTTGAGTCTCTGCCGGTTTTCAGATGATGTTGGTCTCATAAAATGATTTGGGAAGAATTCTCTTTTGATTATTTGGAATAGTTTCAGAAAAATGTACCAGCTCCTCTTTGTGTGTCTGGTAGAATTGATGTGAACCCATCTGGACCAGGGCTTTTTGTGTGGTAGTCTCAATTGCTCCCTGACTTCAGACCTTGTTATTGGTCTATTCATAGTTGGCTTCCTGTGGTTTAGGCTTGGAGACACATCCAGGAATTTATCCATTTCTTCCTGGTTTTCTAGTTTGCATAGAGTTTTGTAGTATTCTCTGATGATGGTTTGAATTTCTGTGGAATCTGTGGTGATTTCATTATCGTTTTTATTGCATCTATTTGGTTGTTCTCTTCTTTTATCAGTCTGGCTAATGGTCTGTCTATTTTGTTGATCTTTTCGAAAAACCAGCTCTTAGATTTATTGATTTTTTGAAGGGTTTTTCGTGTCTCTATCTCTTTCAGTTCTGCTCTGTTCTTAGTTATTTCTTGTCTTCCGATAGGTTTTGAGTTTTTTTTAATCATCCTTCTCTAGCTCTTTCAATTTTGACGATAGGGTGTCAATTTTGGATCTCTCCACTCTTCTCATGTGGGCACTTATTGCTATATAATTTCCTCTACAGACTGCTTTAAATGTGTCCCAGAGATGCTGTTATACTGTGTCTTCGTTCTCGTTGGTTTCGAAGAACTTCTCTATTTCTGCCTTCATTTCATTGTTTATCCAATCAACATTAAAGAGCCAGTTGTTCAGTTTCCATGAAGCTTTGCGGTTCTGAGTTAGTTTCTGAGTTCTGAGTTCTAAGTTGATTGCAGTTTGAGAGACTGTTTGTTATGATTTCAGTGGTTTTGCCTTTGCTGAGAAGGCTTTACTTCCAATTATTTGGTCAATTTTGGAGTAGGTGTGATGTGGTGCTGAGAAGAATGTATATTCTGTTTATTTGGGGTGGAGAATTCTGCAAATGTCTATCAGGTTTGCTTGTTCCAGGTCTGAGTTCAAGTCCTGGATATCCTTGTTAATTTTCTGTCTGGTTGATCTGTCTGATATTGACAGTGGAGTGTTAAAGTCTCCACTATTATTGTGTGGAGTAAGTCTTCTAAAGTAAAAACTTGTTTTATATATCTGCTCTACATTGGGTCCATATATATTTAGGATTGTTAGCTCTTGTTGTATCGATCCTTTACTATTATGTAATGACCTTCTTTGTCTCTTTGATCTTTGTTGCTTTAAAGTCTATTTTAAGAGATGAGAATTGCAACTCCTGCTTGCTTCATTTGCTTGGTAAATCTTCCTACATCCCTTTATTTTGAGCCTTTGTGAATTTTTGCATGTGAGGGTTTCTGGATACAGCAAATGTTGTTTTTTATCCAATTTGCCACTCTGTGTCTTTTGATTGGTCCATTTAGCCCATTTACAGGGTTAATGTTATGTGTGAGTTTGATACTGCCATTTTGATGCTAAATGGCTGTTATTCATTAGTTATAAGATTCTGATTTTATTGATGCTCTTATATGTTTTAGAATGGCTGGTACTTGTTGTTCTTTCTATGTGTAGTGCCCTTTCAGGAGCTCTTAAAGCAGGCCTGTGGGGACAACATCTTTGAGTTCTTGCTTGTTGGCAAAGATTTTATTATTTCTTCACTTATGAAGCTCAGTTTGGCTGGATATAAATTCTTGTTTCTTTAATGTTGAATATTGGCCCCACTCTTCTGGCTTGAAGAGTTTCAAGAGATCTGAGTCTGATGGGCTTCCCTTTGTGGGTGACCTGACCTTCTCTGGCTTTTGTATTTTCTTTTTATTTCTGGTGAATCTATAACTGTGCCTTGTTGCTCTTCTTGCAGAATATCTTTGTGGTGTTCTCTGTATTTCCTGGAGTTGATTGGCCTGCCTTGCTAGGTTGAAGAAATTTTCGTGCATATCCTGAAGAGTGTTTTCCAGCTTGGATTCATTCTCTTCATCACATTCTGGTACACTTATCAAATGGCTAGGTCTCTTCACATAGTCCCACATTTCTTGGAGATTTTGTTCATTCCTCTTGCACTTTTTCTAATCTTGGTTTCTCGTTTTATTTCATTGAGTTGATCTTTAACTTCATATTCTTTCTTCTGTCTGGTCAATTCGGCTGTTGAAACATTGTGCATGGTTCTGAAGTTCTGTGTTGTTTTCAGCCTTTCAATTCATTCATATTCTCTGTTGTCCATTCTTGTTATCATTTCCTCAAATCTTTTTCAAAGTTCTTAGTTTCTTTGTACTGATTTAGAACATGTTCTTTTAGCTCACTGAAGTTTCTCATTATCCACTTTCTGAAGTCTGATTCATCACACCCATTCTCCTCCAGCTGTTCCCTTGCTGGTGAGGAGTTTTGGTCCTTGTAGGAGGTGAGGTGTTTTGGTTTGGGTGTTTCCTCTTTTGCGCTGGTTTGTTCCATCTGTGGATTTATCCACCTGTCGTCTTAGTAGTTGATTTTTCAATTGGGTCTCTGTGACCCAGATTGTTGATGATGAAGTATTTCTGTTACTTAGTTTTCCTTCTAATGGTCTAGCCCTCTGCTGTATGAGTGCTGAGGTCCACCCCAGGCCCTGCTTTCTGGGGTACACCTGTAGCAGCTGTGAACAGTGAGGATGCTACCAGTTTTTTCTTCTGCTATCTTTGTTCCAGAATGATGCACAAATGTCAGTCTGATTAGTCCTTTTTTTGGGGTGACTCTTTGGATATACAGGGTCAGAGCTTTGAGAATCTGCTGTAGCTCCAGTGCTGAGCTGTGAGCTCCGTTGTTCATTCAGGGTTGTTGGGAGGATGTGTTTATGTCTGCTGCAACAGAACTCATACCCCACCTTTTCCAGATGCTCTGTCTCAGGGTTGTTTTTATGAGTATCTGTTGCACTGTCCTGCCCAGCTAGGAGGCAGTCTATTCACTATTTGCCTGCTGGTCTGCCCTGCTAGCGTGGGTCTGCCTCCTGCCATGGGGCTCCCTTCTGCTGTGCATTCCCTCCTGGTGAGTCTCTGTTATGGGTTGCCTTAGCAATGGCAGGCTGCATCAGCCTGGGTGGTACATCAGTAGGGGCAGGTTGCATCTGTAGTGGCAGACGCCACTCACACCAGGCTGCACCATCCTAGATGCTGGCAGCAAAATTCTCAGCACCAGTGTCTCAATTGCCACCCTGCTTGTCCTTGTGAGGTGGAACCCACTGAGCCCAATCACCCAGCCCCCTGCCTCAGAGTCCATTCTCTCTCTCTCTCTCTCTTTCTCCCTGCTCAACAGTCGACTCTCTCACTGGCCCCCAGTCTGCTGATAGGGCACTGGGATCCATGTGATCTCCCATGCTGCCACTGCACCAGCTCAGATCATATTTCCCAGGAATCTCCTGTCTGGCTCATTGTCCAAGTCCCTTCAATCAGATGTACATTCCAATCTGCCTTCCAAATCTCAGATTGTTTAACAGGGCACCCAGACCAGTGAGTTTTGTGGTGCCACTGTGTTCGAACTAATGGTGCCAGCTGCGCAATCATGTCTACACCTGGGACTTTCAACGTTCTGTGGCAAACAAGATGCATCCGAGTGGCTAGGACTCACCTCTGTCATTCACTGAGAGCTGCAAAGCTGAGTCTCCTCTATGACGCCATCTTGGAAGCAAGTCCTCATTAGTATATTTTATGACCATTAATTCAGAACATCCTTGAAGAATCATATATATATGAAAATCCAGGATTCTGTTATAAACTTATTCAGAGACTCACTGAATAATGCACACCTGGGGAATAGTCTGGATATTTGATATGACATTCACCCAGTGACTCAGTGAAAATGCACAGCTGAGAAATAGTCAAGAAACAGATGAGTCTATTTTCTTGGTAACTCGTTCAGAAACTCACTGAATAATACCCAGCTTGGAAATAGTCAGAGTCCATATAGGCCACTCAATCAAAGCATTAGAATAATGCACAATGCAAATAATAGTCTATTTCATATCATTGAAAGTGAATAATAAACAGCTGTGGAGTATTCAGGACCCTGTTAAGGTAGCCCCAAATTATGCAGTTATTGAATGATACACATGTGTGATAGTCAGGAGACTTTGATACACATACAGCACTCTGAATACTGCATTTGGAGAATAAGCAGTAGTCTATTTCATATGGTGATTCGTCAGAGTCAAAAATAACACACCTGTGAGTAAATGTATTATAGTCATTCTTTCATGTTTCAGAAATAATATCTGATAAATATTTCACCACTGTTTAGACTCAGTGTTTAATAGTTTAGTATTTCAAACACATTCAGTCTCAGTAATGCACACATGGGCAATAAACAAGATTCTTTTCTATGCCATTTAGTCAGCATCAATATACACACCTGGAGTCAGTCACTTTATGGCCACTCATTTGTTTCAGTGAATAATTCACAACGGAGAATAGTCGAGCATTTTATGGCCACTCACTATGTACTCCTAATGATACACCTGGGGAATCAGGATCTATTTCATACCACACATTTAGATTTTATTGAATAATTCACAATGGAGCATTAGTCATGTGTCAATTTTCTGGCCTCTCATTCAAAGTTCAGTGAATAATAAACTTATAATCAGGCACTGTTTATAGCCACATAAGTGCCTTGAATACACATGTGATAGGAGTCATTTTAGAAACTCTAATTTGCTCTGAATAATACACACTGTGGAGTCAGGAGTCTATTTGGACACTCATCAGAACCTAATATATGCACACATGGAGAATAATCAGTCTATGTCATAGGCACATTCAGACAGTGAATAATGCACATGTGAGTAATAGAAGTCTCTTATATGCTTCTTTCAGAGCCTCACTGAATATTACACACCTGATATAGTCAAGTCTATTTCATGGACACTATTCAGAGTCACTGTGTCATAATGGTAGAAGTCTCTATCATGGCCTCTTCAGAGCCTCACTAAATACACTTGGAAAATAGTCAGATTATTATATCCTCATTTAGATTTCATTGAATAATGCACACCTGGAAGAAGAGTTTATGGCCTCTCAGAGTTCATAATGAAAAATTTTCAGATTCATGTAGACATTTTTTAGTCATGAAAATTTCATAGTAACACAAATTATATGGCACAGAGTCACTGAATAATATCACCTGAATAATGAGTCATTTTAGGACTATTCAAGAGCCTCACTGAATAATGCACACTTTAAAAGAGTATTTCATATACACTCAAAAGCCTCAGTGGATAATATACACGTGTGGAGAATAGTCATTTTATATACACACTCAATTTCAGTGAATAATACAAATTTAGAATATTCAGTCTATTTTATGGCACCAGAGTCACTGAATAATAAAACAAGTAGTCAGAAATTTTATGGTAATCAGAGCCTCACTGAATAACATTTGGGGAATTTTCATATATAGTTCATTTCAGAGGAATAATGCACACTGAAATAGAACTATTCATTTTACACATACACTGAATCAGATTGATAGCCCATTTAGATAAATGAAAACGCACACCTGTGGTATTCAGGAGTCTCTGTTTTATTGCCACTCATTCAGACCTCACAGAATAAAAAAGAACTATGGAAATTCAGGAGTCTATTTACATGGCCACTTATTCAGAACCTCATTGAAGAATCATGTATATCTGGAAATACTCAGGATTCTATTATACAGCCACTTATTCAGAGACTCACTGAATAATGCACACTGGGAAATAGTCTGGAGACTATTTGATATGACCCAGTGACTCAGTGAAAAATGCACAGCTGAGAAATAGACAAGTCAGAGTCATATCTATTGTGGTAACTCATTCAGAAACTCACTGAAGAATACCCACTTGGAAATAGTCAGAGTCCAAGTCATATGGCCACTCAATAAAAGCATTACCGAATAATGCACAATGGGGCAATAGTAAGGAGTCTGTTTTATATGGCCTCTCATGAGAGCTTCATAATAAACACGGAGTAGTCAGGACCCTTTAATAGCCCAAATTACAGCTACATGATAAACACATGTGATAGTCAGGAGACTATTTGATATACATCACCTCTTCAAATACTGCACATTTGGGGAATAATCACTAGTCTCTTTTCATATGGTGATTCGTTTGAGAGTCAAAAATACTGCACACCTGTGAGTGGGTCTATATAAGGCCACTTTCAGTGTTTCAGTGAATAATATGTATATCTGATAAGTCAGGAATCTTTCACATAGCCACTCATTCAGGGCCTCAGTGCATAATACTCCTCAGAAATAGTCAAGGGTTTTACTTAAATAAGTACACATTCAGAGTCTCTGTAATGCACACATGGGCAATACAAGAGTCTCTTTTCTATGCCATAGTCAGAGTCTCATTCAATAATGCACACCTGGGGAAGAGTTAAGAGTCTACACTCCAAGATGGCTTATCACCAGCTCATTGTAGCTCCCAGTGAAAGCTCAGAACATGAGGACACCACATTTTCAGAGGAATTTTCATGCCCCAGACCAGAAGATCAGTGGAGGAGCCCTTTACACCTCTGTCTGCATTTTGTTGTCATTCTCCAGCCTTCCTGCACAGTGATGGATTTCTACTGACTGGTGTTTGAGTGAAGGCAGAGCCACAGTGTGGAGAATAAGCCAGACCGAAGATTCAAGCAGAAGAGCACCATCAGTCTTATTGTTGTTTACATGTTGCTTATTCCAGCACTGGGAATCAATAAATTGACATCCTGGAACTAATCAGAAAGGCGCTAATTGTAAAGACATCAGATGGATAAATTCACACAGGTAAAAAATGCATAAATTGAGAAAACTGAAAGTCAGATCTCCTCTATAGGATAGTAATCATCACAACGGAACAAGCTAATGAAGAGGACTGTGTTCCAGTATCTGAAGGACTTTAGAAGGTGAATAAAAACTTCTGAAATTACAACTTGTTCAACAATGTAAAGAAACTGAACTTTGAAAACAGGTTAGAGAAATGTTAAAAAGAATGGACAATATAGAAAGGAATATAGATTTGAAGACTCACAAGATGGCTCATAGAAGCAACTCAATTGCACACTCAGTGAAGGAGAGGGTGAGTCCTAGATTCAGATGGACCTTTTGCCCACAGAGCCTTGAAAGTCCCAGGTGTGGAGAGACACGAGAGCCATTCACAGCTGGCTAGCAAAAGCCGCGTGCAGCAGGAGCAGAAACTCACTGGTCTGGGTGCCCAGCTAAACCAGCAATCTGAGATTTGAAGGCAGATTGGCATGTCCATCTGTTTGAATGGGACTTGGACAGTGAGCCAGACCAGGAGTTTCCTGGGAAGCGTGATCTGAGCCAGTGCATCAGTGGCACAGATCAGATGCACAGATCGAATCCCAGTGATCAGCAGGCTACTGGGGCACCAGTGAGAGAGTCGACCTTTCAGCTTGTGGAGAGTGAGAGAGAGAGAGACGGACTCTGAGGCAGGGAGCTGATCAGCTGAGGTCCCACCCTCAGGGACAAGCAAGGCGACTGGAGATGCTTGGGGCTGAGAGTTTTGCTGCCCATCAGGATGGTGCAGCCCTGTGAGGGAGGGCCCACCATTGCTGACACAATCTGCCTCACTGAAGTACCACCCAGGGCTGACACAGCCTGCTTGCTGAGGCAACCTGCCATAACAGAGACCCGCCAGGATCTCCACAGCAGAAGGGAGCCAGCAACAGGGCGGACCCATAGCAGGTCAGAGCCTCAGGCAAACAGTGAATAGACTGCCACCCAGTGGGCAGGACAGTCCAACAGATACTCATAAAGAAAGCCCCAACTCCTGAGACAGAGCATCTAAGGGGAAAAAAGGGTGGTGTTTTATGAGTTCTATTGCAGCAGACAAACAACCTCCCAACAACCCTGAATGAACAACGGAGCTCACAGCTCAGCACTGGAGCTCCTATAAAGCACAGACTGTCTCCTCAAGCAGCTCCTGACCCTGTATATCCAAAGAGTCACCCCAAAAAGGACTAATCAGACTGACATTTGGTGGGCATCATTCTGGAACAAAGACAGCAGAAAAGAAACTGGTATCATCCTCACTGTTCCACAGCTGTTACAGGTATACTCCAGACAAAGGCCTGGAGTGGACCTCAGCACACAGAGAGGGCTAGACCATTAGAAGGAAAACTAAGTAACAGAAATACTTCATCATCAACATTATCAGCATCCACAGAGACCCAATTTAAAAATCAGCAACTACTAAGACGAAGGCGGATAAATCCATAAAGGGAAGAAACCAGCGAAATAGGAGGAAAACACCTGAAACCAAAACACCTCACCTCCTACAAAGGACCAAAACTCCTCACCAGCAAGGGAACAAGCTGACAGAATGAGTATGAAATGGAATCAGACTTCAGAAAGTGGATAATGAGAAACTTCATTAAAAAAGAACATGTTCTAAATCAGTAAAGAAACTAAGAACTTGAAAAAGATTTGAAAAAGATTCGAGGAATTGATAACAAGAATGGACAACTTAGAGAAGAATATGAATGAATTGAAGGAGCTGAAAAACACAACACGAGACTTCGTGAAGCATGCACAAGTTTCAAAGCCCATTGACCAAGCAGAAGAAAGAATAGAAGAAGATCAACAATGAAATAAAACAGAAACCAAGATTAAAGAAAAAAAAGCAAAAAAGGAATGAACAAAATCTCCAAGAAATGTGGGACTATGTGAAGAGACCCAACTACGTTTCATAGGTGTACCAGAATGTGATGAAGAGAATGAATCAAGCTGGAAAACACTCTTCAGGATATTATCCAGGAAAATTTCAACCTAGCAAGACAGGTCAATACTCAACTCCAGGAAATACAGAGAACACCACAAAGATACTCTGCAAGAAGAGCAACCCCAAGGCACATAATCGTCAGATTCACCAGGGTTGAAATGAAGGAGAAAATACTAAGGGCAGCCAGAGAGAAAGGTCGGTCACCCACAAAGGAAGCCCATCAGACTCACAGCAGATCTCTGGCAGAGACTCTACAAGCCAGAAGAGAGTGGGGGCCAATATTCAACATCCTTAAAGAAAAGAACTTTCAACCCAGAATTTCATATTAAGCAAACTGAGCTTCATAAGTGAAGGAAAAATAAAATCCTTCATGAACAAGCAAGTACTCAGAGATTTTGTCACCACTAGGCCTGCTTTACAAGAGCTCCTGAAAGAGCACTACACATAGAAAGAAAAACCAGTACCAGCAATCCTAAAAGCATACCAAATTAAACAGCATCAACAAAATGAAGAATTACATGAACCAATGGGCAAAAGAGCCAGCTAGCATCAAAATGGCAGTATCAAATCACATAACAATATTAACCCTAAATGTAAATGGGCAAATGCACCAATCAAAAGACACAGACTGGCAAATTGGATAAACAAACCATGGTGTGCTGTATCCAGGAAACCCACCTCACAAAAGATACACAAAGGCTCAAAATAAAGGATGGAGGAAGATTTACCAAGAAAGGGAGAGCAAAAAAAGCAGGAGTTGCACTCATCTCTGATAAGACTTCAAAAAGATCAAAAGGACAAGGTCATTACAATGGTAAAAGGATCACAACAAGAAGAGCTAACAATTCTAAATATAAATGGACCAGGAGCACCAGATATATAAGGAAAGTTATTAATGACTTACAAAGACACTGACTCACACAATAATAGTGGGAGACTTTAACACTCCACTGTCAATACAGACAGATCAACCAGACAGAAAATTAACAAGGATATCCAGGACTTGAACTCAGACCTGAACAAGCAAACCTGATAGACATTTACAGAACTCTCACCCCAAATCCACAGAATATACATTCTTCTCACCACATCACACCTACTCCAAAATGACACACAATTGGAAGTAAAGCACCTCAGCAAATGCAAAACAACTGAAATCATAACAAACAGTCTCTCAGACAATGGTGCAATCAAGAACTCAGAATTCAGAAAATAACTCAGAACCGCACAGCTTCATGGAAACTGAACAACTGGCTCTTGAATGTTGATTGGATAAACAATGAAATGAAGGCAGAAATAAAGAAGTTCTTTGAAACCAACGAAAAATGAAGACACAACGTACCAGAATCTCTGGGACACATTTAGCAGTCTGTAGAGGAAAATATATAGCAATAAGTGCCCACATGAAGAGTGGAGAGATCCAAAATTGACAATTTTATCGTCAAAATTGAAAGAGCTGAGGAGCAAAAAAGCTCAAACCTAGCAAGACAAGAAATAACTAAGATCAGAGCAGACTGAAGGAGATAGAGACAAGAAAACCCTTCAAAAATCAATAAATCTAAGAACTGGTTTTTGAAAAGATCAACAAAATTGACAGACCAATAGCCAGACTGATAAAAAGAAAAGAGAGAACAACAGATGCAATAAAAAACGATAATGAAATCACCACAGATTCCACAGAATTCAAACCATCATAAGAGAATACTAAAAAAACTCTATGCACAAAAACTAGTAAATCAGGAAGAAATGGATAAATTGACGCCTGTTTCCTCCAAGCCTAAACCAGGAGGAAGCCGATACTATGAATAGACCAATAACAAGGTCTGAAGTTGAGCAAATTAAGAGCCTACCACACAAAAAAAGCCCAGGTCCAGATGGGTTCACAGCTGAATTCTACAGACTCACAAAGAGGATCTGGTACCATTCTTCTGAAACTATTCCAAATAATCCAAAAGAGAACCCTTCCCAAATTATTTTATGAGAAACATCATCCTGATACAAAACCTGACAGAGACTCAACAAGAAAAGAACTTTCCAATATCCATGATGAACATAGATGCAAAATCTTCAATAAAATACTGGCAAACCGATTGCAACAGCACATTAAAAACTTATCCATCATGATCAAGTAGGATTCATCCGGGATGCTTCAACACGCAAGTCTATAAATGTAATTCACATAAACAAAAACAAGCAAAAAAAAACCACATGATTATCTCAATTGATGCACAAGGCATTTGACAAAATTCAACAACCTTTATGCTAAAAACCTCAATAAACTTGGTATTGATGGAACATATCTCAAAGTAATAATATACACAACAGCCAATATCATACTGAATGGGCAAAACTGAAGCATTCCTTTGAAATGGCACTAGACAAGGATGTCTCACCACTCTATTCAACATAGTACTGGAAGTTCTAGCCAGAGCAATCAGGCAAGAAAAGAAATAAAGGGTATTCAAATAGGAAAGGTGGAAGCCAAATTGTCTCTATTTGCAGACGACATGATAGTATAAGAAGACCCCATACCTCACCCAAAAGCTCCTGAAACTGATAAGCAACTTCAGCAAAGTCTGAATATAAAATCAATTTTCAAAAATCACAAGCATTCCTATACACCACAAGAGACTTAGAACCAAATAATAACGAACTGCCATTCACAATAAAGAAAATAAAATACCTAGGAATACAACTCACAAGGAATGTAAGGGACCTCTTTAAGGAAAACTACAAACCACTGCTCAACGAAAAGAGAGGACACAAGATGGAGAAACATTCCATGTGTTAGGAAGAATCAATATGAAAATGGCTAGCCCAAAGTAATTTACAATCAATGCTATCCCATCAAACTACCATTGAATTTCTTCACAGAACTGGAAAACCACCATGAATTTCATATGGAACCAAAAAGAGCCCGCATAGCCAAGTAAATTCTAAGCAAAAAGAACACAGCTGAGGCATCACTACCAGACTTCAAACTATACTACAAGGCTACAGTAATCAAAACAGCATGGTACTGGTACCAAAACAGAGATATAGACCAATGGAACAGAAAAGAAGCATCGGGCAACACAATATCTACCATATTATCTTTGAAACCAGACAAAACAAGCAATGGGGAAAGGATTCTATTTAATAAATGGTGTTGGGAAAACTGGCTAACCATGCAGAAAGCAGAAACTGGACCCCTCTGACACCTTACACTAAAATTAACTCCAGATGGATTAAAGACTTAAACATAAGACCTGACACCATAAACCCTAGAAGAAAATCTAGGCAAAACCATTCAGGACATAGGAGTAGGCAAGACCATAAATAAACACAAAAGCATTGGCAACAAAAGCCAAAATAGACAAATGGGACCTAATCAACCCACAGCTCTGCAGGCAAAAGAGTCACTAGAATGAATCGGCAACCAACAGAATGGGAAAAATCTTTGCAGTTTACATCAGACAAAGGGCTGATATCCAGAATTTACAAGAACTCAAACAGATTTACAGAAAAATAAACAAGCCCATTCAAAATGGGCAAAGGATATGAACAGACACTTTACAAAAGAAATACATGAGCCAACAAACAAAAAAATGCTCATCATCACTGGTCATTAGAGATGCAAATCAAAACACATTGAGATACCATCTCATGCCAGTTAGAATGGCAATCATTAAAAATCAGATAGCAGATGCTGGAGAGGATGGGAGAAAGGAACACTCTACACTGTTGGTGGGAGTGAAATTAGTTCAACCATTGTGAAGACAGTGGCGATTCCTCAGGACCTAGAAATAGAAATTCCATTTGACCCAGCAATCATTACTGCATCTATCCAAAGGACTATAATCATTCTACTAAGGACACATGCACACAAATGTTCATTGCAGCACTGTTTACAATAGCAAAAACTGGAACCAACCAAACCCAAAGATAATAGACTGGACTGAGAAAATGTGGCACATATGCACCATGGAATATTATGCAGCAATCAAAATGATGAGTTTGTGTCCTTTGTAAGGACATGGATGAATCTGGAGAACATCATTCTCAGCAAACTGACAGAAGAACAGAAAAGAAATACATATACTACTCATAGGCGGGTGAAAAATGAGAACACATGACACAGAGAGGTCCTTATACACTGGGGTCTATTTGGGGAATGGGGAGAGACAGCGGGGGCTGGAGAGGATAGGCTGGGGATGAATGCCAAGTGTGTGAAAGGAAGGCAGCAAATACTGCCATGTGTACCTATGAACTATTTTGCACGTTCTGCACATGTACCCCAAAACCTATAATGCAATAAAAATTAAAAAAAATTGAAAAAAGGAATATAAATGAACTAATGAAGGAAATACAACAGAGAACTTAGTGAACATACAATTTGAATAGCCAATTGATCACAGAAGAAGGATATCAGACAAACCACTTAATGAAATAAAGAAGACAAGAATAGAGAAAAAGATAAAAGGAATGAGCAAAGTCTCAGAAATATACTATGTGAAGATAATCTATTTGATAACCTGAATGTGATAGAGAATAATCACTGGAAAATACTTCAGGATATTATCAGGAGAATTTTTCAATCTAGCAAACAAGATACCATTCAACCTCAGGTAATACAGAAACACCACAAAGATATTTCAAGAAGAGCAACAAGAATAATCATTTAACACCATTGAAACAAGGAGAAAATACTAAGGGCATCCAGAGAGAAATCATTACACAAAGGGAAGCCTATTAGACTTACAGCTGTCTCAGTAGAACATTCAGAAGACCATATAACATCCTCAAAGAACAGAATCTTAGAATTTCATATCCTGTCAAACTAAGCTTCACATTGAAGAAAAATAAAATCTTCTATGAACAAGACTCAGAGATTTTATTCAGCACCTGTTTACAAAACTTGAAAGAAGCATTACACCAGAAAGGACAACCAGGATTAGCCTTTCAAAAATACCAAAAGTAGCATCAACAGAGAAGAAGACATCAACAAATGGAAAACAGCTGGTTAACATATGTAATCAAATTTAAACATTTAAACAATCAAAAGATACAGAAAAAAGGTCATCATTCTCAGAAACTGACACAAGAACAGAAAAGAAATACTGCATATACACTCATATGGGTGAGAAAATGAGAACATATGGACACAGAGAGGCGGTCTACTATACACTGGGGACTGTTGGGGAAATGGGGGAGGACAGTGGGGGGGACTGGGGGATAGCCTCGGATGAATACCATGTGGGTGAAGGAGGAAGGCATCAAAACACACTGCCATGTGTGTACCTATGCAACTATCTTGCACGTTCTGCACATGTACCCCAAAACCTATAATGCAATAAAAATTAAAAAAAACCTAACGGTATACTACATCCAGACCCATTTTATATCCAAAGATACACAAAGACTCAAAACAAAGGGTTGGAGAAAGATTTAACAACCAAATAGAGAACAAAACAAATAAATATACAAAAAGGAGTTGCAATTCATGCATTTGATAAAACAGATTTCAAACCAACAAAGATAGAGTATATGTCAGCATCCTAACATCCAGATACATGAGACCCATAAAGATTCAGACCAAATGAAACAGAAAATTATTAAGATATCATCTGAACTCAGATCAGTAACAAGTAAACTTAATAAGCACTTGTAGAACTCTCCACTAGATAAATAAAATATAATTCTCATTTTAAATACACAAAAATGATCAATTATTAATACATGAATAAAGCAATATTCTGTTTGTCTCTTTTTCTTCCTCTCTTTTTCTTCCAGAAAAGAATCTTTCATGTACACTCATTTAGAGTGTCTGAATAATTCAAACCAGAAATAGTCAAGATACTAATTTTTTAAAACATTCATTATAGGTTTTTATATGTCAGAATTCAAGATATTCATATACACACTCATGTTTGTTGCCTTCCTCCTGTTCACCCACATTTGGCATTATATGGCCACTCACTGTGCCTCCTGAATGATACACACCTGGGAATCCTCAGGATTCTATTTCATACTGCCTCACATTTAGAACCTTATTGAATAATTCACAATGGAGCAATAGTCAGGTGTCTATTCTTTCTGGCTCTCATTCAAAGTTTCAGTGAATAATAAACTTCTATGGAGTAATCAGCACTGTTTAAGATAGCCACAAATTAAGTGCCTTCCTGAGTGATACACACCTGTGTGATAGTATTTATTTCATATGAACTCTAATTCTGTATTGCTGAGTAATACACAACTGGGGAGTGTCAGGGGTCTATTTGGTATGGACACTCATACAGAAACTGTTTGAATAATGCACTCATGGAAGAATAATCAGGAGTCTATGTCATATGGCTACTCATTCAGACAAACAGTGAAAAACACACATGTGGAGTAATGAGAAGTCTGTTTCATATGGCCATTCTTTCACAGCCTCACTGAATATTACACACTTGTAATATAGTCTGGAGTCTATTGTTTATGGCCACTCATTCAGAGAATCACTGAATAATGCACACCTGTGAAATGGTCAGAAATCTCTATCCTATGGCCTCTCATTGAGAGCCTCACTAAGTGTACACACCTGGAAAAATAGTCAGGATTTACTTATATTTCCTCCTTTAGAGTCTCACTCAATAATGCACACCTGTGGAATAGTAAGGAGACTTTTTCATGTGGCCTCTCATTCGGAGTGTCACTGAAATATGTGGTGTAGTCAGGAGTCTATTTCATGTAGACACATTTTCAGAGCCTCAGTGAATAAGAGAGATCCTTGCTCTAGTAAGGCATCTAATTAATATGGCCACATCTTGTAAGCCTCACTGAATAATACACACCTGGAAAATAATTTGGAGTCTATTTTCGATGGACATTCTTTCAGAACTTCGGTGAATAATGCATACCCTTTGGGTAGTCAGTAGTATATTTCATTTGGACACTCCTTCATAGCCTCAGTGGATAATATGCACCTGTGGTGTAGTCAGGATTTCATTTCTTATGGCCACTATCTCGTAATTTCAGTGAATAATGCACAAACGGAAAGTACTCAGCAGTCTATTTCATAGAGCCACTCATTCAGAAATTTCCTGAATAATACAAATATTTAAGATAGACAGAATCCTGTTTTATATGGTCAGAAAATCAGAGCCTCCCTGAGTAACACACATCTGGTGAAGTATTAGGAGTGTAGTTTACACAGCCTCTCATTTACAGCCTCATCAAATAATGCACACATGTGAAATAGACACTAGCCTATTTAATATGGCCACAAAATCAAAGCCTGAATGAGTAATACACAGCTTAACAATAGTCACTTGTCTATTCCATATGCCAAAATATTCAAAGTCATAGTCCATAATACACTCCTGTGGACTAGTCAAAAAACAATTTTATATGGCAAAAGGTTTAGAGCCTCAGTGAATAATACATACCTGGGGAATACTCAGAACCCTATTACATAAGGCATCTATTTCAGAGATTCATTGAATAAGGAACACCTGTATTGTAGTCAAAATTCTATTTTGTATAGCCACATATTCAGAACCTAACTAGTGACATACACCTTGGGGAAACTCAGGATTCTATTTTGTATAGCCACTCATTTAGATACCAAATTTGAAAACGCACACCTGCCGAGTATTCAGGAGTCTCTGTTTTATGGCCACCCATTCAGAGCCTCACAGAATAATACAGAACTATGGAAATTCAGAAGTGTATTTTACATGGCCACTTATTCAGAACCTCACTGAAGAATCATATATATCTGGAAAATACTCAGGATTCTATTATATATAGCCACTTTTCAGAGACTCACTGAATAATGTACAGCTGGGAATAGTCTGGAGACTATTTGATATGACCATTCACCCAGTGACTCTGAAAAATGCACAGATGAGAAATAGTCAAGAGGATGGAGTCATGAGTCTATTTTCTGTGGTTACTCGTTCTGAAACTCACTGAAGAATACCAACTAGGAAATAGTCAGAGTCCAGGTCATATGGCCACTCAATCAAAGCATTACCGAAAAATGCATAATGGGGCAATAGTAAGGAGTCTATTTCATATGGCCTCTCATTGAGAGATTTAGTGCATAATAAACAGCAGTTGAGTAGTCAGGACCCTATTTAAAGTAGCCCTGAATTACGCAGCTACGTGAATGATACACACATGTGTGATAGTCGGGAGACTCTTTGATATGGACACTCATACAGCACCTATTCGAATACTGCACATTTGGGACATAATCACTAGTCTATTTCATATGGTGATTCATTTGGATTGTCAAAAATAACGCACAGTTATGGTGAAAAATGGGGTGGATTACATAAGACCACTCTTTCAGTATTTCAGTGAATAATATGTATATCTGATAAATCAGGAATCTCTTTCACATGGCCACTCAGTCAGGGCCTAAGGGCATAATACTACCCTCAGAAATAATCAACGGTCTACTTCAAATAAGTACACATTCAGAGACCCTGTAAGTAATGCACACGTGGGCAATACACAAGAGTCTCTTTTCTATGCCAACTTAGTCAGAGTCTCATTCAATAATACACCAATGGGGAAGATTTAAGAGTCTACTTCATGTAGCCCCTCATTTATACATTCAGTGAAAAATTCACACCAGAGTAATAGTCGAGCATTTTTTATATGGCCACTCACTATGTGCCTCACTGAATGATATACACTTGGGGAATCCTAAGGATTCTATTTTATATTACCACACATTTAGAGACTTATTGAATAATACACAATGGAGCAATAGTCAGCTGTCTATTATTTCTGGCCTCTCATTCAACGTTTCAGTGAATAATAAAGTTCTATGGAGTAATCAGGGCACTGTTTAAGATAGACAAGAATTAAGTGCCTTCCTGAGTGAAACACACCTTGGTGATAGTCAGGAGTTTATTTCATATGAACTCTAATTCTGGGTCTTGCTGAGTAATACACAACTGGGGGAGTGTCAGGAGTCTATTTGATATGGACACTCATACAGAACCTGTTGGAATAATGCACACATGGAAAATAATCAGGAGTTTATGTCATACGGTTACTCATTCAGAAAATCAGTGAATAACGCACATGTGGAGTAATGAGAAGTCTGTTTCATATGGCTGCTCTTTCACAACCTCACTGAATATTACACACTTGTGATATCATCTGGAGTCTATTGTTTATGGCTACTAATTCAGAGAATCACTGTATAATGCATACCTGGAGAATGGTAAGAAGTCTTTATCCTATAGCCTCTCATTGAGAGCTTCACCTAATGTACACACCTAGAGAAATAGTCAGGATTTACTTATATCCCCTCATTTAGAGTCTCACTCAATAATGCACAACTGTGGAATAGTAAGGAGACTTTTTCATGAGGCCTCTCATTCGGAGTGTCACTGAATAATGTGGTGTAGTCAGAAGTCTATTTCATGTAAACGCATTTTCAGAGCCCCAGTAAATAAGAGAGACCCTTGCTATAGTAAGGCATCTAATTAATATGGCCACATCTTGTAAGCCTCTCTGAATACTGCACACCACGATAAAAATTTGGAGTCTATTTGTGATGAACATTCATTCAGAGCCTCGGTGAATAATACACACCCATGGAGAAGCCAGGAGTCTATTTCATTTGGACACTCATTCATAGCCT
>CM038391.1:222663717-222699465 GCA_021498475.1 Saguinus midas | reverse complement strand
AAGGTACTTGATAGAAATTGATTTCTTTCTCAGGAATGGACTTGCTGCTTTCTTCCATGAGCCAGTTTTAGTACAGAAAGCTGCTGACTTCTGCCCCCTGCATCCCCAGGTGTCCTCATTTTCCCTCCCATCTCTGGTGAGAAAGAGCAGGAATCTCTTTGTCCTTGAAGACAGGGAACTGTGTTTTTTTTTTGTTTTTTTTTTTTTGTTGTTGTTTTTGAGACGGTGTCTTACTCTGTCACCCAGGCTAGAGTGCAGTGGTGCAATCTCGGCAAAATACAACCTCTGCCTCAGCCTTCCGAGTTGCTGAGGTTACAGGCATCATGCCTGGCTAATTTTTGTATTTTTAGTAGAGACAGGGTCTCACCATGTTGGCCATCCTGGTCTCCAACTCCTGCTTTGGCCTCCCAAAGTGCTGGGAATATAGGTGTGAGCCACCGAATTTTCCAAAACCATTTTCTCTTGCTTTTCAGCCTTTGCATATGCTCTGAATCCCTCTAACCCTGTGCTTTTCCTCTACCTTGCCTACCTCTTCACTTGGGAAGCACCCATCATGCTTTTAAGTCTTAGCCCTACTAAACTCTGAACTGGAAAAAGCCTACTTCAGGGTGCTCCTCTTGGGAAATCTAGCTCTTTTCATGGCATTTACCACATTAGATTGTAATTGCCTGTTTCTTGCCTTTATCATCCCCATGGACGGTAAGCTCTGTAGAGGGCAAGAATTGTAACTGCCCCATTTGCAATAGAATTTCCAGGGATTAGCACAGTTTCTGGCACATAGAATGTGTGCAATAATTATTTGTTGAAAATGACTGAATAAAACATGTCCAGAAGGGGAGGTAAAAGACCATGTATAGTGGTATCCATCATGATCAAGTAGGATTCATCCGGGATGCAAGGCTGGTTCAACATACGCAAATCTATAAATGTAATTCACCACATAAACAGAAGCAAAAACAAAAACCACATGATTATCTCAATTGATGCAGAGAAGGCATTTGACAAAATTCAACAGCCTTTTATGCTAAAAACCCTCAATAAACTTAGTATTGATGGAACATATCTCAAAGTAATAAAAGCTATTTACGACAAACCAACAGCCAATATCATCCTTAATGGGCAAAAACTGGAAGCATTCTCTTTGAAATTGGGCACTAGACAAGGATGCCCTCTCTCACCACTCCTATTCAACATAGTACTGGGAGTTCTAGCTAGGGCAATCAGGCAAGAAAAAGAAATAAAGGGTATTCAAATAGGAAAGGTGGAAGCCAAATTGTTTCTATTTGCAGACGACAAGCTAGTATACGTAGAAGACCCCATCACCTCAGCCCAAAAGCTTCTGAAATTGATAAGCAACTTCAGCAAAGTCTCAGGATATAAAATCAATGTTCAAAAATCACAAGCATTCGTATACAGCAATAACAGACTTAAAGAGAACCAAATCAAGAACGAACTGCCATTCACAATTGCTACAAAGAAATAAAATACCTAGGAATACAACTCACAAGGAATGTAAGGGACCTCTTTAAGGAAAACTACAAACCACTGCTCAACGAAATAAGAGAGGATACAAACAGATGGAGAAACATTCCATGTTCGTGGTTCGGAAGAATCAATATCGTGAAAATGGCTATACTGCCCAAAGTAATTTACACAATCAATGCTATCCCCATCAAACAACCATTGAATTTCTTCACACAACTGGAAAAAAACACCATGAATTTCATATGGAACCAAAAAAAAGCCCGCATAGACAAGTCAATTCTAAGCAAAAAGAACACAGCGGGAGGCATCACACTACCAGACTTCAAACTATACTACAAGGCTACAGTAATGATAACAGCATGGTACTGGTACCAAAATAGAGATATAGACCAACGGAACAGAACAGAAGCTTCGGAGGCAACACAACTTATCTACAACCATATTATCTTTGATAAACCAGACAAAAACAAGCAATGGGGAAAGGATTCCCTATTTAATAAATGGTGTTGGGAAAACTGGCTAGCCATGTCCAGAAAGCAGAAACTGGACCCCTTCCTAATACCTTACACTAAAATTAACTCCAGATGGATTATAGACTTAAACGTAAGACCTGAAACCATAAATACTCTAGAAGAAAATCTCGGGAAAACCTCTCAGGAAATAGGGGTAGGCAAGGACTTCATGACGAAAACACCAAAAGCATTGGCAACAAAAGCCAAAATAGCCAAATGGGACCTAATCAAACTCCACAGCTTCTGCATGGCAAAAGAAACAGTCACTAGAGTGAATCGGCAACCATCAGAATGGAAAAAAATCTTCGCAGTTTACACATCTGACAAAGGGCTGATATCCAGAATTTACAAAGAACTCAAACAGATTTACAGGAAAAAAAACAAACAAGCCCATTCAAAAATGGGAAAAGGATATGAACAGACATTTTACAAATGAAGACATACATGAGGCCAACAAACATATAAAAAAATGCTCATCATCACTGGTCATTAGAGAGATGCAAATCAAAACTACATTGAGATACCATCTCATGCCAGGTAGAATGATGGTCATTAAAAAATCTGGAGACAGCAGATGCTGGAGAGGATGTGGAGAAATAGGAACACTCTTACACTGTTGGTGGGAGTGTAAATTAGTTCAACCATTGTGGAAGACAGTGTGGCGATTCCTCAGGGACCTAGAAATAAAAATTACATTTGACTCAGCAATCCCATTACTGGGTATATATCCAAAGGTCTATAAATCGTTCTACTATAAGGACACATGCACACGAATGTTCATTGCAGCACTGTTTACAATAGCAAAGAACTGGAACCAACCCAAATGCCCAACGATGATAAACTGGACTGGGAAAATGTGGCACATATACACCATGGAATATTATGCAGCAATCAAAAATGATGAGTTTGTGTCCTTTGTAAGGACATGGATTAATCTGGAGAACATCATTCTCAGCAAACTGACACAAGAACAGAAAAAGAAATGCCTCATATACTCACTCATAGGTGGGTGAGAAAAATGAGAACACATGGACACAGAGAGGTGGTCTACTATACGCTGGGGTCTATTGGGGGGACTGGGGGAGGGACAGCTGGGGGGGCTGGGGAGAAATAGCCTGGGGATGAATGCCAAGTGTGGGTGAAGGGGAGGAAGGCAGCAAAACACCCTGCCATATGTGTACCTATGCAACTATCTTGCACGTTCTGTACATGTACCCCAAAACCTATAATGCAATAAAAATTTTTTAACAAAAAGATAGACTCATGAGGCTATCTTCTTGACTATTTCTCAGCTGTGCATTTTTCACTGAGTCACTGGGTGAACAGTCATATCAAATACTCTCCAGACTATTCCCCAGGTGTGCATTATTCAGTGAGTCTCTGAATAAGTGGCTATATATAATAGAATCCTGAGTATTTTACAGATATATATGTTTCTTCAATGAAGTTCTGAATAAGTGGCCATGTAAAATATACTCCTGAATTTCCATAGTTCTGTATTTTTCTGTGAGGCTCTGAATGAGTGGCCATAATCCAGAGACTCCTGAATATTTTGCAGGTGTGTGTTTTTATATTCCGTATCTAAATGAGTGGCTATACGACATAGAATCCTGATTTTTTCAAGGTGTATGTAATTCAGTAAGGTTCTGAATATGTGGATATACAAAGTAGAATTCTGACTACAATAAAGGTGTTCCTTATTCAATGAATCTCTGAAATGGATCCCATATGACATAGCATCCTGAGTATTCCCCAGGTATACTCTAAAACATTGAGGATCTAAAATTTTAAACATGTGAAATTTTTTTGACTAGTTTACAGATATTTATTGTTGATTCTGACTTTGAATATTTCGGCATATGGAATAGACTAGTGACTATTCTAATTTGTGTATTACTCACTCAGGCTTTGATTTTGTGGCCATATAAAATTGACTTGTGTTTATTCCACAGATGTGCATTATTCGCAGAGGATGTAAATGAGAGGCTATATAAAGTTGACTTTTAACGCTTATCCAGGTGTGTGTAACTCAGTGAGGCTTTGACTGTGTAACCGTATGAAAAAGGATTCTGTCTATCTTAAATATTTTTATTATTCGGTGAATCTCTGAATGAGTTGCTCTATAAAATAGACTGCTGAGTACTTTACATTTGTAAATTATTCACTGAAACTACGAGTCAGGGACCATATGAAATGAAATCCTGACTAATCCACACGTGCATATTATCCACTGAGTCTATGAATGAGTGTCCAAATGAAATAGACTCCTGGCTACCCCACGGCTGTGCATTATTCACTGAGGCTCTGAATGAATGTCCATCGTAAATAGACTCCAAATTATTCTCCAGGTGTGTATTATTCAGTGAGGCTTACAAGATGTAACCATATTAATTAGATGCCTTACTATAGCAAGGGTCTCTCATATTCACTGAGTCCCTGAAAATGTATTTACATGAAATAGACTCCTGACTACACCACATTATTCAGTGACACCCAAAATGAGAGGCCACATGAAAAAGTCTCCTTACTATTCCACAGGTGTGCATTATAGAGTGAGACACAAAATGAGTGGATATATATAAATCCTGGCTATTTTCCCAGGTGTGTACGTTTAGTGATGCTCTCAATGAGAGCCCATGGGATAGAGACTTCTGACTGTTCCGCAGGTGTGCATTATTCAGTGATTCTCTGAATGAGTGGCCATAAACAATAGACTCCAGACTATATCACAACTGTGTAATATTTAGTGAGGCTGTGAAGGAACGGCCATATGAAAGAGACTTCTTATTATTCCACATGTGAGTTATCAGTGTTTGTCTGAATAAGTAGCCGTATGATATAGACTCCTGATTATTCTCCATGTGTGCATTATTCAAACAGGTTCTGTATGAGTGTCAATACCAAATAGACTCCTGACACACCCCCAGTTGTGTATTACACAGAAATACCCAGAATTACAGTTTATATAAAATTAACTCCTATCACCCAGGTGTGTATCACTCAAGAAGACACTTAATTTGTGGCAATCTTAAACAGTGCCCTGATTACTCCATAGAAGTTTATTATTCACTGAAACTGAATGAGAGGCCAGAAAGAATAGACACCTGACTATTGCTCCATTGTGAAGTACTAAATAATTTTCTAAATGTGTGGTAGTATGAAATAGAATTCTGAGGATTCCCTAGGTGAGTATCATTCAGGTAGGCACATAGCGAGTGGCCATATAAAAAATGCTCGACCATTATTCCTGTGTGAATTATTCACTGAGGCTCTAAATGAGTGGCTACATGAAATAGACTCTTAACTATTCCCCAGGTGTGTATTATTGAATGAGACTCTGACTACTTGGGCATAGAAAAGAGATTCTTGTGTATTGCCCATGTGTGCATTACTTACAGAGACTCTGAATGTGTACTTGTTTAAAGTAGACACTCGACTATTTCTGAGGGGAGTATTAGGCACTGAGGCCCTGAATGAGTAGCCATTTGAAAGAGATTCCTGACTTATCAGGTATACACATAATTCACTGAAACATTGAAAGAGTTGTCTTATGTAATAGACCCCATTTAACTCCAGAGGTTTGTGTTATTTTTTGACTCTTCAAACAAATCACCATATAAAATAGACTAGTGATTATTTCCCAAATATGCAGTATTTGAAGAGGTGCTGTATGAGTTTCCATGTCAAATAGTCTCATGACTATCACACATGTGCGTATAATTCACGTAGCTGCGTAATGTGGGGCTACGTTAAATAGGGTCCTGACTACTCCACAGCTGTTTATTACACACTGAACCTCTCAATGAGAGGCCATATAAAATAGAATCCTTACTATTGCCCCATTGTGCATAATTCGGTAATGCTTTAATTGAGTGGCCATATGACCTGGAATCTGACTATTTTCAAGTTGGGGATTATTCGGTGAGTTTCTGAACGAGTTACCACAGTAAATAGACTCACGACTCCATCCCCTTGACTATTTATCAGCTGTGCATTTTTCACTGAGTCACTGGGTGAACGGTCATATCAATTACTCTCCAGATTATTCCCCAGGTGTGCATTATTCAGTGAGTCTCTAAATAAGTGGCTATATATAATGAAATCCTGAGTATTTTCCAGATATATATGATTCGTCAATGAAGTTCTGAATAGGTGGCCATGTAAAATACACTCCTGAATTTCCATAGTTCTGTATTATTCTATGAGGCTCTGAATGAGTGGCCATAAAACAGGGACTCCTGAATACTCCACAGGTGTGCGTTTCAACATTCGCGATCTATATGAGTAGCTATAAGAAATAGAATTCTGATTTTCCCAAGCTGTATGTTATTTAGTTAGGTTCTGAATATGTGGCTATGCAAAAGAGAATCCTGATTTTCCCCAAGGTGTACGTCATTCAGTTAAGTTCTGAATATGTGGCTATACGAAATAGAATTCTGACTGCAATACAGGTGTTCCTTATTCCATAAATCTCTGAAATAGATGCCATATGTAATAGCGTCCTGAGTATACCCCAGGTATTAATTATTCACTGAGGTTCTAAAACTTTGGCCAAATAAAATTGATTTTTGACTAGCGCATATTTGTGTATTATTGACTCTGAATTTGAATATTTGGGCATATGGAATAGACTAGTGACTATTCTTAAGTTGTGTATTACTTACACAGGCGTTTATTTTGTTTCCATATAAAATAGACTAGTGTCTATTCCACACGTGTGCATTATTCGCTGAGAATGTAAATGAGAGGCTATATAAAGTAGACTCCTAATGCTTCCCCAGATGTATGTTACTCAGTGAGGCTCTGATTGTGTAACCATATGAAACAGGATTCTGTCTATCTTAAATATTTGTATTATTCAGTGAATCCCTGAATGAGTGACTCCATGAAATAGACTGCTGAGTACTTTACATTTGTGCATTATTCACGGAAATTACGAGTCAGTGGCCATATAAAATAAAATTCTGACTAATCCAAACGTGCATATTATCCATTTAGGCTATGAATGAGTGTCCAAATGAAATAGAATCCTGGCTACCCCAAAGGTGTGCATTATTCACCCAGGCTCTGAATGAATATTCATCAAAAATAGACTCTAAATTACTCCCCAGGTGTGTATTATTCAGTGAGTTTTACAAGATGTGGCCACATTAATTAGCTGCCTTACTGTATCAAGGGTCTCTCTTACTCACTGAGGCTCTGAAAATGTGTTTACATAAAATAGACTCCTGACTACACCACATTATTTAGTGACACTCTGAATGAGAGGCTGCATGAAAAAGTATCCTTAGTATTCCACAGATGTGCATTATTTAGTGAGCCTCTAAATGAGGGGATATAAGTAAATCCTTACTATTTTCCCAGGTGTGTACATCTTTTGAGGCTCAGAATGAGAGGCCATAGGATAGAGACTTCTAACTATTTGGCAGGTGTGCGTTATTCAGTGATTCTCTGAATGAGTGGCCATAAGCAATAGACTCCAGTCTATATTACAAGTGTGTAATATTCAGTGAATCTGTGAAGGAACGGCCATATGAAACAGACTTCCCATTACTACACATGTGCGTTATTCACTCTTTGTCTGAATGAGAAGCCATATGACATAGACTCCTAATTATCCTCCATGTGTGCATTATTCAAACAGGTTCTGTATGAGTGTCCATACCAAATAGACTCCTGACACTCCATCAGTTGTGTATTACTCAGCAATACCCAGAATTAGATTTCATATTAAATAAACTCCTGACTACCACCCAGGTGTGTATCACTCAGGAAGGCACTTAATTTGTGGCTGTCTTAAACAGTGCCCTGAGTACTCCATGTAAGTTTATTATTCACTTATCATGCACATAATAAGTGGATGATAAAAAATTTTTGGGAGTTGAAATAACTTGTTCTAACCCAATGTAAATAAACTGAAAACTTTGAAAATAGGATTGATGAAATATTAAAAATAATGGACAATATAGAGAGGAATATAAATGAATTAATGGAGTTGAAAAATACAACACGACAACTTAGAGAAATATGCACAAGTTTGAATAGCCGAATTTATCAAGCAGAAGAAAGGATATCAGAGACCGAAGACCAAATTAATGAAATAAAACAAGAAGACAAGTATAAAGAAAAAAGATAAAAAAAGAGCAAGTCTCCAAGAAACATTGGACTATGTGAAAAGACGTAATCTATGTTTGATAGGTGTACCTGAATGTGATGGAGAGAATGAATTCAAGCTGAAACTACTCTTCAGGATATTATCCAGGAGAATTTTCCCAATCTAGCAAAGCAGGACACTATTCAACCCCAGGTAATACAGAGAACACCACAAAGCCATTCCTCAAGAAGAGCAACCCCAAGGCACATAATCGTTAGATTCACCAGAGTTGAAACGAAGGAGAAAATACTAAAGGCAGCCAGAGAGAAAGGACAGGTTACCCATAAAGGGAAGCCTATCAGACTTAAAGCAGATCTCTCAGCAGAAACCCTACAAGCCAGAAGAGAGTGGGGCCTGATATTTAACATCCTTAAAGAACAGAACTTTCAGCCCAGAATTTCATATCCTGCCAAACTAAGCTTCACAATTGAAGAAAAAATAAAATCTTTTGTGAACAAGCAAGTATTCAGAGATTTTATTACCACCAGGCCTGCTTTACAAAAACTTCTGAAAGAAGCATTACACACAGAAAGGAACAACCAGCAATAACCTTTCTAAAAATATACCAAAAAGTAAATAGCATCAATATAAAGAAGAATTTACATCAGCGAATGGATAAAATAATGAGTTAACATCAAATGGCAGTAATCCTAAGTTTAAATTGACTAAATCCCGTAATCAAAAGATACAGCCAAAACCTAATAGTAAACTACATCCATACCCATTTTGTATGCAAAGATACACAAAGACTCAAAACAAAGGGTTGGAGAAATATTGAAGAGCAATCTTTTTATTTGCAATCCAAATGGAGAGCAAAAATAATAAATAAACAAAAAGCAGGAGTTGAAATTCATGTATCTGATTAAACAGATTTCAAAGCAAAAAAGATAGAGTGTTAAAAGGATCAATGCATCCTAACACCCGGATACATAAGACCCATAAAAAGATTTAGACTCAACGAGACAGAAAATTAATAAGGATATCCAGAACTTGAACTCAGATCCGGAACAAGTAAACTTAATAAGCACTTATAGATCTCTCCACTTTAAATACACAAAACATATATTCTCCACTTTAAATACACAAAATATTGATTGGCGATTATTAATGCTCATTCATAGAATAAAACAATATTCCTGTTCTCTCTCCCACTTTTTCTTTCTCTCTTTTCCTCTCCTTCTTTTCTTATTTTCAAAAAAAGAATAATAACAGATGATGGTCACTGACTAGTGAGATTATTGCAATCTTTTCTACTTTTCTGGATCTTCCACATGTTCGGTAGTAGACAAACATAGAAAGGGAGGGTGTTTCTTCCTCTTCATTGTAAAAAAAAAAAAGTATATTATTCACTGAAACTTTGAATGAGAGACCAGAAAAAATAGACACCTGACTATTGCTCCATTGTGAATGATTCAATAAGATTCTACATGTGTGGTGGTATGAAATAGAATCCTGAGTATTCCTTAGCTGTGTATCACTCAAGGAAGCACATAGTGAGCAGCCACATAAAATAATCTCGAATGTTATTCCGGTGCCAATTATTCACTGAGGCTCTAAATGAGTGGCTACATGAAGCAGACTCTTAACTCTTCCCCAGGAGTGTATTATTGAATGAGACTCTGACTAAATGGGCATAGAAAAGAGACTCTTCTGTATTGCCCATGTGTGCATTACTCACAGAGACTCTGAATGTGTACTTATTTGAAGTAGACCCTTGACAATTTCTGAGGGTAGTATTATGCACTGAGGCCGTGAATGAGTGGCCATGTGAAAGAGATTCCTGACTTAAAAGATATACATATTATTCACTTAAACACTGAAAGAGTGGGCTTATGAAATAGACCCCATTTTACTCCACAGGTTTGCATTACTTTTTGACTCTCCAAACGAATCACCATATGAAATAGACTAGTGATTTTTTCCCAAATGTGCAGTATTCGAAGAGGTGCTGTATGACTGTCCATATCAAATAGTCTCCTGAGTATCACACATATGTGTATCATTCACGTAGCTGTGTAATTTGGGGCTACATTAAATGGGGTCCTGAGTACTCCACCGCTGGTTATTACACACTGAAGCTGTCAATGAAAGGCCATATGTAATAGACTCCTCACTATTGCCCCATTGTGCATTATTCAGTAATGCTTTAATTGAGTGGCCTTATGAACAGGACTTTAACTATTTCCAAAGTGGGTATTCTTCAGTGAGTTTCTGAATGTGTTACCACAGAAAATAGACTCATGACTCTATCCTCTGAATATATTTCAGCTGTGCAATTTTCACTGAGTCACTGGGTGAATGGTCATATCAAATAATCTCCAGATTATTCCCAGGGTGTGCATTATTCAGTCAGTCTCTGAATAATTGGCTATATATAATAGAATCCTGAGAATTTTCCATATATAATTCTTCAATGAGGTCCTGAATAAATGACCATGTAAAATACACTCCTGAATTTCTATAATTCTGTATTATTCTGTGAGGCTCTGAATGACTGGACATAAAACAGAGTCTCCTGAATACTCCGCAGGTGTGCGTTTTTACATTTGGTATCTAAATGTGTGGCTATAGGAAATAGAATTTTGACTTTCCCAAAGGTGTATGTTATTCAGTTAGGTTCTGAATATGTGGCTATAGGAAATAGGATCCAGACTTTCCCCAAGGCATATGTGTTTCAGTTAGCTTCTGAATATGAGGCTATACGAAATAGAATTCTGCCTACAATACAGGTGTTCCGTATTAAATGAATCTTTGAAATATGTGCCATACGTAATAGCGTCCTGAGTATTCCTCAGGTATGTATTATTTACTGAGGCTCTAAAACTTTGGCCATATGAAATTGTTTTTTGACTAGTCCACAGGTGTGTATTATTGACTCTGACTTTGAATATTTGGGCATACGGAATAGACTTGTGACTATTCTAAAGTTGCATATTACTCACTCAGGCTTTGATTTTGTGGCCCTATAAAAGAGACTAGTGTCTATTCCACACGTGTGCATTATTCACTGAGGCTGTAAATGAGAGGCCATATGAAATAGACTTTTTACTATTGCCGCATTGTGCATTTTTCGATAATACTTTGATTGAGTGGCCATACAACCTGGACTCTGACTATTTTCAAGTTGGGTATTCTTCAGTGAGTTTCTGAACGAGTTACCACATTAAATAGAATCATGACTCTTTCCTCTTTACTATTTCTCAGTTGTGCATTTTTCACTGAGTCACTGGGTGAATGGTCATATCAAATTGTCTCCAGACTATTCCCCAGGTGTGCATTATTCAGTGAGTCTCTGAATAAGTGGCTATATATAATAGAATTCTTGGCAAACAGTTTTAGGATGCTGCCATAAAAACAACTCAGGATTTCAGCTCTCAGTGAAGTCGCAGAGGGTGATTTCTAGATGCATTTTCAGACGGACTTTTGTAGCCCACAGAACTGGCAAATTTTCAGGTTTAGGACAGACACAGGAGAGCAGAGCAGCCCGCTTGTGTTGCTGTCTTGACCGGCGCCACGCTGTGGCGCAGTGGCAGCCTGCACAAAGCTCACTAGTCTGTGTGCCCTGTTAAACAGGCAATCTGAGTTTTGGGAGGACAGATTAACATGTCCATTTGATTGAATGGGACTTGGATGTTGAGCCAGACCTGGAGATTCCTAGGAAAAGCGATTTGTTCCAGTGCAGTGGGCCGCAGCAGGGGAGATTGCACGGATCCCAGGAGCCAATCAGCAGGCGAGTGGGGTGCCTGTGAGAGACTCAACCATTCAATTTGGCAAAAAAAGAGAGAGAGAGAGAGAGAGCAGGGTCTCTGAGGTGCAGAGAGAAGTGATCAGGCTCGGCGTGTCCCACACTCATGGGGACAAGTATCTTGGCGATTTGACGCGATCGGGGTTGAGAGTTTTGCTCCGGGGTCAGCTGACTCTAATCAGTGCAGCTTGGTGGGGGAGGGGCGTCCACCACTACGGATGCAATCTGCCCCTACTGAGGTACCGCCCACTGCTAATGCAGCCTGCAGTTGCTGAGGCATCCAGCCATAACAGAGAGATGCCGCCAACATAGCAGAGCACACCACAGTAGAATGGAGCTGCGTGGCATCAGGGCAGACCCATGCTAGCAGGTCGGAGCCCTGGCAGGCAAATAGTGAATACACTGCCTCCTAGCTGGGCAGGATAGTGCAACAGATACTCATAAAGAAAGCCCCAACTCCCTGAGTCAGAGCATCTGAAGGAAAAAAAGGGGGGTTATAATTTCTGCTGCAGCAGACACATTGACCCACAACCCAGAATGAACAATGAAGATCACAGCTCAGCACTGGAGCTCCTATAAAGTAAAGACCATCTCCTCAAGCAGCTCCCTGACTGCTGTATATCCAAAGAGCCACCTCAATAAAGGACTAATCAGACTGACATTTGGCGAGCATCATTCTGGGTCAAAGATAGCAGAAGAAGAAACTGGTAGTATCCCACACTGTTCTGCAGTTGCTACAGGTGTACCCCAGACAAGCAGGGCCTGGAGTGGAACTCAGCACTCGTACAGCAGAGGAGCTAAATCGTTATAAAGAAAACTCAATAAGAGAAATACTTCATCATCAACAATCTGGGCGTCCACTCATAGACCCAATCGAAAAGTCAGCAACTACTAAGATGACAGGTGGATAAATCCACAAAGATGGGAAGAAACCAGCGCAAAAAGGAGGAAAACACCCGAAACCAAAACACCTCACCTCCTACAAAAGACCAAAACTCCTCACCAGCAAGGGAACAAAGCTGGACGGAGAATGAGAGTGACAAAATAATGGAATCATACTTCAGAAGGTGGATAATGAGAAACTTCAATGAGCTAAAAGAACATGTTCTAAATCAATGCAAAGAAACTGAGAACCTGGAAAAAAGATTCGAGGAAATGATAACAAGAATAGACAACTTAGAGAGGAATATGAATGAATTGAAAGAGCTGAAAAGCACAACATGAGAACGTCGTGAAGTATGCACAAGTTTCAACAGCCGAATTGACCAGGCAGAAGAAAGAATATCAGAAGATGAAAATCAACTCAATGAAATAAAAAGAGAAACCAAGGGAGGATCTTCCAAGATGGCATCATAGAGGGGACTCAGGATTGCAGCTCTCAGTGAAGGCCTAGATGGTGAGTCCTAGCCGCATTCTTGGATGGACCTTTTTTGCCCACAGAACTTTGAAAGTCCCAGGTGTGGGAGAGACACGGGATGCAAATGCAGCCAGCTCACGTGGCTGGTTTGGCCAGCACCGCAGCACAGTGGCACCCGGCACAAAACTCACTGGTCTGGTTGCCCTGTTAAACCAGCAATATGAGATTTGAAAGGGCAGATTGGCATGTCCATCTGATTGAAAGAAACCTGGACAATGAGCCAGACCAGGAGATTACTGGGAAACGTGATCTGAGCCGGTGCAGTGGGCAGTGTCAGAGGAGATCGCAGGGATCCCGGTGCCCTATTGGCAGGCTACTGGGGAGCCAATGAGAGAGTCGACCATTTGCTTGGGGAGAGGAAGAGAGAAAGAGAGGACGGACTCTGAGGCAGGGAGCTGGGTGATTGAACTTGGTGTGTCCCAACCTCACGGGGACAAGCAGGGTGGCGATTGGAGGTGTTCGGGGCTAAGAGTTTTGCTGCTGGCAGAGTTGAATATTGAATCTAGGACAGTGCAGCCCAGTGGCGGAGGGGCGTCCGCCACTACAGATGCAATCCACCCCTACTGAAGTACCGCCAAGTGCTGATGCAGCCTGCCGTTTCCGAGGCAACCCACCATAACAGAGAGACTCGGCCAGCAGGGCGGAGTGCACCACAGCAGAACGGAGTCCCATGGCAGCAGGGCAGACCCACGCTAGCAGGGCAAATCATCGGCAGGCAAATAGTGAATAGACAACCTCCTAACCAGGCAGGACACTGCAACAGATACTCATAAGGAAAGCCCCAACTCCCTGAGACAGAGCATCTAAGGGAGAAAAAGGGGGGGGTGTTTATGAGTTCCATTGCAGCAGACATTAAAACATCCTCCCAACAACCCTGAATGAACAACGGAGCTCACAGCTCAGCACTGGAGCTTCTATAAAGCACAGACCATCTCCTCAAGCAGCTCCATGACCCCTGTATATTCAAAGAGTCACCCCAAAAAAGGACTAATCAGACAGACATTTGGTGGCATCATTCAGAAACAAAGATAGAAAAAGAATAAACTGATAGCATCCCTCACTGTTCAGCAGCTGCTACAGGTGTACCCCAGACAAGGAGGGCCTGGAGTGGACCTTAGCACTCATTAAGTAGAGGGGCTAGACCATTAGAAGAAAAACTAAGTAACAGAGATACCTCATCATCAACAATCTGGGCATCCACACAGAGACACAATTGAAAAATCAGCAACTACTAAGACGACAGGTGGATAAATTCATAAAGATGAAAATAAACCAGCGCAAAAAGGAGGAAAACGCCTGAAACCAAAACACTTCACCTCCTACAAAGGACCAAAACTCCTCACCAGCAAGGGAACAAACATGGATGGACAATGAGTCTAACGAAATGATGGAATCAGACTTCAGAAAGTGGATGAGAAACTTCCGTGACCTAAAAGAACGTGTTCTAAATCAGTGCAAAGAAACTAAGAACCTTGAAAAAAAATTTGAAAAAAGATTCGAGGAAATAATAAGAAGAATGGACAACTTAGAGAGGAATATGAATGAATTGAAGAAACTGAAAAACACAACATGAGAACTTCACGAACCATGCAAAAGTTTCAACAGCCGAATTGATCAAGCAGAAGAAAGAATATCAGAAGTCGAAGATCAACTCAATGAAATAAAACGAGAAACCAAGATTAAATAAAAAAGCACAAAAAAATGAACAAAATTTCCAAGAAATGTGGGACTATGTGAAGAGACCCAACCTACGTTTGATAGCTGTACCAGAATGTGATGAAGAGAATGAATCCAAGCAGGAAAATACTCTTCAGGATATTATCCAGGAAAATTTTTCCAACCTAGCAAGACAGGTCAATACTCAACTCCAGGAAATACAGAGAACACCACAAAGATACTCTGCAAGAAGAGCAACCCCAAGGCAAATATTCGTCAGATTCACTAGGGTTGAAATGAAGAAGAAAATACTAAGGGCAGCCAGAGAGAAAGGTCGGGTCACCCACAAAGAGAAGCCCATCAGACTCACAGCAGATCTCTCGGCAGAGACTCTACAAGCCAGAAGAGAGAGGGGGCCAATATTCAACATCCTTATAGAAAAGAACGTTCCTATTTCTCCACATCCTCTCCAGCATCTGCTGTCTCCAGATTTTTTAATGATCTCCATTCTAACTTGTGTGAGATGATATCTCAATGTGGTTTTGATTTGCATCTCTCTAATGACCAATGATGATGAGCACTTTTTCATATGTTTGTTGGCCTCATGTATGTCTTCTTTTGTAAAGTTTCTGTCCCCAAAACCTATAATGCAATAAAAATTTTTTAAAAAATCAAGGAAAAAAAAAAAAAAAGAAAGAACGTTCAACCAATTTCATATCCAGGCAAACTAGCTTCATAAGAGAAAAAAAATAAAATCCTTCATGAACAAGCAAGTACTCAGAGATTTTGTCACCACTAGGCCTGCTTTACAAGAGCTCCTGAAAGAGGCACTACACATAGAAACAACCAGTACCAGCCATCATAAAGCATACCAAATAAAGAGCATCAACAACAAAATGAAGAATCTACATGAACCAATGGGCACAGCTAGCATCAAAATGGCAGTAACAAATTCACACATAATAATATTAACCCTAAACGTAAATGGGAAATGCCAACCAAAGACACAGACTGGCAAATTGATGATACACAAAGGCTCAAAACAAGGAAGATTTAAAAAGACGTCATTACATAATGGTAAGGATCGATACAACAAAAGAGCTAACGATCCTTATATGGACTCAATACATATAAGGCAAGTTCTTAATGACTTACAACACAATAATAGTGGGAGACTTTAACACTCCACTGACAATATGCAGACAGAAAATTAACAAGGATATCCAGGACTTGAACTCAGACCTGGAACAAGCAAACCTGATAGACATTTGCAGAACTCTCCACCCCAAATCCACAGAATATACATTTTTCTCAGCACCACATCACACCTACTCCAAAATTGACCACATAATTGGAAGTAAAGCACTCCTCAGCAAATGCAAAACAACAGAAATCATAACAAACAGTCTCTCAGACCATAGTGCAATCAAGTTGGAACTCAGAATTTAGAAAATAACTCAGAACCGCACAGCTTCATGGAAACTGAAAAACCGGATCTTGAATGTTGATTGGATAAACAATAAAAGGAAAGCAGAAATAAAGAAGTTCTTCAAAACCAACGAGAACGAAGACACAACATTCCAGAATCACTGGGATACATTTAAAGCAGTCTGTAGAGGAAAATATATAGTAATAAGTGCCCACATGAGAAGAGTGGATAGATCCAAAATTGACACCCTATCGTCAAAATTGAAAGAGCTAGAGGAGCAAGATCAAAAAAGCTCAAAACCTAGCGAAAGACAAGAAATAACTAAGATCAGAACAGAACAGAAGGAGACAGAGACACGAAAAACCCTTCAAAAATTATTAAATCCAAGAGCTGTTTTTTCGAAAAGATCAACAAAACAGACAGACCACTAGCCAGACTGATAAAAAAGAAAAGAGAGAACAACCAAATGAATGCAATAAAAAACGATAATGGGGAAGTCACCACACATTCCACAGAAATTTAAACCATCATCAGATAATACTGCAAACAACTCTATGCAAATAAACTAGTAAACCAGGAAGAAATGGATAAACTCCTGGACACCTGTGTCCTCCCAAGCCTAAACCACGAGGAAGCTGAAACTATGAATAGACCAATAACAAGGTCTGAAGTTGAGGCAGCAATTAAGAGCCTACCACACAAAAAAAGCCCAGGTCCAGATGGGTTCACAGCCGAATTCTACCAGACTCACAAAGAGGAGCTTGTACCATTCCTTATGAAACTATTCCAAATATTCCAAAAAGAGGGAACCCTTCCCAAATCATTTTATGAGACCAACATCATCCTGATACCAAAACCCGGCAAAGACTCAACAAGAAAAGAAAACTTCAGGCCAATATTCATGATGAACATAGATGCAAAAATCTTCAATAAAATACTGGCAAACCGATTGTAACAGCACATTGAAAAACTTACCCATCATGATTAAGTAGGATTCATCCCGGGCATGCAAGCCTGGTTCAACATACGTAAGCCTACAAACGTCATTCACCACATAAACACAACCAAAACAAAAACCACATGATTATCTCAATTGATGCCGAGAAGGCATTTGACAAAATTCAACCACTTTTTATCCTAAAAACTCTCATTAATCTCGGTATTTATGGAACATATCTAAAAATAATAAAAGCTATTTAGAGAAAAACAAAAGACAATATCATACGTAATGGGCAAAAACTGGAAGCATTCCCTTTGAAATCCGTCATGAGACAAGGATGCCCTCTCTCAACCCTTCTGTTCAACATAATACTGGAAGTTCTAGCCAGAGCAATAAGGCAAGAAAAAGAAACAAAGGTGTTAGAATAGAAAAGGAGAAAGTCAAATTCTGTCTATTCGCAGATGACATGATAGTATATCTAGATGACCCCATCATCTCAGCCCAAAAACTCCTGAAACTGATAAGCAACTTCAGCAAAGTTTCAGGACATAAAATCAATGTGCAAAAATCACAAGCATTCCTATACACCAATAACAGATTTAAAGAGAACCAAATCAAGAATGAACTGCCATTCACAATTGCTACAAAGAGAATAAAATACCTAGGAATACACCTCACAAGGAATGTAAGGGACCTCTTCAAGGAAAACTACAAAACACTGATTAACGAAATAAGAGAGGACACAAACAGATGGAGAAACATTCCATTTTTGTGGTTAGAAAGAATAAATATTGTGAAAATGGCTATACTGCCCAAAGTAATTTACAGAATCAACACTATCCCCATCAAGCTACCATTGAAATTCCTCACAGAACTGGAAAAAGCCATGATGAACTTCATATAGGACCATAAGAGAGCACGCATAGCCAAGTCAATTCTAAGCAAAAAGAACACAGAGTGAGGCATCACACTACCAGATTTTAAACTATTCTACAAGGCTACAATAATCAAAAAAGCACGGTACTGTTACCAAAACAGAGATATAGACCAATGGAAAAGAGCAGAGACATCAGAGGCAAATCAACATATCTACAACTATACAATATTTGATAAACCAGACAAAAACAAGCAACGGGGAAACGATTCCCTGTTTAACAGGTGATGTTGGGAAAACTGGTTAGCCATGGGCAGAAAGAAGAAACCGGACCACTTCCTGACAACATACACTAAAATTAAATCCAGATGGATTAAAGACTTAAACATAAGACCTGGCACTGTAAAAACCCTAGAAGAAAATCTAGGCAAAACCATTCAGGACATAGGAGTAGGTAAAGGATATCATGACCAAAACACCAAAAGCATTGGCTACAAAAGTCAAATTAGACAAATGGGACCTAATGAAACTCCACAGATTTTGCACAGCAAAAAAAAACAGTCACTAGAGTGAATCGGCAACCAACAGCTTGGGAAAACATCTTTGCAGTTTATGCGTCTGACAAAGGGTTGATATCCAGAATTTAGAAAGAACTCAAACAGATTTACAGGACAAAAAAAAAAAACAAGCCCATTCAAAAATGGGCAAAGGATATGAAAAGACACTTTACAAAAGAAGACATGCATGAGGCCAACAAACACATGAAAAAGTGCTCATTATCACTGGTCATTAGAGAGATGCAAATAAAAACCACATTGAGATACCATCTCATGCCTGTTAGAATGGCGATCATTAAAAATCTGGAGACAGCAGATACTGGAGAGGATGTGGAGAAATAGGAAAACTCTTACACTGTTGGTGGGAGTGTAAATTAGTTCAACAAATGTGGAACACAGTGTGGAGATTCCTCAAGGACCTAGAAATAGAAATTCTATTTGACACGGCAGTCCCATTACTGGGTATATATCCAAAGGACTATAAATCGTCCTACTATAAGGATACATGCACACGAATATTCATTGCAGCACTGTTTACAATAGCAAAGACCTGGAACCAACTCAAATGCCCATGGATGATAGACTGGACTGGGAAAATGTGGCACATATACACCATGGAATATTATGCAGCAATCAAAAATGATGAGTTTGTGTCCTTTGTAAGGACATGGATGAATCTGGAGAACATCATTCTCGGCAAACTGACACAAGAACAGAAAAAGAAATACCACATATTCTCACACATAGACGGGTGAGACAAATGAGAACACATGGACTCACGGAGGGGGTCTATTACACACTGGGGTCTATTGGGGGGAATTGGGTAGGGACAGCTGGGGAGAGCTGGGGAGGGATACCCTGGGGATAAATTACCAGTATGGGTAAAGGGGAGAAAGGCAGCAAAACATGCTGCCATGTGGGTACCTATGCAACTATCATGCACGTTCTGCACATGAACACCAAAACATATAATGCAATAAAAATAAAAAAAAAAAAAAGATTAAAAAAATAAAGCTTATCAAGAGCAATAAATAAATGAATAAATAAATAAAATAAAACAAAACAAACAAACAAAAAAAGACACAGACTGGCAAATTGGATAAAAACCAAAACCCATCGGTGTGCTGTATCCAGGAAACCCACCTCACTCGCAAGGATACAAAAAGACTGAAAATAAAGGGATGAAGGAATATTTACCAAGCAAATGGAGAGCAGAAAATAGCAGGAGTTGCAATTCTCATCTCTGACAAAATAGACTTTAAAGCAACAAAGATGAAAAGGGACAAAGAAGGTCATTACATAATGGTAAAATAATCGATACAACAAAAAGAGCTAAGTATTCTAAATATATATGAACCAAATGCAGGAGCATCCAGATATATAAGGCAAGTTCTTAATGCCATACAAAGAGACTTAGACTTCCACACAATAATAGTAGTAGAATTTAACACTCCACTGTCAATATCAGACAGATCAATCAGACAGAAAATTAACAAGGATATCCAGGACTTGAACTCAGACCTGGAACAAGCAAACCTGACAGACATTTACAAAACTCTCCACCCAAAATCCACAGAATATACATTCTTCTCAGCACCGCATCACACCTACTTTAAAATTGACCACATAATTGGAAGTAAAGCACTCCTCAGCAAATGCAAAACAACTGAAATCATAACAAACAGTCCCTCAGACCATAGTGCAATCAAGCTGAAACTCAGAATTCAGAAAATAACTCAGAAACGCACAGCTTCATGGAAACTGAACAACTGGATCTTGAATGTTGATTGGATAAACAATGAAATCAAGGCAGAAATAAAGAAGCTATTTGAAACCAATGAGAAAGAAGACACAACGTACCAGAATCTCTGGAACACATTTAAAGCAGTCTGTAGAGGAAAATATATAGCAATAAGTGCCCACATGAGAAGAGTGGTGAAATCCAAAATTGACACCCTATCGTCAAAATTGAAAGGGCTAGAGGAGCAAGATCAAAAAAGCTCAAAACCTAGCCAAAGACAAGAAATAACTTAGATCAGAACAGAACTGAAGGAGATAAAGACTAGAAAAACCCTTCAAAAAATCAATAAATCCAAGAGCTAGTTTTTTGAAAAGATCAACAAAATAGACAGACCACTAGCCAGACTGATAAAAAAGAAAAGTAAAAACAATCAATTAAATGCAATAAAAAACAATAATGGGGAAATCACCACAGATTCCACAGAAATTTACGCCATCATTAGAGAATACTACAAACGACTCTATGCACATGAACTAGTAAACCAAGAAGAAATGGATAAACTCCTGGACGCCTGTGACCTCCAAAGTCTAAACCAGGAGGAAGCCAAAACTATGAATAGACCAATAACAAGGTCTGAAGTTGAGGCAGCAATTAAGAGCCTACCACAGAAAAAAAGCCCACGTCCAGATGGGTTCAGAGCCGAATTCTATAAGACACACAAAGAGGAGCTGGTACCAATCTTTCTGAAACTATTCCAAATAATTCAAAAAGGGGGAACCCTTCCCAAATCATTTTATGAGACCAATATCATCCTGATACCAAAACCCGGCAGAGACTCAACAAAAAAAGAATAATTCAGGCCAATAACCATGACGAACTTAGATGCAAAAATTTTTAATAAAATTCTGGCAAACGGATTGCAACAGCACATGAAGAAACTTATCCATCATGATCAAGTAGTATTCATCCTGGTCATGCAAGGCTGGTACAACATACGCAAGTCTATAAATGTAATTCACCACATAAACAGAAGCAAAAACAAAAACCACATGATTATCTTAATTGACGCAGAGAAGGCATTTGACAAAATTCAACAGCACTTTATGCTAAAAACACTCAATAAACTTGGTATTGATGGAAAATATATCAAAGTAATAAAGCTATTTACGAAAAAACAACAGCCAATATCATACTTAATGGGCAAAAACTGGAAGCATTCCCTTTGAAATCTGGCACTAGACAAGGATGACCTTTCTCACCACTCCTACTCAACATATACTGGATGTTCTAGCCAGAGCAATCAGGCAAGAAAAAGAAATAAAGTGTATTCAAATAGGAAAGGTGAAAGCCAAATTATCTCTATTTGCAGACGACATGATAGTATACCTAGAAGACCCCATCATCTCAGCCCAAAAACTCCTGAAACTGATAAGCAACTTCAGCAGTCTCAGGATAGAAAATGCAAAAATCAAAAGCATTCCTATACACAAATAACAGACTTAAAGAGAACAAAATCAAGAACAAACTGCCATTCACAATTGCTACAAGAAAATAAAATACCTAGGAATACAATTCACAAGGAATGTAAGGGACCTCTTCAAGAAAAACTACAAACCACTGCTCAACGAAATAAGAGAGGACACAAACAGATGGAGAAACATTCCATGTTCATGGTTAGGAAGAATCAATATCATGAAAATGGCTATACTGCCCAAAGTAATTTGCACAATCAATGCTATCCCCATCAAACTACCATTGAATTTCTTCACAGAACTGGAAAAAACCACCATGAACTTCATATGGAACCAAAAGAGAGTCCGCATAGCCAAGTCAATTCTAAGCAAAAAGAACACAGTGGGAGGCATTACACTACCAGACTTCAAACTAAACTTCAAGGCTCCAGTAATCAAAACAGCATGGTACTGATATCAAAATAGAGATATAGACCAATGGAAGAGAACAGAGGCATTGGAGGCAACACAACATATCTACAACCATATAATCTTTGATAAACCAGTCGAAAGCAAGCAATGAGAAAAGAATTTTCTGTTTAGTAAATGGTGTTGGGAAAACTGGCTAGCCATGTGCAGAAAGCAGAAACTGGACCCCTTCCTGACACCTTACACTAAAACTAACTCCAGATGGGTTAAAGACTTAAACATAAGACCTGGCACCATAAAAACCCTAGAAGAAAATCTAGGCAAACCATTCTGGACATAAGAGTAGGCAAGGACTTCATGACCAAAACACCAAATGCATTGGCAACAAAAGTCAAAATAGACAAATATCTCCTAATCAAACTCCACAGCTTCTGCACAGCAAAAGAAACTGTCAATAGCATGAATAGGCAACCATCAGAATGGAAAAAATCTTTGCAGTTTATGCATCTGACAAAGGGCTAATATCCAGAATTTACAAAGAACACAAACAGATTTCCAGGGAAAAAAAACATGCCCATTCAAAAATGGGCAAAGGATATGAACAGACACTTTACAAAAGAAGACACACATGAGGCCAACAAACACACGAAAAAATGTTAAACATCACTGGTCATTAGAAAGTTGCAAATAAAAACCACATTGAGATACCATCTCATGCCAGTTAGAATGGCGATTATTAAAAAATCTGGAGACAGCAGATACTGGAGAGAATGTGGAGAAATAGAAACACTCTTACACTGTTGGTGGAAGTGTAAATTAGTTCAACCATTCTGGAAGACATTGTGGCGATTCCTCAAGGACCTAGAAATAGAAATTCCATTTGACCCAGAAATCCCATTACTGGGTATATATCCAAAGTACTATAAATCGTTCTACTATAAGGACACATGCACACGAATATTCATTGCTTCACTGTTTACAATAGCAAAGACCTGCAACCAACGCAAATGCCCATCTATGATAGACTGGACTGGGAAAATGTGGCACATATACACCAAGGAATATTATGCAGCAATCAAAAATGACGAGGTTATGTCCTTTGTAAGGACATGGTTGAATCTTGAGAACATCATTCTCAGCAAACTGACACAAGAACAGAAAATGAAATAACACATATATTCTCACTCATAGGCAGGTGAGAAAAAGGAGAACACATTGACACAGGGAGGGGGTTCTACACACTGGTGTCTATTGGGTGAAAGGGGAGGGACAGCAAGTGGGGAGCTGGGGTGGGACAGCCTGGTGAGAAATGACAAATGTGCGTTAAGGGGAGAAAGGCAGCAAAACACAATGCCATGTGTGTACCTATGCAACTATCTTCCATGTTCTGCACATGTACAGCAAAACCTAAAACGCAATAAAAATTAAAAAAATAATAATCCTGAGTATTTTCCAGATATATATGATTCTCCAATGAGGTTCTAAATAAGTGGCCATGTATAATGCACTCCTAAATTTTCATAAATTTCTATTATTCTGTAAGGCTCTGAATGAGTGGCCATAAAAGAGAGACTCCTGAATACTCTGCAGAATTGCATTTTTATATTCGGTACCTAAATGTGTGGCTATATGAAATAGAACCCTGACTTTCCCCAATGTGTATGTCTTTCAGTTTAGGTTCTGAATAAGTGGCTATACAAAATAGAATTCTGACTACAATACTGGTGTTTTTTATTCAATGAATCTCTGAAATAGATGCCATATGTAATAGCATCCTGAGTATTCGCCAGGTATGTATTATTCACTAAGGCTCTAAAACTTTGGCCATATGAAATCGTTTTTGACTAGTCCACAGGTGTGTATTATTGACTGTGAATTTAAATATTTGGGCGTATGGAATAGAATAGTGACTATTTTAAGTTTTGTATCACTCACTCAGGCTTTGATTTTGTGGCCATATAAAATAGAATAGTGTCTATTCCACACGTGTGCATTATTCGCTGAGGCTGTAAATGAGAGGCTGTATAAAGTAGACTCCTAAGGCTTCCCCAGCTGTGTGTGTTACTCAGTGAGGCTCTGATTGTGTGACCATGAAACAGGATTCTGTATCTTAAATATTTGTATTATTCAGTGAATCTCTGAATGAGTGGCTCTGTGAAATAGACTGCTGAGTACTTTACATTTGTGCATTATTCACTAAAATTACGAGTCAGTGACCATATTAAATGAAATCCTGACTAATCCACACGTGCATATTTTCCACTGAGGCTATGAATGAGTTTCCAAATGAAATAGACCTTTGGTTACTTCTAGGGTGTGCATTATTCACCGAGGCTCTGAATGAATGTCCATCGAAAAGAGACTCCAAATTATTCTCCAGGTGTGTATTATTCAGTGAGGCTTACAAGATGTGGCCATATTAATTAGATGCCTTACTATAGCAAGGGTCTCTCTTATTCACTGAGGCTCTGAAAATGTGTCTACATGAAATAGACTCCTGACTACACCACATTATTCAGTGACACTCCAAATGAGAAGCCACATGAAAAAGTCTCCTTACTCTTCCACAGGTGTGCATTATTGAGTGAGACTCTAAATGAGGGATATAAGTAAATCCTGACTATTTTCCCAGGTGTGTACATTTAGTGAGGCTCTCAATGAGAGGCCATAGGATAGAGACTTCTGATTATTCCCCAGGTGTGCATTATTCAGTGAGTCTCTGAATAAGTGGCCATGTAAAATACACTCCTGAATTTCCATAGTTCTGTATTATTCTGTGAGGCTCTGAATGAGTGGCCATATAAAACAGACTTCTCATTACTCCACATGAGCGTTATTCACTGTTTGTCTGAATGAGTAGCCATATGACATAGACTCCTGATTATTCTCCATGTGTGCATTATTAAAACAGGTTCTGTATGAGTGTCCATACCAAATAGACTCCTGACACTCCCCAGTTGTGTATTACTCAGCAATACCCAGAATTAGATTTCATATAAAATAAACTCCTGACTATCACCCAGGTGTGTATCACTCAGGAAGGCACTTAATTCGTGGCTATCTTAAACAGTGTACTGATTACTCCATAGAAGTTTATTATTCACTGAAACTTTTAATGAGAGGCCAGAAAGAATAGACACCTGACTATTGCTCCATTGTGAATTATTCAATAAGGTTCTAAATGTGTGGTAGTATGAAACAGAATCCTTAGAATTCCCCAGGTGTGTATCATTCAGGGAGGCACATAGTGAGTCGCCATATAAAAATTGCTCGACTATTACTCCGGTGTGAATTATTCACTGAGACACTAAATGAGGGGCTACATGAAGTAGACACTTAACTCTTCCACAGGTGTGTAATAATCAATGGAGTCTCTGACTAAGTGGGCATAGAATAGAGACTCTTGTGTATTGCCCATGTGTGCATTACTTACAGAGACTCTGAATGTGTGCTTATTTGAAGTAGACCCTTGACTATTTCAGAAGGGAGTGCTATGCACTGAGGCACTGAACGAGTGGCCATGTGAAAGAGATTCCTGACTTATCAGATATACATATTATTCACTGAAACACTGAAAGAGTGGCCTTATGTAATAGACCCCATTTTACTCCACAGGTGTGCGTTATATTTTGACTCTCCAAACGAATCACCATATGAAATAGACTAGTGATTATTCCCCAAATGTGCAGTATTCTAAGAGGTGCTGTATGAGTGTCCATATCAAATAGTCTCCTGACTATCACACATGTGTGTATCATTCACGTAGCTGCTAAATTTGGGGCTACCTAAAGAGGGTCCTGACTACTCCACAGCTGTTTATTACGCACTGAACCTCTCATTGAGAGGCCATATGAAATAGACTTTTTACTATTGCCTCATGTGCATTATTCAATAATGCTTTGATTGAGTGGCCATATGACCTGGACGACAATTTCCAAGGTGGGTAATTTTCAGTGAGTTTCTGTAGTGGTTACCTCAGAAAATAGACTCATGACTCTATCCTCTTGAATCTTTCTCAGATGTGCATTTTTCACTGAGTCACTGGCTATTCCCCGGGTGTGCATTATGTTGTGAGTCTCTGAATATGTGGCTAAATATCATAGAATCCTGAGTATTTTCCATATATATATGATTCTTCAATGAGTTTCTTAATAAGCGAACATGTAAAATACTCTCCTGAATTTTCATAGTTCTGTATTATTCTGGGAGGCTCTGAATAAGTGGCCATAAAACAGAGACTCCTGAATACTCCAAAGGTGTGCATTATTCACTGAGGCTCTGAATGAGTGGCCATATGAAATAGAATCCTGACTTTCCCCAAGGTGTATGATATTCAGCTAGGTTCTGAATATGTGGCTATCTGAAATAGAATCCTGAATTTCCCCAAGGTGTATGTCATTCAGTTAGGTTCTGAATATGCGGCTATATAAAATGGAATTCTGAGTACAATACAGGTGTTCCTTATTCAATGAATCTCTGAAGTAGATGCCATATGTAACAGCGTCCTGAGTATTGCCTAGGTATGTATTACTCACTGCGGATCTAAAACTTTGGCCATATAAAATTGTATTTTGACTAGTCCACAAGTGTGTATAATTGACTCTGATTTTGAATAATTGGGCATATGGAATAGACTAGTGACTATTCTAAAGTTGTGGATTACTCATTCAGGCTTTGAATTTGTGGCCATATAAAATAGACTGGTGTCTATTCCACACGTGGGCATTATTCGCTGAGGCTGTAAATGAGAGGCTACATGAAGTAGACTCTTAACTCTTCCCAGGTGTGTGTACTCAGTGAGGCTCTGACTGTGTGACCATATGAAACAGGATTCTGTCTATCTTAAATATCTGTATTTTTCAGTGAATCTCTGAATGAGTGGCTCTATGAAATAGAATGCTGAGTACTTTATATTTGTGCATTATTCACTGAAATTACGAGTCAGTGGCCATAGGAAATGAAATCCTGACTATTTTCCCAGGTGTGTATTATTCACTGAGGCTCTGAATGAGTGGCCATATGAAATAGAATCCTGAGGATTCCCCAGGTGTGCATTATTCACTGAGGCTCTGAATGAATGTCCATCAAAATAGACTCCAAATTATTCTCCAGGTGTGTATTATTCAGTGAGGCTTACAAGATGTGGCCATATTAATTAGATGCCTTACTATAGCAAGTGTCTCTCTTATTCACTGAGGCTCTAAAACTTTGGCCATATGAAATAGACTCCTGAATTCACCACATTATTCAGTGAATCTCTGAATGAGTGGCCATATAAAATTGTTTTTGACTAGTCCACAGGTGTGTATTATTGAATGAGACTCTAAATGAGGTGATATAAGTAAATCCTGACTATTTTCCCAGGTGTGTACATTTAGTGAGGCTCTCAATGAGAGGCCATAGGATAGAGACTTCTGATTATTCCCCAGGTGTGCATTATTCAGTGAATCTCTGAATGAGTGGCCATAAAAATAGACTCAGACTATATCACAAGTGTGTAATATTCAGTGAGGCTGTGAAAGAAGGCCATATAAAACAGACTTCTCATTACTCCACATGTGGTTATTCACTGTTTGTCTGAATGAGTAGCTATGAAATAGACTCCTGATTATTCTCCATGTGTGCATTATTCACTGAGGCTCTAAATGAGTGGCTACATGAAGTAGACTCTTAACTCTTCCCAGGTGTGTATTATTCAGTGAATCTCTGAATGAGTGGCCATATGAAATGAAATCCTGACTATCTTCCCAGGTGTGTATCACTCAGGAAGGCACTTAATTCGTGGCTATCTTAAACAGTGCCCTGATTACTCCATAGAAGTTTATTATTCACTGAAACTTTGAATGAGAGGCCAGAAAGAATAGACACCTGACTATTGCTCCATTGTGAATTATTCAATAAGGTTCTAAATGTGTGGTAGTATGAAATAGAATCCTGAGGATTCCCCAGGTGTGTATTATTCAGTGAATCTCTGAATGAGTGGCCATATAAAAATGCTCGACTATTACTCAGGTGTAAATTATTCACTGAGGCTCTAAATGAGTGGCTACATGAAGTAGACTCTTAACTCTTCCCAGGTGTGTATTATTCAGTGAATCTCTGAATGAGTGGCCATATGAAATAGACTAGTGTCTATTCCACGTGTGCATTATTCACTGAGGCTCTAAATGAGTGGCTACATGAAGTAGACTCTTAACTCTTCCCAGGTGTGTATTATTCACTGAGGCTCTGAATGAGTGGCCATGTAAAAGAGATTCCTGACTTATCAGATATACATATTATTCACTGAGGCTCTAAATGAGTGGCTACATGAAGTAGACTCTTAACTCTTCCCAGGTGTGTATTATTCAGTGAATCTCTGAATGAGTGGCCATATGAAATAGACTAGTGATTATTCCCCAAATGTGCAGTATTCAAGAGGTTCTGTATGAGTGTCCATATCAAATAGTCTCCTGACTATCACCCAGGTGTGTATTATTCAGTGACACTGAATGAGAGGCCACATGAAAAGTCTCCTTACTATTCCACAGGTGTGTATTATTCAGTGAATCTCTGAATGAGTGGCCATATGAAATAGACTACTATTGCCCCATTGTGCATTATTCAGTGAATCTCTGAATGAGTGGCTCTATGAAATAGACTGCTGAGTACTTTACATTTGTGCATTATTCAGTGAATCTCTGAATGAGTGGCCATATGAAATAGACTGCTGAGTACTTTACATTTGTGCATTATTCAGTGACACTGAATGAGAGGCCACATGAAAAGTCTCCTTACTATTCCACAGGTGTGCATTATTCAGTGAATCTCTGAATGAGTGGCTCTATGAAATAGACTGCTGAGTACTTTACATTTGTGCATTATTCACTGAGGCTCTGAATGAGTGGCTCTATGAAATAGACTGCTGAGTACTTTACATTTGTGCATTATTCACTGTTTGTCTGAATGAGTAGCCATATGACATAGACTCCTGATTATTCTCCATGTGTGCATTATTCAGTGAATCTCTGAATGAGTGGCCATAAACAATAGACTCCAGACTATATCACAAGTGTGTAATATTCAGTGAGGCTTACAAGATGTGGCCATATAAAATAGAATCCTGACTTTCCAAGGTATGTGTTATTCAGTTAGGTTCTGAATATGTGGCTATACAAAATAGAATTCTGACTACAATACAGGTGTTCCTTATTCAATGAATCTCTGAAATAGATGCCATATGTAATAGCGTCCTGAGTATTCGCCTTGTATGTACTATTCACTGAGGCTCTAAAACTTTGGCAATATAAGATTGTTTTTGACTAGTGCACAGGTGTGTATTATTGACTCTGACTTTGAATATTTGGGCATATGGATTAGACTAGTGACTATTCTAAAGTTGTGTATTACTCACTCAGGCTTTGATTTTGTGGCCATATAAAATAGACTAGTGTCTATTCCACACGTGTACATTATTCGCTGTGGCTGCAAATGAGAGGTTATATAAAGTAGACTCTAAGCTTCCCAGGTGTGTTACTCAGTGAGGCTCTGATTGTGTGACCATATGAAACAGGATTCTGTCTATCTTAAATATTTGTATTATTCAGTGAATCTCTGAATGAGTGGCTCTATGAAATAGACTGCTGAGTACTTTACATTTGTGCATTATTCACTGAAATTACGAGTCAGTGGCCATATGAAATAAAATCCTGACTAATCCACACGTGCATATTATCCAATGAGGCTATGAATGGGTGTCCAAATGAAATAGACTCCTTACTATTGCCCCATTGTGCATTATTCACTGAGGCTCTGAATGAATGTCCATCAAAATAGACTCCAAATTATTCTCCAGGTGTGTATTATTCAGTGAGGCTTACAAGATGTGGCCATATTAATTAGATGCCTTACTATAGCAAGGGTCTCTCTTATTCACTGAGGCTCTGAATGAATGTCCATCAAAATAGACTCCAAATTATTCTCCAGGTGTGTATTATTCAGTGAGGCTTACAAGATGTGGCCATATTAATTAGATGCCTTACTATAGCAAGGGTCTCTCTTATTCACTGAGGCTCTAAATGAGTGGCCATATGAAATAGACTGCTGAGTACTTTACATTTGTGCATTATTCACTGAAACTTTGAATGAGAGGCCACATGAAAAGTCTCCTTACTATTCCACAGGTGTGCATTATTGAGTGAGACTCTAAATGAGGATATAAGTAAATCCTGAATATTTTCCCAGGTGTGTACATTTAGTGAGGCTCTCAATGAGAGGCCATAGGATAGAGACTTCTGACAATTTCGCAGGTGTGCATTATTCAGTGATTCTCTGAATGAGTGGCCATAAACAATAGACTCCAGACTATATCACAAGTGTGTAATATTCAGTGAGGCTGTGAAAGAACGGCCATATAAAACAGACTTCTCATTACTCCACATGTGCGTTATTCACTGTTTGTCTGAATGAGTAGCCATATGACATAGACTCCTGATTATTCTCCATGTGTGCATTATTCAAACAGGTTCTGTATGAGTGTCCATACCAAATAGACTCCTGACACTCCCAGTTGTGTATTACTCAGCAATACCCAGAATTAGAGTTCATATGAAATAAACTCCTGACTATCACCCAGGTGTGTATCACTCAGGAAGGCACTTAATTCGTGGCTATCTTAAACAGTGCCCTGATTACTCCATAGAAGTTTATTATTCACTGAAACTTTGAATGAGGCCAGAAAGAATAGACACCTGACTATTGCTCCATTGTGAATTATTCAATAAGGTTCTAAATGTGTGCTAGTATGAAATAGAATCCTGAGGATTCCCAGGTGTGTATCATTCAGGAGGCACATAGTGAGTGGCCATATAAAAATGCTCGACTATTGCCCCATTGTGCATTATTCACTGAGGCTCTAAATGAGTGGCTACATGAAGTAGACTCTTAACTCTTCCCCAGGTGTGTATTATTGAATGAGACTCTGACTAAGTGGGCATAGAAAAGAGACTCTTGTGTATTGCCCATGTGTGCATTACTTACAGAGACTCTGAATGTGTACTTATTTGAAGTAGACCCTTGACTATTTCTGAGGGAGTATTATGCACTGAGGCCCTGAACGAGTGGCCATGTGAAAGAGATTCCTGACTTATCAGATATACATATTATTCACTGAAACACTGAAAGAGTGGCCTTATGTAATAGACCCCATTTTACTCCACAGGTGTGCATTATTTTTGACTCTCCAAACGAATCACCATATGAAATAGACTAGTGATTATTCCCCAAATGTGCAGTATTCGAAGAGGTGCTGTATGAGTGTCCATATCAAATAGTCTCCTGACTATCACACATGTGTGTATCATTCACGTAGCTGCATAATTTGGGGCTACCTAAATAGGGTCCTGACTACTCCACAGCTGTTTATTATGCACTGAAGCTCTCAATGAGAGGCCATATGAAATAGACTCCTTACTATTGCCCCATTGTGCATTATTCGGTAATGCTTTGATTGAGTGGCCATATGACCTGGACTCTGACTATTTCCAAGGTGGGTATTCTTCAGTGAGATTCTGAATGAGTTTCCACAGAAAATGGACTCATGATTCCATCCTCTGGACCATTTCTCATCTGTGCATTGTTCACTGAGTCACTGGGTGAATGGTCATATCAAATAGTCTCCAGACTATTCCCCAGGTGTGCATTATTCAGTGAGTCTCTGAATAAGTGGCTATATATAATAGAATCCTGAGTATTTTCCAGATATATATGATTCTTCAATGAGGTTCTGAATAAGTGGCCATGTAAAATACACTCCTGAATTTCCATAGTTCTGTATTATTCTGTGAGGCTCTGAATGAGTGGCCATAAAACAGAGACTCCTGAATACTCCACAGGTGTGCATTATTCAGTGAGTCTCTGAATAAGTGGCTATATATAATAGAATCCTGACTTTCCCAAGGTGTATGTCATTCAGTTAGGTTCTGAATATGTGGCTATATGAAATAGAATTCTGACTACAATACAGGTGTTCCTTATTCAATGAATCTCTGAAATAGATGCCATATGTAATAGCGTCCTGAGTATTCCCCAGGTATGTATTATTCACTGAGGCTCTAAAACTTTGGCCATATGAAATTGTTTTTGACTAGTCCACAGGTGTGTATTATTGACTCTGACTTTGAATATTTGGGCATATGGAATAGACTAGTGACTATTCTAAAGTTGTGTATTACTCACTCAGGCTTTGATTTTGTGGCCATATAAAATAGACTAGTGTCTATTCCACACGTGTGCATTATTCGCTGAGGCTGTAAATGAGAGGCTATATAAAGTAGACTCTAACGCTTCCCCAGGTGTGTGTTACTCAGTGAGGCTCTGATTGTGTGACCATATGAAACAGGATTCTGTCTATCTTAAATATTTGTATTATTCAGTGAATCTCTGAATGAGTGGCTCTATGAAATAGACTGCTGAGTACTTTACATTTGTGCATTATTCACTGAAATTACGAGTCAGTGGCCATATGAAATAAACTCCTGACTATCACCCAGGTGTGTATTATTCACTGAGGCTCTGAATGAGAGGCCACATGAAAAGTCTCCTTACTATTCCACAGGTGTGCATTATTCACCGAGGCTCTGAATGAATGTCCATCGAAAATAGACTCCAAATTATTCTCCAGGTGTGTATTATTCAGTGAGGCTTACAAGATGTGGCCATATTAATTAGATGCCTTACTATAGCAAGGGTCTCTCTTATTCACTGAGGCTCTGAAAATGTGTCTACATGAAATAGACTCCTGACTACACCACATTATTCAGTGACACTGAATGAGAGGCCACATGAAAAGTCTCCTTACTATTCCACAGGTGTGCATTATTGAGTGAGACTCTAAATGAGGGATATAAGTAAATCCTGACTATTTTCCCAGGTGTGTACATTTAGTGAGGCTCTCAATGAGAGGCCATATGAAATAGACTCCTTACTATTGCCCCATTGTGCATTATTCAGTGATTCTCTGAATGAGTGGCCATAAACAATAGACTCCAGACTATATCACAAGTGTGTAATATTCAGTGAGGCTGTGAAAGAACGGCCATATGAAACAGACTTCTCATTACTCCACATGTGCATTATTCACTGTTTGTCTGAATGAGTAGCCATATGACATAGACTCCTGATTATTCTCCATGTGTGCATTATTCAAACAGGTTCTGTATGAGTGTCCATACCAAATAGACTCCTGACACTCCCCAGTTGTGTATTACTCAGCAATACCCAGAATTAGAGTTCATATGAAATAAACTCCTGACTATCACCCAGGTGTGTATCACTCAGGAAGGCACTTAATTCGTGGCTATCTTAAACAGTGCCCTGATTACTCCATAGAAGTTTATTATTCACTGAAACTTTGAATGAGAGGCCAGAAAGAATAGACACCTGACTATTGCTCCATTGTGAATTATTCAATAAGGTTCTAAATGTGTGGTAGTATGAAATAGAATCCTGAGGATTCCCCAGGTGTGCATTATTCACTGAAACTTTGAATGAGAGGCCAGAAAGAATAGACACCTGACTATTGCTCCATTGTGAATTATTCACTGAGGCTCTAAATGAGTGGCTACATGAAGTAGACTCTTAACTCTTCCCAGGTGTGTATTATTGAATGAGACTCTGACTAAGTGGGCATAGAAAAGAGACTCTTGTGTATTGCCCATGTGTGCATTACTTACAGAGACTCTGAATGTGTACTTATTTGAAGTAGACCCTTGACTATTTCTGAGGGGAGTATTATGCACTGAGGCCCTGAACGAGTGGCCATGTGAAAGAGATTCCTGACTTATCAGATATACATATTATTCACTGAAACACTGAAAGAGTGGCCTTATGTAATAGACCCCATTTACTCCACAGGTGTGCATTATTTTTTGACTCTCCAAACGAATCACCATATGAAATAGACTACTGATTATTCTCCAAATGTGCAGTATTCAAAAAGGTGCTGTATGAGTGTCCATATCAAATAGTCTCCTGACTATCACACATGTGTGTATCATTCACATAGCTGCATAATTTGGGGCTACCTTAAAGAGGGTCCTGACTACTCCACAGCTGTTTATTATGCACTGAAGCTCTCAATGAGAGGCCATATGAAATAGACTCCTTACTATTGCCCCATTGTGCATTATTCGGTAATGCTTTGATTGAGTGGCCATATGACCTGGACTCTGACTATTTCCAAGTTGGGGATTATTCAGTGAGTTTCTGAACATGTTACCACATAAAATAGACTCATGACTCTATCCCCTTGACTCTTTTTCAGCTTTGCATATTTCACTGCATCACTGGGTGAATGGTCATATCAAATAGTCTCCAGACTATTCCCCAGCTGTGCATTACTCAGTGAGCCTCTGAATAAGTGGCTATATATAATAGAATCCTGAGTATTTTCCAGATATATATGATTCTTCAATGAGGTTCTGAATAAGTGGCCATGTAAAATACACTCCTGAATTTCCATAGTTCTGTATTATTCTGTGAGGCTCTGAATGAGTGGCCATAAAACAGAGACTCCTTAATACTCCACAGGTGTGCGTTTTAAAATTCGATATCTAAATGAGTGGCTATACGAAATAGAATCCTGACATTCCCCAAAGTGTATGTCATTCAGTTAGGTTCTGAATATGTGGCTATACAAAATAGAATCCTGAGGATTCCCCAGGTGTGCATTATTCAGTGAGTCTCTGAATAAGTGGCTATATATAATAGAATCCTGAGTATTTTCCAGATATACATATTATTCACTGAGGCTCTAAAATTTTGGCCATATGAAATTGTTTTTTCCTAGTCCACAGGTGTGTATTATTCAGTGAATCTCTGAATGAGTGGCCATATGAAATAGACTAGTGACTATTCTAAAGTTGTGTATTACTCACTCAGGCTTTGATTTTGTGGCCATATAAATAGACTACTGATTATTCTCCATGTGTGCATTATTCGCTGAGGCTGTAAATGAGAGGCTATATAAAGTAGACTCTTAACTCTTCCCAGGTGTGTATTATTCAGTGAGGCTCTGATTGTGTGACCATATGAAACAGGATTCTGTCTATCTTAAATATTTGTATTATTCAGTGAATCTCTGAATGAGTGGCCATATGAAATAGACTGCTGAGTACTTTACATTTGTGCATTATTCAGTGATTCTCTGAATGAGTGGCCATATGAAATGAAATCCTGACTAATCCACACGTGCATATTATCCACTGAGGCTATGAATAGTGTCCAAATGAAATAGACTCCTGGCTACCCCACAGGTGTGCATTATTCACCGAGGCTCTGAATGAATGTCCATCAAAATAGACTCCAAATTATTCTCCAGG
>CM038391.1:222648508-222663617 GCA_021498475.1 Saguinus midas | reverse complement strand
TATTCACATGCAAAAGAATGAATTTGGACCCCTATCTCACAGTACGCACAAACATAACTCAAAGTAGATCACAGACTCACATGTAAGAGCTAAAACCATAGCACTCATAGAAGAAAACACAGAAGTAAATCTTCATGATTTGGGGCTAGGCAATGACACCAAGTGTGCATGTGATAGAAGAGAAGATTGATCAAAATTGGACTTAAAATGAAAAACTTTTGTGTTCTAAAGACCATCATGGAGAAAGTAAAAAAAATCCACAAACTTTGAGAAAATAGTTACAGATCTTATATCTGATAAGAAGCTTCTATCCAGACATATAAAGAATGCTTAGAATAATGAAAAAGACAAATAATCCAATTTTATACAGCCTAAAGATTTCAATAGGCCTCTTCCTGAAAGAAGACATAAATAGCCAACAAGCACATGAAAAGATGCTCAACATCATTTGTCATTAGGGAAATGCAAATCCAGCGACAAAATCAGAGAGATCAAACAGACAGAAATTTAACAAGGATACCCAGGACATGAACTCAGACCTGGAACAAGCAAACCTGATAGACATTTAAAGAACTCTCCACCCCAAATCCATGGAATATACAGTCTTCTCAGTACCACATCACACCTACTTCAAAATTGACCACATAATTGGAAGTAAATCACTCCTCACCAAATGCAAAACAACTGAAATCATAAGAAACAGTCTCTCAGATCAAAGTGCAATCAATTTGGAACTCAGAATTCAGAAAATAACTAAGAACCACACAGCTTCATGGAAAATGAACAACTGGCTCTTGAATGTTGATTGGATAAACAATGAAATGAAAGCAGAAATAAAGAAGTTCTTTGAAACCAACGAGAATGAAGACACAACGTACCAGAATCTCTGGGACACATTTAAAGCAGTCTATAGAGGAAAATATATAGCAATAAGTGCCCACATGAAAAGAGTGGAGAGATCCAAAATTAACACCCTATCGTCAAAATTGAAAGAGCTAGAGGAGCAAGATCAAAAAAGCTCAAAACCTAGCCGAAGACAAGAAATAACTAAGATCAGAGCAGAACTGAAGGAGATAGAGACAAGAAAAAAGCTTCAAAAAATCAATACATCTAAGAGCTGGCTTTCTGAAAAGATCAACAAAATAGACAGACCACTAGCAAGACTGATAAAAAGAAAAGAGAGAACAACCAAATAGATGCAATAAAAAACGATAATGGGGAAATCACCACAGATTCCACAGAAATTCAAACCATCATCAGAGAATACTAAAACAACTCTATGCACACAAACTAGTAAATCAGGAAGAAATGGATAAATTACTGGACGCCTGTGTCCTCCCAAGCCTAAACCAGGAGGAAGCCGAAACTATGAATAGACCAATAACAAGGTCTGAATTTGAGGCAGCAATTAAGAGCCTACCACACAAAAAAAGGACAGGTCCAGGTGGGTTCACAGCCGTATTCTACCAGACATACAAAGAGGATCTGGTACCATTTCTTGTGACACTATTCCAAATAATCCAAAAAGAGGGAACCCTTCCCAAATCATTTTATGAGACCAACATCATGCTGATACCAAAACCAGGCAGAGACTCAACAAGAAAACAAAACTTCAGGCCAATATCCATGATGAACATAGATGCAAAAATCTTCAATAAAATACTGGCAAACCTATTACAACAGCACATTAAAAAACTTATCCATCATGATCAAGTGGGATTCATCCCGGGGATGCAAGGCTGGTTCAACATATGCAAGTCTATAAATGTAATTCACCACATAAACAGACGAAAAAACAAAAACCACATGATTATCTCAATTGATGCAGAGAAGGCATTTGACAAAATTCAACAGCCCTTTATGCTAAAAACCCTCAATAAACTTGGTATTGAAGGAACATATCGCAAAGTAATAAAAGCTATTTACGACAAACCAACAGCCAATATCATACTTAATGGGCAAAAACTGGAAGCATTCCCTTTGAAATCCGGCAATAGACAAGGATGCCCTCTGTCACCACTCCTATTCAACACAGTACTGGAAATTCTAGCCAGAGCAATCAAGCAATACAAAGAAATAAAGGGTATTCAAATAGGAAAGGTAGAAGCCAAATTGTCTCTATTTGCAGACGACATGATAGTATACCTAGAAGACCCCATCACCTCAGCCCAAAAGCTCCTGCAACTGATAAGCAACTTCAGCAAAGTCTCAGGATATAAAATCAATGTGCAAAAATCACAAGCATTCCTATACACCAATAACAGACTTAAAGAGAACCAAATCAAGAACGAACTGCCATTCACAATTGCTACAAAGAAAATAAAATACCTAGGAATACAACTCACTAGGAATGTAAGGACCTCTTTAAGGAAAACTACAAACAACTGCTCAACGAAATAAGAGAGGACACAAACAGATGGAGAAACATTCCATGTTCGTGGTTAGGAAGAATCAATATCGTGAAAATGGCTATACTGCCCAAAGTAATTTACACATTCAATGCTATCCCCATCAAACTACCATTGAATTTTTTCACAGAACTGGAAAAAACCACCATGAATTTCATATGGAACCAAAAGAGAGCCCGCATAGCCAAGTCAATTCTAAGCAAAAAGAACACAGCGGGAGGCATCACGCTACCAGACTTCAAACTATACTACAAGGTTACAGTAATCAAAACAGCATGGTACTGGTACCAAAACAGAGATATAGATCAATCGAACAGAACAGAAGCATCGGAGGCAACACAACATATCTACAACCACATTATCTTTGATAAACCAGACAAAAACAAGCAATGGGGAAATGATTCCCTATTTAATAAATGGTGTTGGGAAAATTGGCTAGCCATGTTCAGAAAGCAGAAACTGGACCCCTTTCTGACACCTTACACTAAAATTAACTCCAGATGGATTAGAGACTTAAACGTAAGACCTGACACCATAAAAACCCTAGAAGAAAATCCAGGCAAAACACTTCAGGACATAGGAGTAGGCAAGGACTTCATGACCAAAACACCAAAGGCATTGGCAACAAAAGCCAAAATAGACAAATGGGACCTAATCAAACTCCACAGCTTCTGCACGGCAAAAGAAACAGTCACTAGAGTGAATCGGCAACCATCAGAATGGGAAAAAATCTTTGCAGTTTACACATCTGACAAAGGGCTGATATCCAGAATTTACAAAGAACTCAAACAGATTTACAGAAAAGAAAACAAACAAGCTCATTCAAAAAATGGGCAAAGGATATGAATAGAAACTTTACAAAAGAAGACATACATGAGGCCAACAAACATATGAAAAAGTGCTCATCATCACTGGTCATTAGAGAGATGCAAATAAAAACCACATTGAGATACCATCTCATGCCTGTTAGAATGGCGATCATTAAAAAATCGGGAGACAGCAGATGCTGGAAAGGATGTGGAGAAATAGGAACACTCTTACACTGTTGGAGGGAGTGTAAATTAGTTCAACCATTGTGGAAGACAGTGTGGCGATTCCTCAGGGACCTAGAAATAGAAATTTCATTTGACCCAGCAATCGCATTACTGGGTATCTATCCAAAAGACTATAAATCGTTCTACTATAAGGACACATGCAAACGAATGTTCATTGCAGCACTGTTTACAATAGCAAAGACCTGGAACCAACCCAAATGCCCATTGATGATAGACTGGACTGGGAAAATGTGGCACATATACACGATGGAATATTATGCAGCAATTAAAAATGATAAGTTTGTGTCCTTTGTAAGGACATGGATGAATCTGGAGAACATCATTCTCAGCAAACTGACACAAGAACAGAAAAAGAAATACTGCATATACTCACTCATAGGTGGTTGAGAAAAATGAGAACACATGGACAAAGAGAGGTGGTCTACTATACACTGGGGACTGTTGGGTGAAATGGGGGAGGGACAGCGGGGGGAGCTGGGGGGGATAGCCTGAGGATGAATACCAAGTGTGGGTGAAGGAGAGGAAGGCAGGAAAACACACTGCCATGTGTGTACCTATGCAACTATCTTGCACGTTCTGCACATGTACCCCAAAACCTATAATGCAATAAAAATTAAAAAAAAAATCTGGAGACAACAGGTGCTGGAGAGGATGTGGAGAATTAGGAACACATCTACACTGTTGGTGGGAGTGTATATTAGTTCAACCATTGTGAAAGACAGTGTGGCGTTTTCTCAAGGATTTAGAAATATAAATTTTATTTGACCCAGCAATCCCTTTACTGGGTATATATCCAAAGTACTATTAATTTTTCTACTATAAGGACACATGCACACGAATATTCATTTCAGCACTGTTTACAATAGGTAAGACCTGGAACCAACCCAAATGCCCAACGATGATAGACTGGACTGGGAAAATGTGTCAGAGATACACCACGGAATATTATGCATCAATCAAAAATGATGAGTTTGTGTCTTTTGTTAGGACATGGATGAATCTGGAGAACATCATTCTCAGCAAATGACACAAGAACAGAAAAGAAATACTGCATATTCTCACTCATAGGGGTGAGAAAAAGAGACCTCAAGGACAAAGGGAGGGGTCTACTACACACTAGGTCATTGCGAAATGGGAAGCAACAGGAGGAGCTGATGAGGATAATCGGAAAGAAATGCCAAGTGTGGGTGAAGGAAGGAAGTCAGAGAAACACACTGCTATGTGTACTATGCAACTATCTCTCACGTTCTGCACATGTACCCCAAAACCTAAAATGCAGTAAAATTAAAAAAAAATGCACACCTGAGTAAAATGGGGTCTATTACATAAGGCCACTCTTTCAGTGTTTCAGTGAATAATATGTATATGATAAGTCAATCTCTTTCACAATCGTTCATTTCACTCAGTGCATAATACTCCCCTCAGAAATAGTCAAGGGTCTACTTCAAATAAGTACACATTCAGAGTCTCTGTAAGTAATACACATGGGCAATACACGAGTCTCTTTTCTATCATTAGTCAGAGTCTCATTCAATAATACACACCTGGGAAAGTTAAGAGTCTACTTCATGTAGCCACTCATTTAGAGCCTCAGTGAATAATTCACGGAGTAATAGTCGAGCATTTTTATATGGCCACTCACTATGTGCCTCCTGAATGATACACACCTGGGAATCCTCAGGATTCTCATACTACCACATTTAGAACCTTATTGAATTATTCACAATGGAGAAATAGTCAGGTGTCTATTCTTTCTTGCCTCTCATTCATAGTTTCAGTGAATAATAAACTTCTATGGAGTAATCAGGGCACTGTTTAAGGTAGCCAAGAATGAAGTGCCTTTCTGAGTGATACACACCTGGGTAATAGTCAGGAATTTATTTCTTATGAACTCTAATTCTGCGTATTGCTGTGTAATACACAACTGAGGGAGTGTCAGGAGTCTACTTGGTATGGACCCTCATACAGAACCTGTTTGAATAATGCACACATGGAGAATAATCAGGAGTCTATGCCATATGGCTACTCATTCAGACAAACAGTGAATAACTCACATGTGGAGTAATGAGAAGTCTGTTTCATATGGCCGTTTTTTCACAGCCTCACTGAATATTACACTTGGGATATAGTCTGGAGTCTATTGTTTATGGCCACTCATTCAGAAAATCACTGAATAATGCACACCTGCGGAATAGTCAGAAGTCTCTATCCTATGGCCTCTCATTGAGAGCCTCACTAAATGTACACACCTGGGAAAATAGTCAGGATTTACTTATATCCCTCATTTAGAGTCTCACTCAATAATGCACACCTGTGGAATAGTAAGGAGACTTTTTCATGTGGCCTCATTCGAGTGTCACTGAATAATGTGGTAGTCAGGAGTCTATTTCATGTAGACACATTTTCAGAGCCTCAGTGAATAAGAGAGACCCTTGCTATAGTAAGGCATCTAATTAATATGGCCACATCTTGTAAGCCTCACTGAATAATACACACCTGGAGAATAATTTGGAGTCTATTTTCGATGGACATTCATTCAGAGCCTCGGTGAATAATGCACACCCGTGGGGTAGCCAGAGTCTATTTCATTTGGACACTCGTTCATAGCCTCAGTGAATAATATGCACGTGTGGATTAGTCAGGATTTCATTTCATATGGCCACTGACTCGTAATTTCAGTGAATAATGCACAAATATAAAGTACTCAGCAGTCTATTTCATAGAGCCACTCATTCAGAGATTCACTGAATAATACAAATATTTAAGATAGACAGAATCCTGTTTTATATGGTCACACAATCAGAGCCTCACTGAGTAACACACACCTGGGAAGCGTTAGGAGTCTACTTTATATAGCCTCTCATTTACAGCCTCAGCGAATAATGCACACGTGTGGAATAGACACTAGTCTATTTTATATGGCCACAAAATCAAAGCCTGAGTGAGTAATACACAACTTTAGAATAGTCACTAGTCTATTCCATATGCCCAAATATTCAAAGTCAGAGTCAATAATACACACCTGTGGACTAGTCAAAAACAATTTCATATGGCCAAAATTTTAGAGCCTCAGTGAATAATACATACCTGGGAATACTCAGGACGCTATTACATATGGCATCTATTTCAGAGATTCATTGAATAAGGAACACATTTATTTTAGTCAGAATTCTATTTCGTATAGCCACATATTCAGAACCTAACTGAAATACATACACCTTGTGGAAAATCAGCATTCTATTTCATATAGCCACTCATTTAGATACCGAATGTAAAACGCACACCTGCAGAGTATTCAGGTGTCTCTGTTTTATGGCCACTATTTCAGAGCCTCACAGAATAATACAGAACTATTAAAATTCAGGAGTGTATTTTACATGGACACTTATTCAGAACGTCATTGAAGAATCATATATATACGGAAAATACTCAGGATTCTATTATATATAGTTACTTATTCAGAAACTTACTGAATAATGTACACCTGGGGAATAGTCTGGAGACTATTTCATATGACCGTTCACCCAGTCACTCAGTGAAAAAGGCACAGCTAATAAATAGTCAAAGGGATAGAGTCTTGAGTCTATTTTCTGTGATAACTTTTTGAGAAACTCACTGAAAAATACCCACCTCGGAAATTGTCAGAGTCCATGTCATATGGCCACTCAATCAAAGCATTACCGAATAATGCACAATGGGGCAATAGTAAGGAGACTATTTCATATGGCCTGTCATTGAGTGCTTCAGTGTGTAATAAGCAGCTGTGGAGTAGTCAGGACCCTATTTAAGGTAGCCCCAAATTACGCAGCTACGTGAAATATACACACATGTGTGATAGTCAGGAGACTATTTGATATGGACACTCATACAGCACCTCTTGAATACTGCACATTTGGGGAATAATCACTAGTCTATTTCATATGGTGATTAGTTTGGAGACTCAAAACATAACGCACACCTGTGGAGTAAAATGGGGTCTATTTCATAAGGCCACTCTTTCAGTGTTTAAGTGAATAATATGTATATCTGATAAGTCAGGAATCTTTCACATGGCCACCCATTCAGGGCCTCAGTGCATAATACTCCCCTCAGAAACAGTCAAGGGTCTACTTCAAATAAGTACACATTCAGAGTTTCTGTAAGTAATGCACACATGGGCAATACACAAGAGTCTCTTTTCTATGCCCACTTAGTCAGAGTCTCATTCAATAATACACACCTGGGGAAGAGTTAAGAGTCTACTTCATGTAGCCAGTTATTTAGATCCTCAGTGAATAATTCACACCAGAGTAATAGTTGAGCATTTTTATATGACCACTCACTATGTTCTTCCTTGAGTGATACACACCTGGGGAATCCTCAGAATTCTATTTCATACTACCACACATGTAGAACCTTATTGAATAATTCACAATGGAGCAATAGTCAAGTGTCTATCCTGTCTGGTCTCTCATTCAAAATTTCATTGAATAATAAAACTCTTTTTTTTTTTTACAATGAAGAGGAAGGAACACCCTCTCATTCCACGTTTGTCTACTACCGAAGATGTGGACGATGCAGAATAGTAGGAAAAATTGCAATAATCTCACTAGTCAGTGATCATCAGCTGTTATTATTATTTTTTTTGAAAATAGGAAAAGAAGGACAGGAAAAGAGAGAAGGAGAACAGCAATATTGTTTTATTCTATGAATGGGCATTAATAATGGCCGATCAATATTTTGTGTATTTAAAGTGGAGAATATGTATTTTGTGTAATTGAAGTGGAGAGCTCTATAAGTGCTTATTAAGTTTACTTGTTCTGGATCTGAGTTCAAGTTCTGGATATCCTTATTATTTTTCTGTCTCGTTGAGTCTAAATCTCTTTATGGGTCTTATGTATCTGGGTGTTAGGATGCATTAATCCTTTTACCACTCTATCTTTTTTGCTTTGAAATCTGTTTTATCAGATACATGAATTGCAACTCCTGCATTTTGTTTATTTACTATTTTTGCTCTCCATTTGGATTCTAAATGGAAAGACTGCTCTCCAATATTTCTCCAACCCTTTGTTTTGAGTCTTTGTGTATCTTTGCATATAAAATGGGTCTGGATGTAGTTTAGCGTTAGGTTTTGGCTGCATATTTTGATTGGTTAATTTAGTCAATTTAAATTTAGGATTACTGCCATTTGATGTTAACTGGCAATTTTATTCATTCCTTGATGTAAATTCTTCTTTATGTTGATGCTTTTTACTTTTCTTCTTTAAATTTTTAAATTTTTATTGCATTATAGGTTTTGGGGTACATGTGAAGAACATGCAAGATAGTTGCATAGGTACACACATGGCAGTGTGTTTTGTTGCCTTCCTCCCCTTCACCCACACTTGGCATTTATACCCAGGCTAACCTCCCCAGCCCCCCCGCTGTCCCTCCCCCATTCTCCCCGATAGACCCTAGTGTGTAGTAGACACCCTCCCTGTGTTCATGTGTTCTGATTTTCCTCACCCGCCTATGAGTGAGAATATGTGGTATTTTCTTTTCTGTTCTTGTGTCAGATTGCTGAGAATGATGTTCTCCAGTTACATGCATGTCCTTACAAAGGACACAAACTCATCATTTTTGATTGCTGCATAATATTCCATGGTGTATATGTGCCACATTTTCCCAGTCCAGTCTATCATCGATGGGCATTTGGGTTGGTTCCAGGTCTTTGCTATTGTAAACAGTGCTGGGATCCCAGTAATGGGATTGCTGTGTCAAATGAAACTTCTATTTCTAGGTCCTTGAGAAATCGCCACACTGTCTTCCACAATGGTTGAACTAATTTATACTCCCACCAACAGTGTAAGAGTGTTCCTCTTTCTCTACATCCTCTCCAGCATCTGCTGCCTCCATATTTTTTAACGATCGCCATTCTAACTGGCGTGAGATGGTATCAAAATGTGGTTTTGATTTGCAACTCTTTAATGACCAGTCATGATGATCATTTTTTCATGTGTTTCTTGGACTCATGTATGTCTTCTTTTGTTAAGTGTCTGTTCATATCATTTGCCCATTTTTGAATGGGCTTTCTGTTTGAGTTCTTTGTAAATTCTGGATATCAGCCCTTTGTCAGATGCGTAAAATGCAAAGAATTTTTCCCATTCTGATGGTTGCCGATTCACTCTAGTGAATGTTTCTTTTGCCGTGCAGAAGCTGTGGAGTTTGATTAGGTCTCATTTGTCTATTTTGGCATTTGTTGCCAATGCTTTTTGTGATTTGGTCGTGAAGTCCTTGCCTACTCCTATGTCCTGAATGGTTTTGCCTAGATTTTCTTCTAGGGTTTTTATTGTGCCAGGTGTTATGTTTAAGTCTTTAATCCATCTGGAGTTAATTTGAGTGTAAGGTGTCAGGAAGGGGTCCAGTTTCTGCTTTCTGTACATAGCTAGCCAGTTTTCCCAACACCATTTATTAAAAAGGAAATCCTTTCCCCATTGCTTGTTTTTGTCTGGTTTATCAAAGATTGTATGGTTGTAGATATGTTGTTTTGCCTCTGATGCCTCTGTTCTGTTCCATTGGTCTATATTTCTGTTTTGGTACCAGTACCATGCTGTTTTGATTACTGTAGTCTTGTGGTATAGTTTGACGTCTGGTAGTATGATGCCTCTCACTGTGTTCTTTTTGCTGAGAATTGACTTGGCTATGAGGGCTCTCTTTTGGTTCCATAAGTAGTTCATGGTGGATTTTTCCAGTTCTGTGAAGAAATTCAATTGTAGTTTGTTGGAGATAGCATTGATTGTGTAAATTACTTTGGGCAGTATAGCCATTTTCACGATATTGATTCTTCCTAACCATGAGCATGGAATGTTTCTCCATCTGTTTGTGTCCTCTCTTATTTCGTTGAGCAGTGGTTTGTAGTTTTCCTTAAAGAGGTCCCTTACGTTCCTTGTGAGTTGTATTCCTAGTAATTTTATTTTCTTTGTAGCAATTGTGAATGGCAGTTCGTTCTTGATTTGGTTCTCTTTAAGTCTGTTATTGGTGTATAGGAATGCTTGTGGTTTTTGCACATTGATTTTATATCCTGAGACTTTGCTGAAGTTGCTTATCAGTTTCAGGAGATTTTGGGCTGAGGTGATGGGGTCTTCTAGGTATACTATTATGTCGTCTGCAAATAGAGACAATTTGGCTTCCACCTTTTCTATTTGAATACCCTTGATTCCTTTTTCTTGCCTGATTGCTCTGGCTAGAACTTCCAGTACTATGTTGAATAGGAGTCGTGAGAGAGGGCATCCTTGTCTACTGCCGGATTTCAAAGGGAATCCTTTCTGGTTTTGCCCATTAAGGATGATATTGGCTGTTGGTTTGTCGTAAATAGCTTTTATTACTTTGAGATATGTTTCATCAATACCGAGTTTAATGAGAGTTTTTAGCATAAAGCGCTGTTGAATTTTGTCAAATGCCTTCTCTGCATCAATTGAGATAATCATGTGGTTTTCGTTTTTTAAACTGTTAATGTGGATAATGACGTTTTCAGACTTGCGTATGTTGAACCAGCCTTGCATGTCCGGGATGAATCCTACTTGATCATGATGGATAAGTTTTTTAATGTGCTGTTGCAATCGGTTTGCCAGTATTTTATTGAAGATTTTTGCATGTATGTTCATCATGGATATTGGCCTGAAATTTTCTTTTCTTGTTGAGTCTCTGCCGGGTTTTGGTATCAGGATGATGTTGGTCTCATAAAATGATTTGGGAAGGGTTCCCTCTTTTTGGATTATTTGGAATAGTTTCAGAAGGAGTGGTACCAGCTCCTCTTTGTGTGTCTGGTAGAATTCGACTGTGAACCCATATGGATCAGGGGTTTTTGTGTGTGGTAGGCTCTTAATTGCTCCCTCGACTTCAGACCTTGTTATTGGTTTATTCATAGTTTCGGCTTCCTATTGGGTTAGGCTGGCGTTTTCACAGGCATCCAGAAATTTATCCATTTCTTCCTGGTTTACTAGGTTATGGGCATAGAGTTGTTTGTAGTATTCTCTGATGATGGTTTGAATTTCTGTGGAATCTGTGGTGATCTTTCCTTTATCGTTTTTTATTGCATCTATTTGGTTGTTCTCTCTTTTTTTTTTCATCAGTCTGGCCAGTGGTCTGTCTGTTTTGTTGATCTTTGCTGAAAACCACCTCTTGGATTTATTGATTTTTTGAAGGGTTCTTCCTGTCTCAATGTTCTTCAGTTTTGCTCTGATGTTAGTTATTTCTTGTCTTCGGCTAGGTTTTGAATTTTTTTTATCTTTCTCCTCTAGCTCTTTCAATTTTGACGATTGAGTGTCATTTTTGGATCCCTCCACTCTTCTCATGTGGGCACTTATTTCTATATATTTTCCTCTACAGACTTCTTTAAATGTGTCCCAGAGATTCTGGTATGTTGTGTCTTGGTTCTCATTGGTTTTGAAAAACATCTCTATTTCTGCCTTCATTTCATTGTTTATGCAATCAACATTCAAGAGCCCGGTGTTCAGTTTCCATGAAGCTGTGCAGTTCTGAGTTAGTTTCTGAATTCTGAGTTCTAACTTGATTGTACTCTTGTCTGAGAGACTGTTTATTATGATTTCAGGTGTTTTGCATTTGCTGAGGAGTGCTTTACTTCCAATTATGTGGTCAATTTTGGAGTAGGTGTGATGTGGTGCTGAGAAGAATGTATATTCTGTGGATTTTGAATGGAGAGTTCTGTAAATGTGTATCAGGTTTGCTTGTTCGAGGTCTGAGTTCAAGCCCTGGATATCCTTGTTAATTTTCTGTCTGGTTGATATGTTTGATATTGACAGTTGAGTGTTAAAGTCTCCCACTATTATTGTGTCGGAGTCTAAGTCTTTTTTTAAGTCTTTAATAACTTGCCTTATATATCTTGGTGCTCCTCTATTGGGTCCATATATATTTAGGATCGTTAGCTCTTCTTGTTGTCTCAATCCTTCTACTATTATGTAATGACCTTCTTTGTCTTTTTTGATCTTTGTTGCTTTAAATTCTATTTTATCAGAGATGAGAACTGCCACTCCTGCTTTTTTTTCCTCTCCATTTGCTTGGTAAATCTTCCTCCATCCCTTTATTTTGAACCTTTGTGAATCTTTGCATGAGAGATGGGTTTCCTGGACATAGCACACCGATGGGTTTTGGTTTTTTATCCAATTTGCCAGTCTGTGTCTTTTGGTTGATGCATTTAGCCCATTTACATTTAGGGTTAATATTGTTATGTGTGAGTTTGATACTGCCATTTTGATGCTAGCTGGCTGTTTTCTTTATTGGTTGATGAAGATTCTTCATTTTGTTGATCCTCTTTAGCATTTGGTATGTTTTTAGACTGGTTGTTACTGGTTGTTCCTTCTATGTGTAGTGCCTCTTTCAGGAGCTGTGGTAAAGCAGGCCTGGTGGGGTCAAAATCTCTGAGTTCCTGCTTGTTGGCAATAGATTTTATTCTTTCTTGCCTTATGAAGCTCTGTTTGGCTGGACATGAAATTCGGGGTTGAAAGTTCTTTTCTTTAAGGATGTTGAATATTGGCCCCCACTCTCTTCTGGCTTGTAGAGTCTCTGTCAAGAGATCTGCTGTGAGTCTGATGGGCTTCCCTTTGTGGATGACCCGACCCTTCTCTCTGGCTGCCCTTAGTATTTTCTCCTTCATTTCAACCCTGGCGAATCTGACGATTATGTGCCTTGGGGTTGCTCTTCCTGCAGAATATCTTTGTGGTGTTCTCTGTATTTCCTGAAGTTGATATTGGCCTGCCTTGCTAGATTGTGGAAATTTTCGTGGATAATATCGTGAAGAATGTTTTCCAGCTTGGATTTATTCTCTTCATCACATTTTGGTACACCTATCAAACGTAGGTTGGGTCTCTTCACATAGTCCCACATTTCTTGGAGATTTTGTTCATTTCTTTTTGCGCCTTTTTCTCTAATCTTGGTTTCTCTTTTTATTTCATTGAGTTGATCTTCGACTTCTGATATTCTTTTTTCTGCTTGATCAATTCGGCTGTTGAAACTTGTGCATGCTTCATGAAGTTCTCATGTTTTGTTTTTCAGCTCCTTCTATTCATTCATATTCCTCTCTATGTTGTCCATTCTTGTTATCATTTCCTCCAATCTTTTTTCAAGTCTTTTTTCAATGTTCTTAGCTTCTTTGCATTGATTTAGAACATATTCTTTTAGCTCACTAACGTTTCTCATTATCCACCTTCTGAAGTCTTATTCCATCATTTCATCACAGTCATTCTTTGTCCAGCTTTGTTCCTTGCTGGTGAGGAGTTTTGGCCTCAGGAGGAGGTGTTTTGTTTGTGTTTTCCAGCGCTGGTTTCTTCCATCTTTGTGATTTATCCACCTGTTGTCTTAGTAGTTGCTGTTTTCAATTGGGTCTCTTAGACTCCAGATTTTGATAATAAAAATTTTTCTGTTACTTAGTTTTTCTTTAAGGTTTAGCCCTCTGCTGTAAGTGCTGAGGTCCACCCAGGCCCTGCTTGTCTCACACCTCAGTAGCTGCAGAACAGTGAGGATGCTACCAGTTTTTTCTTTGCTATCTTTTTCCCAGAATGATACCAAATGTCAGTCTGATTGGTCCTTTTGAGGTGGCTCTGATATAGATCACTGCTTGAGGAGACGGTCTTATACACAGAGCTCCAGTGCTGAGCTGTGAGTCCTTGTTTATTCAATGTTGCTCAATGTTGTGTCTACTGCAGTAGAACAGAAACCCCTTTTTTTTCCCTCAGATGCTCTGTCTCAGGAGTTGCTAATGAGTATACACTGTCCTGCCCAGCTAGGAGTCTATTCACTATTTGCCTGCTGGGTATCAGCCCTGCTAGCTGTGTTCTTCTGCTGTGGTCCTCTGCCTGTGGCAGCATCTCATGGCTGGTAGCAAGGCAGGCGCCAACAGTGTAATCAGTAGTGGATTGCTTGTCAGACGCTCCCCACTGAGCTGCACTTCTGATTTAGCTGACAGCAGCAAATCTCTCAACTGCTCAATCGCCATGCCACTTGTCCCCATGAGTGGGACTGCTGAGATCACCTGCTGCCTCAGAGTCCCTCCTCTCTCTCTCTTTTCATTCAAAATTGAATATGACTTTCTCAGGCCCCAGTCGCCTACTGATTGCCACTGGGATCCATGAATCACTGTGCACTGCACTGGCACAAAATCTTACTCCTGGTCTGGCTCACCATCCAAGTCTCACTCTGCTCTGGTGTCTCTACACCTTGTCACCTGTGGCAAAGGTCCGTCCTAGGACTCACCATCTGTGCCACTGAGCAAATCCTGGGTTGTTTTACAACTTGAAATCCTCATTAGTCTATTTCATGGCCTTAATTGAGATTCAGTGCAATAAACAGCTGTGGAGTAGTCAGGACCTCTTAAGGTAGCCCAAATTAGGCAAGTGAATGATACACACATGTGATAGTCAGGAGACTTTTGATATGGACACTCATACAACACCTTTTGAATACTGCACATTTGGGAATAATCAGTCTATTTCATATGGTGATTCGTTTGAGAGTGAAAAATAACACACATGTGGAGTAAAATGTTACATAAGGCCACTCTTTCAGTGTTTCAGTGAATAATATGTATATCTGATAAGTCAGGAATCTCTTTCACATGTCCACTTGTTCACCCTCAGTGCATAATACTCACAGAAATAGTCAAGGGTCTACTTC
>CM038391.1:222448204-222648408 GCA_021498475.1 Saguinus midas | reverse complement strand
TGGAATAGACACTAGTCTATTTTATATGGCCACAAAATCAAAGCCTGAGTGAGTAATACAACTTTAGAATAGTCACTAGTCTATTCCATATGCCCAAATATTCAAAGTCAGAGTCAATAATACACACCTGTGGACTAGTCAAAACAATTTCATATGGCCAAAATTTTAGAGACTCAGTGAATAATACATACCTGGGGAATACTCAGGACGCTATTATGTAAGGCACCTATGCCAGAGATTCATTGAATAAGGAACACCTGTATTGTAGTCAGAATTCTATTTCATATAGCCACATATTCAGAACCTAACAGAATAATATACACCTTGGGGAAAGTCATTATTCTATTTCCTGTAGCCACCCATTTAGATACCAATTGTAAACACGCACACCTGAAGAGTATTCAGCAGTGTCTCTTTTATGGCCACTGATTCAGAGCCTCACAGAATAATACAGAACTATGGAAATTCAGGAGTGTATTTTACATGGCCACTTATTCAGAACCTCATTGAAGAATCATATATCTGGAAAATACTCAGGATTCTATTATATATAGCCACTTATTCAGAGACTCACTGAATAATGCACACCTGGGGAATAGTCTGGAGAATATTTGATATGACCGTTCACCCAGTGACTCAGTGAAACATGCACAGCTGAGATATAGTCAGGAGAATAGAGTCTTCAGTCTATTTTCTGTGGTGACACATTCAGAAACTAACTGAAGAATACCCACCTTGGAAATAGTCAGAGTCCAGGTCATATGGCCACTCAATCAAAGCATTACCGAATAATGCACAATGGGGCAATAGTAAAAGTCTATTTCATATGGCCTCATTGAGAGCTTCAGTGCATAATAAAGAGCTGTGGAGTAGTCAGGACCTCTTTTAGTATAGCTACGTGAATGATACACACATGTGTGATAGTCAGGAGATTATTTGATATGGAGACTCATACAGCAACTCTTCAAAAACTGCACATTTGGGGAATAATTACTAGTATATTTCATTTGGTTATTCGTTTGGAGTCATAAAATAACGCAAACCTGTGGAGTAAAATGGGGTCTATTACATAAGGACACTCTTTCAGTGTTTCAGTGAATAATATATATATGTGATAAGTCCGGAATGTCTTTCAAATGTCCTCTTGTTCAGGGCCTCAGTGCATAATTCCCCCTCAGAAACAGGCAAGGGTCTACTTCAAAAGTGTACACATTTAGAGTCTCTGTAAGTAACGCACACATGGGCAATACACAAGAGTCTGTTTTCTATGCCCACTTAGTCAGTGTTTCATTCAATAATGCACAACTTGGAAAAAGTTAAGAGTCTACTTTATGTAGCCACTCATTTAGAGCCTCAGTGAATAATTCACACCAGTAACAGTCGAGAATTTTTATATGGCCACTCACTATGTGACTCCTGAATGATACACACCTGGGGAATCCTCACATTCTATTTCATACTACACATTTAGAACCTTATTGAATAATTCACAATGGAGCAATAGTCAGGTGTCTATTCTTTCTGGCCTCTCATTCAAGTTTCAGTGAATAATAAACTTCTATGGAGTAATCAGGGCACTGTTTAAGATAGCCACGAATTAAGTGTCTTCCTGGGTGATACACACCTGTGTGATAGTCAGGAGTTTATTTCATATGAACTCTAATTCTGGGTATTGCTGAGTAATACACAACTGGGAGAGTGTCAGGAGTCTATTTGGTATGGACACTCATACAGAACCTGTTTGAATAATGCACACATGGAGAATAATCAGGAGTCTATGTCATGGCTACTCATTCAGACAAACAGTGAATAACACATGTGGAGTAATGAGAAGTCTGTTTCATATGGCCTTTCTTTCACAGCCTCACTGAATATTACACACTTGTGATATAGTCTGGAGTCTATTGTTTATGGCCACTCATTCAGAGAATCACTGAATAATGCGCACCTGCGGAATAGTCAGAAGTCTATCCTATGGCTCTCATTGAGAGACTCACTAAATGTACACACCTGGGAAAATAGTCAGGATTTACTTATGTCTTTTCATTTAGAGACTTACTCAATAATGCACACCTGTGGAATAGTAAGGAGACTTTTCATGTGGCCTCTCATTCAGTGTCACTGAATAATGTGGTGAATTCAGGAGTCTATTTCATGTAGACACATTTTCAGAGCCAGTGAGACCCTTGCTATAGTAAGGCATGTAATCAATATGGCCACATCTTGTAAGCCTTACTAAATAATACACACCTGCAGAATAATCTGGAGTCTATTTTTGATGAACATTCATTCAGAGCCACGGTGAATAGTGCACACCCATGTGGTAGCCAGCTGTCTATTTCATTTGGACACTATTCATAGCCTCAGTGGAAAATATGCATGTGGATTAGTCAGGATTTCATTTCATATGGCCACTGACTCGTAATTTCAGTGAATAATGCACAAATGTAAAGTACTCAGCAGTCTATTTCAGAGCCACTCATTCAGAGATTCACTGAATAATACAAATATTTAAGATAGACAGAATCCTGTTTCATATGGTCACAAAAGAGCCTCACTGAGTAACACACACCTGGGAAGGAGTCTACTTTATATAGCCTCTCATTTGCAGCCTCAGAATAATGCACACGTGTGGAATAGACACTAGTCTATTTTATATGGCCACAAAATCAAAGCCTGAGTGAGTAATACACAACTTTAGAATAGTCACTAGTCTATTCCATATGCCCAAATATTCAAAGTCAGAGTCAATAATACACACCTGTGGACTAGTCAAAAACAATTTATATGGCCAAAGTTTTAGAGCCTCAGTGAATAATACATACCTGGGAATACTCAGGACGCTATTACATATGGCATCTATTTCAGAGATTCATTGAATAAGGAACACCTGTATTGTAGTCAGAATTCTATTTTGTATAGCCACATATTCAGAACCTAACTGAATAACATACACCTTGGGAAAGTCAGGATTCTATTTCTATAGCCACATATTCAGAACCTAACTGAATAACATACACCTTGGGAAAGTCAGGATTCTATTTCTATAGCCACTCATTTAGATACCAAATGTAAAAACACACACCTGGGAAAGTTAGGAGTCTACTTTATATAGCCTCTCATTTACAGCCTCAGAATAATGCACACGTGTGGAATAGACACTAGTCTATTTTATATGGCCACAAAATCAAAGCCTGAGTGAGTAATACACAACTTTAGAATAGTCACTAGTCTATTCCATATGCCCAAATATTCAAAGTCAGAGTCAATAATACACACCTGTGGGGAAAAACAATTTCATATGGCCAAAGTTTTAGAGCCTCAGTGAATAATACATACCTGGGAATACTCAGGACGCTATTACATATCTATTTCAGAGATTCATTGAATAAGGAACACCTGTATTGTAGTCAGAATTCTATTTTGTATAGCCACATATTCAGAACCTAACTGAATAACATACACCTTGGGAAAGTCAGGATTCTATTTCTATAGCCACATATTCAGAACCTAACTGAATAACATACACCTTGGGAAAGTCAGGATTCTATTATATATAGCCACTTATTCAGAGACTCACTGAATAATACACACCTGGGGAATCCTCACATTCTATTTCATAGCCACCATTTAGATACCAAATGTAAAACGCACACCTGAGTATTCAGGAGTGTCTGTTTTATGGCCACTCATTCAGAGCCTCACAGAATAATACAGAACTATGGAAATTCAGGAGTGTATTTCACTTATTCAGAACCTCATTGAAGAATCATGTATATCTGGAAAATACTCAGGATTCTATTATATATAGCCACTTATTCAGAGACTCACTGAATAATGCACACCTGGGGAATAGTCTGAGACTATTTGATATGACCGTTCACCCAGTGACTCAGTGAAAATGCACAGCTGAGATAGTCAAGAGAAAGTCATGAGTCTATTTTCTGTGGTAACATTCAGAAACTAACTGAAGAATACCCACCTTGAAATAGTCAGAGTCCATGTCATAAGGCCACTCAATCAAAGCATTACCGAATAATGCACAATGGGGCAATAGTAAAGTCTATTCATATGGCCTCTCATTGAGAGCTTCAGTGCATAATAAACACTGTGTAGTCAGGACCCTCTTTAGGTAGCCCCAAATTCACAGATGTGAATGATACATACATGTGTGATAGTCAGGAGACTATTTGATATGGACACTCATACAGCACCTCTTGAATACTGCACATTTGGGGAATAATCACTAGTCTATTTCATTTGGTGATTCGTTTGGAGAGTCAAAAAATAACGCACGAGTAAAATGGGGTCTATTACATAAGGCCACTCTTTCAGTGTTTCAGTGAATAATATGTATATCTGATAAGTCAGGAATGTCTTTCACATGGCCACTCGTTCAGGGCCTCAGTGCATAATACTCCTCAGAAATAGTCAAGGGTCTACTTCAAAAAAGTACACATTCAGAGTCTCTGTAAGTAATGCACACATGGGCAATACACAAGAGTCTCTTTTCTATGCCCACTTAGTCAGAGTTTCATTCAATAATACACACCTGGGAAAGAGTTAGTCTACTTCATGTAGCCACTCATTTAGAGCCTCAGTGAATAATTCACACCGGAGTAACAGTCGAGAATTTTTATATGGCCACTCACTATGTGCCTCCTGAATGATACACACCTGGGAATCCTCAGGATTCTATTTCATAACACATTTAGAACCTTATTGAATAATTCACAATGGAGCAATAGTCAGGTGTCTATTCTTTCTGGCCTCTCATTCAACGTTTCAGTGAATAAAAAAGTTCTATGGAGTAATCAGGTCACTGTTTATGATAGCCACGAATTAAGTGCCTTCCTGAGTAATACACACCTGGGTGATAGTCAGGAGTTTATTTCATATAAACGCTAATTCTGGGTATTGCTGAGTAATACACAACTGGGGAGTGTCAGGAGTCTATTTGGTATGGACGCTCATACAGAACCTGTTTGAATAATGCACACATGGAGAATAATCATGAGTCTATGTCATACAGTTACTCATTCAGATAAACAGTGAATTAAGCACATGTGGAGTAATGAGAAATCTGTTTCATGTCGCCGTTCTTCACAGCCACACTCAATATTACACACTTGTGATATAGTCTGGACTCTATTGTTTATGGCCACTCATTCAGAGAATCACCGAGTAATGCACACCTGGGGAATAATCAGATGTCTCTATCCGATGGCCTCTCATCGAGAGCCTCACTAAATGTACCCACCTGGAAAAATAGTCAGGATTTACTTATATCAACTCATTTAGAATCTCACTCAATGATACACACCTGTGGAAGAGTATGGAGACTTTTCATGTGGCCTCTTTGAGTGTCACTGAATAATGTGGTGTAGGAGTCTATTTCATGTAGACAAATTTTCAGAGCCTCAGTGAATAAAAAAGACTCTTGCTATAGTAAGGCATCTAATTAATATGGCCACATCTTGTAAGCCTTACTAAATAATACACACCTGAGAATAATTTGGAGTCTATTTTGATGGACATTCATTCAGAGCCACGGTGAATAATGCACACCCTGAGGTAGCCAGGTGTCTATTTCATTTGGACACTCATTCATAGCCTCAGTGGATAATATGCACGTGTGGATTAGTCAGGATTTCATTTCATATGGCCACTGACTCGTAATTTCAGTGAATAATGCACAAATGTAAAGTACTCAGTCTATTTCATAGAGCCACTCATTCAGAGATTCACTGAATAATACAAATATTTAAGATAGACAGAATCCTGTTTCATATGGTCACACAATCAGAGCCTCACTGAGTAACACACCTGGGAAACGTTAGGAGTCTACTTTATATAGCCTCTCATTTGCAGCCTCAGCGAATAATGCACACGTGTGGAATAGACACTAGTCTATTTTATATGGCCACAAAATCAAAGCCTGAGTGAGTAATACACAACTTTAGAATAGTCACTAGTCTATTCCATATGCCCAAATATTCAAAGTCAGAGTCAATAATACACACCTGTGGACTAGTCAAAAACAATTTCATATGGCCAAAGTTTTAGAGCCTCAGTGAATAATACATACCTGGGAATACTCAGGACGCTATTACATATGGCATATTTCAGAGATTCATTGAATAAGGAACACCTGTATTGTAGTCAGAATTCTATTTTGTATAGCCACATATTCAGAACCTAACTGAAAGACATACACCTTGGGGAAAGTCAGGATTCTATTTCATAGCCACATATTCAGAACCTAACTGAATAACATACACCTTGGGGAAAGTCAGGATTCTATTTCCTATAGCCATATTCAGAACCTAACTGAATAACATACACCTTGGGGAAAGTCAGGATTCTATTTTCTATAGCCACCCATTTAGATACCAAATGTAAAAACGCACACCTGCAGAGTATTCAGGAGTGTCTGTTTTATGGCCACTCATTCAGAGCCTCACAGAATAATACAGAACTATGGAAATTCAGTGTATTTTACATGGCCACTTATTCAGAACCTCATTGAAGAATCATGTATATCTGGAAAATACTCAGGATTCTATTATATATAGCCACTTATTCAGAGACTCACTGAATAATGCACACCTGGGGAATAGTCTGGAGACTATTTGATATGACCATTCACCCAGTGACTCAGTGAAAAATGCACAGCTGAGATAGTCAAGAGAATAGAGTCATGAGTCTATTTTCTGTGGTGACACATTCAGAAACTAACTGAAGAATACCACCTTGGAAATAGTCAGAGTCCAGGTCATAAGGCCACTCAATCAAAGCATTACCGAATAATGCACAATGGGGCAATAGTAAGGAGTCTATTTCATATGGCCTTTCATTGAGAGCTTCAGTGCATAATAAAGAGCTGTGGAGTAGTCAGGACCCTCTTTTAGGTAGCCCCAAATTACAGCTACGTGAATGATACACACCTGGGGAATAGTCTGGAGACTATTTGATATGGACACTCATACAGCACCTCTTTGAATACTGCACATTTGGGGAATAATCACTAGTCTATTTCATTTGGACACTATTCATAGCCTCAGTGGATAATATGCACGTGTGGATTAGTCAGGATTTCATTTCATATGGCCACTGACTCGTAATTTCAGTGAATAATGCACAAATGTAAAGTACTCAGCAGTCTATTTCACAGAGCCACTCATTCAGAGATTCACTGAATAATACAAATATTTAAGATAGACAGAATCCTGTTTCATATGGTCACACAATCAGAGCCTCACTGAGTAACACACACCTGGGAAACGTTAGGAGTCTACTTTATATAGCCTCTCATTTGCAGCCTCAGCGAATAATGCACACGTGTGGAATAGACACTAGTCTATTTTATATGGCCACAAAATCAAAGCCTGAGTGAGTAATACACAACTTTAGAATAGTCACAAGTCTATTCCATATGCCCAAATATTCAAAGTCAGAGTCAATAATACACACCTGTGGACTAGTCAAAAAACAATTTCATATGGCCAAAGTTTTAGAGCCTCAGTGAATAATACATACCTGGGGAATACTCAGGACACTATTACAAATGGAACATATTTCAGAGATTCATTGAATAAGGAACACCTGTATTGTAGTCAGAATTCTATTTTGTATAGCCACATATTCAGAACCTAATTGAAGACATACACCTTGGGGAAAGTCAGGATTCTATTTCATAGCCACATATTCAGAACCTAACTGAATAACATACACCTTGGAAAGTCAGGATTCTATTTCCTATAGCCACCCATTTAGATACCAAATGTAAAAACGCACACCTGAGTATTCAGGAGTGTCTGTTTTATGGCCACTCATTCAGAGCCTCACAGAATAATACAGAACTATGGAAATTCAGGAGTGTATTTTACATGGCCACTTATTCAGAACCTCATTGAAGAATCATGTATATCTGGAAAATACTCAGGATTCTATTATATAGCCACTTATTCAGAGACTCACTGAATAATGCACACCTGGGGAATAGTCTAGAGACTATTTGATATGACCATTCACCCAGTGACTCAGTGAAAAATGCACAGCTGAGATAGAGTCAAGAGAATAGAGTCATGAGTCTATTTTCTGTGGTGACACATTCAGAAACTAACTGAAGAATACCCACCTTGGAAATAGTCAGAGTCCAGGTCATAAGGCCACTCAATCAAAGCATTACCGAATAATGCACAATGGGGCAATAGTAAAGTCTATTACATATGGCCTCTCATTGAGAGCTTCAGTGCATAATAAAGAGCTGTGGAGTAGTCAGGACCCTCTTTTAGGTAGCCCCGTTACACAGCTATGTGAATGATACACACATGTGTGATAGTCAGGAGACTATTTGATATGGACACTCATACAGCACCTCTTTGAATACTGCACATTTGGGGAATAATCACTAGTCTATTTCATATGGTGATTCGTTTGGAGAGTCAAAAATAACGCACACCTGTGGAGTAAAATGGGGTCTATTACATAAGGCCACTCTTTCAGTGTTTCAGTGAATAATATGTATATCTGATAAGTCAGGAATGTCTTTCACATGGCCACTCGTTCAGGGCCTCAGTGCATAATACTCCCCTCAGAAATAGTCAAGGGTCTACTTCAAAAAAGTACACATTCAGAGTCTCTGTAAGTAATGCACACATGGGCAATAAACAAGTCTCTTTTCTATGCTCACTTAGTCAGCGTTTCATTCAATAATACACACCTGGGAAACGTTAGAGTCTACTTTATATAGCCTCTCATTTGCAGCCTCAGCGAATAATGCACAAATGTAAAGTACTCAGCAGTCTATTTCATATGGCCAAAGTTTTAGAGCCTCAGTGAATAATACATACCTGGGAATACTCAGGACGCTATTACATATGGCCTTTCTTTCACAGCCTCACTGAATAATGCACACACCTGTGGGTAGGTGTCTATTTCATTTGGACACTATTCATAGCCTCAGTGGATAATATGCACGTGTGGATTAGTCAGGATTTCATTTCATATGGCCACTGACTCGTAATTTCAGTGAATAATGCACAAATGTAAAGTACTCAGCAGTCTATTTCACAGAGCCACTCATTCAGAGATTCACTGAATAATACAAATATTTAAGATAGACAGAATCCTGTTTCATATGGTCACACAATCAGAGCCTCACTGAGTAACACACACCTGGGAAACGTTAGAGTCTACTTTATATAGCCTCTCATTTGCAGCCTCAGCGAATAATGCACACGTGTGGAATAGACACTAGTCTATTTTATATGGCCACAAAATCAAAGCCTGAGTGAGTAATACACAACTTTAGAATAGTCACAAGTCTATTCCATATGCCCAAATATTCAAAGTCAGAGTCAATAATACACACCTGTGGACTAGTCAAAAACAATTTCATATGGCCAAAGTTTTAGAGCCTCAGTGAATAATACATACCTGGGAATACTCAGGACGCTATTACATATGGCATATTTCAGAGATTCATTGAATAAGGAACACCTGTATTGTAGTCAGAATTCTATTTTGTATAGCCACATATTCAGAACCTAACTGAAGACATACACCTTGGGGAAAGTCAGGATTCTATTTCATAGCCACATATTCAGAACCTAACTGAATAACATACACCTTGGAAAGTCAGGATTCTATTTCCTATAGCCACCCATTTAGATACCAAATGTAAAACGCACACCTGAGTATTCAGGAGTGTCTGTTTTATGGCCACTCATTCAGAGCCTCACAGAATAATACAGAACTATGGAAATTCAGGAGTGTATTTTACATGGCCACTTATTCAGAACCTCATTGAAGAATCATGTATATCTGGAAAATACTCAGGATTCTATTATATAGCCACTTATTCAGAGACTCACTGAATAATGCACACCTGGGGAATAGTCTGAGACTATTTGATATGACCATTCACCCAGTGACTCAGTGAAAAATGCACAGCTGAGATAGAGTCAAGAGAATAGAGTCATGAGTCTATTTTCTGTGGTGACACATTCAGAAACTAACTGAAGAATACCCACCTTGGAAATAGTCAGAGTCCAGGTCATAAGGCCACTCAATCAAAGCATTACCGAATAATGCACAATGGGGCAATAGTAAAGTCTATTACATATGGCCTTTCATTGAGAGCTTCAGTGCATAATAAAGAGCTGTGGAGTAGTCAGGACCCTCTTTTAGGTAGCCCCGTTAGCAGCTATGTGAATGATACACATGTGTGATAGTCAGGAGACTATTTGATATGGACACTCATACAGCACCTCTTGAATACTGCACATTTGGGGAATAATCACTAGTCTATTTCATATGGTGATTCGTTTGGAGAGTCAAAAATAACGCACACAAGTAAAATGGGGTCTATTACATAAGGCCACTCTTTCAGTGTTTCAGTGAATAATATGTATATCTGATAAGTCAGGAATGTCTTTCACATGGCCACTCGTTCAGGGCCTCAGTGCATAATACTCCCTCAGAAATAGTCAAGGGTCTACTTCAAAAAGTACACATTCAGAGTCTCTGTAAGTAATGCACACATGGGCAATACACAAGAGTCTCTTTTCTGACTTAGTCAGAGTTTCATTCAATAATACACACCTGGGAAACGTTAGGAGTCTACTTTATATAGCCTCTCATTTGCAGCCTCAGCGAATAATGCACACCTGGGGAATAATCACTAGTCTATTTTATATGGCCACTCACTATGTGACTCCTGAATGATACACACCTGGGGAATCCTCACATTTCATAATACACATTTAGAACCTTATTGAATAATTCACAATGGAGCAATAGTCAGGTGTCTATTCTTTCTGGCCTCTCATTCAAAGTTTCAATTATAAACTTCTATGGAGTAATCAGGGCACTGTTTAAGATAGCCAGAATTAAGTGCCTTCCTGAGTAATACACACCTGGGTGATAGTCAGGAGTTTATTTCATATGAACTCTAATTCTGGGTATTGCTGAGTAATACACACCTGGGTGATAGTCAGGAGACTATTTGATATGGACACTCATACAGCACCTCTTTGAATACTGCACATTTGGGGAATAATCACTAGTCTATTTCATATGGCCACTCACTATGTGACTCCTGAATGATACACACCTGGGGAATAATCACTAGTCTATTTCATATGGCCTTTCTTCAATTTTATTGCATTATAGTTTTGGGTCATTCAGAACTCAAGATATGCATAGGTACACCTCAGTCAATGCTCCTTCCTCCCTTGCACACTTGGCATTCATCAGGCTATTTATCACCTCATATGTAAAAAGTCAGTGTAGTAGAATCTTTTCATGTGTTCTCATTCTCACACCTATGAGTGGTATGCGGTTTTTCTGTTCTTGTGTCAGTTTGCTGAGAATGATGTTCTCAGATTCATCCATGTCCTACAAAGGACACAAACTCATCATTTTTGATTGCTGCATAATATTCCATGGTGTATATGTGCCACATTTTCCCAGTCCAGTCTATCATCGTTGGGCATTTGGGTTGGTTCCAGTTCTTTGCTATTGTAAACAGTGCTGCAATGAACATTCGTGTGCATGTGTCCTTATAGTAGAACGATTTATAGTCCTTTGGATAGATACCCAGTAATGGGATTGCTGGGTCAAATGGAATTTCTATTTCTAGGTCCCTGAGGAATCGCCACACTGTCTTCCACAATGGTTGAACTAATTTACACTCCCACCAACAGTGAAAATGTTCCTATTTCTCCACATCCTCTCCAGCATCTGCTGTCTCCAGATTTTTTAATGATCGCCATTCTAACTGGTGTGAGATGGTATCTCAATGTGGTTTTGATTTGCATCTCTCTAATGACCAGTGATGATGAGCATTTTTTCATATGTTTGTTGGCCTCATGTATGTCTTCTTTTGTAAAGTTTCTGTTCATATCCTTTGCCCATTTTGAATGGGCTTGTTTATTTTTCCTGTAAATCTGTTTGAGTTCTTTGTAAATTCTGGATATCAGCCCTTTGTCAGATGTAAACTATTTTTTCCCATTCTGATGGTTGATTCACTCTAGTGACTGTTTCTTTTGCCGTGCAGAAGCTGTAGTTTGATTAGGTCCCATTTGTCTATTTTGGCTTTTGTTGCCAATGCTTTTGGTGTGTTTCATGAAGTCTTTCCTGTTATATCAGAATGGTTTCTAGATTTTCTTCTAGATTTTCATGTGGTCTATTTAAGTCTTTAATCCATCTGGAGTTAATTTTAGTGTAAGGTGTCAGGAAGGGGTCCAGTTTCTGCTTTCTGCACATGGCTAGCCAGTTTTCCCAACACCATTTATTAAATAGAATCCTTTCCCCATTGCCTGTTTTGTCTGGTTTATCAAAGATAATATGGTTGTAGATATGTTGTGTTGCCTCCGATGCTTCTGTTCTGTTCCATTGGTCTATATCTCTGTTTTGGTACCAGTACCATGCTGTTTGATTACTGTAGCCTTGTAGTATAGTTTGAAGTCTGGTAGCGTGATGCCTCCGCTGTGTTCTTTTGCTTAGAATTGACTTGGCTATGGGCTCTTTTTGGTTCCATATGAAATTCATGGTGGTTTTCCAGTTCTGTGAAGAATTCAATGGTAGTTTGATGGGGATAGCATTGATTGTGTAAATTACTTTGGGCAGTATAGCCATTTTCACGATATTGATTCTTCCTAACCACGAACATGGAATGTTTCTCCATCTGTTTGTGTCCTCTCTTATTTCGTTGAGCAGTGGTTGTTGTTTTCCTTAAGTCCTTGTTTCTTGAAATTGTATTCCTAGGTATTTTATTTTCTTTGTAGCAATTGTGAATGGCAGTTCGTTCTTGATTTGGTTCTCTTTAAGTCTGTTATTGGTGTATAGGAATGCTTGTGATTTTTGAACATTGATTTTATATCCTGAGACTTTGCTGAAGTTGCTTATCAGTTTCAGGAGCTTTTGGGCTGAGGTGATGGGGTCTTCTAGTATACTATCATGTCGTCTGCAAATAGAGACAATTTTTTTTCCTTTTCTATTTATTTCTTTTTTTTTTTTAATTTTATTGCATTATAGGATGTGCAGGTAGCAAGATAGTTGCATAGGTACACATGGCAGTGTCTTTGCTGCTTTCCTCCCTCACCCACACTTGGCATTCATCCCCAGGCTATCCAGCCCCCTGTCCCTCCCATTCCCAACAGTCCCCAGTGTATAGTAGACCGCCTCTCTGTCCATGTGTTCTCATTTTCTCACCCACCTATGAGTGAGTATATGCAGTACTTTTCTGTTCTTGTGTCAGTTTGCAGAATGATGTTCTCAGATTCATCCATGTCCTTACAAAGGACACAAACTCATCATTTTGATTGCTGCATAATATTCCATGGTGTATATGTGCCACATTTTTCCAGTCTATCATCGTTGGGCATTTGGGTTGGTTCCAGGTCTTTGCTATTGTAAACAGTGCTGCAATGAACATTGTGCATGTGTCCTTATAGTAGAACGATTTATAGTCCTTTGGATAGATACGTAATGGGATTGCTGGGTCAAATGGAATTTCTATTTCTAGGTCCTGAGGAATCGCCACACTGTCTTCCACAATGGTTGAACTAATTTACACTCCACCAACAGTGTAAGAGTGTTCCTATTTCTCCACATCCTCTCCAGCATCTGCTGTCTCCAGATTTTTAATGATCATTCTAACTGGCGTGAGATGGTATCTCAATGTGGTTTTGATTTGCATCTCTCTAATGACCAATGATGAGCACTTTTCATATGTTTGTTGGCCTCATGTATGTCTTCTTTTGTAAAGTGTCTGTTCATATCCCCATTTTGAATGGGCTTTATTTCCTGTAAATCTGTTTGAGTTCTTTGTAAATTCTGGATATCAACCCTTTGTCAGATGTGTAAACTGCAAAGATTTTTCCCATTCTGATGGTTGCCGATTCACTCTAGTGACTGTTTCTTTTGCCGTGCAGAAGCTGTGGAGTTTGATTAGGTCCCATTTGTCTATTTTGGCTTTTGTTGCCAATGCTTTTGGTGTTTTTTATTCATGAAGTCCTTGCCTACTCCTATGTCCTGAATGGTTTTGCCTAGATTTTCTTCTAGGGTTTTTATGTCAGGTCTTTTTAAGTCTTTAATCCATCTGGAGTTAATTTTAGTGTAAGGTGTCAGGAAGGGTCCAGTTTCTGCTTTCTGCACATGGCTAGCCAGTTTCCCAACACCATTTATTAAATAGAATCCTTTCCCCATTGCCTGTTTTTGTCTGGTTTATCAAAGATAATATGGTTGTAGATATGTTGTGTTGCCTCCGATGCCTCTGTTCTGTTCCATTGGTCTATATCTCTGTTTTGGTACCAGTACCATGCTGTTTTGATTACTGTAGCCTTGTAGTATAGTTTGAAGTCTGGTAGTGTGATGCCTCCGCTGTGTTCTTTTTGCTTAGAATTGACTTGGCTATGCGGGCTCTTTTGGTTCCATATAAATTCATGGTGGTTTTTCCAGTTCTGTGAAGAAATTCAATGGTAGTTTGATGGGGATAGCATTGATTGTGTAAATTACTTTGGGCAGTATAGCCATTTTCACGATATTGATTCTTCCTAACCACGAACATGGAATGTTTCTCCATCTGTTTGTCCTCTCTTATTTCGTTGAGCAGTTGTTTGTAGTTTTCCTTAGGTCCCCATTCCTAGTGAGTTGTATTCCTAGGTATTTTATTTTCTTTGTAGCAATTGTGAATGGCAGTTCGTTCTTGATTTGGTTCTCTTTAAGTCTATTGGTGTATAGGAATGCTTGTGATTTTGAACATTGATTTTATATCCTGAGACTTTGCTGAAGTTGCTTATCAGTTCAGGAGCTTTTGGGCTGAGGTGATGGGGTCTTCTAGGTATACTATCATGTCGTCTGCAAATAGACAATTTGGCTTCCACCTTTCCTATTTGAATACCCTTTATTTCTTTTTCTTGCCTGATTGCTCTTTGTACTATGTTGAATAGAAGTGGTGAGAGGCATCCTTGTCTAGTGCCAGATTTCAAAGGGCTTCCAGTTTTGCCCATTAAGTATGATATTGGCTGTTGGTTTGTCATAAATAGCTTTTATTACTTTGAGATATGTTCCATCAATACCAAGTTTATTGAGGGTTTTAGCATAAAGGGCTGTTGAATTTTGTCAAATGCCTTCTCTGCATCAATTGAGATAATCATGTGGTTTTGTTTTGCTTCTGTTTATGTGGTGAATTACATTTATAGACTTGCGTATGTTGAACCAGCCTTGCATCCCCGGGATGAATCCTACTTGATCATGATGGATAAGTTTTTTAATGTGCTGTTGCAATCGGTTTGCCAGTATTTTATTGAAGATTTTTGCATCTATGTTCATCATGGATATTGGCCTGAAGTTTTCTTTTCTTGTTGAGTCTCTGCCAGGTTTTGGTATCAGGATGATGTTGGTCTCATAAAATGATTTGGGAAGGGTTCCCTCTTTTGGATTATTTGGAATAGTTTCAGAAGGAATGGTACCAGATCCTCTTTGTGTGTCTGGTAGAATTCAGCTGTGAACCCATCTGGACCTGGGCTTTTTTTTGTGGTAGGCTCTTAATTGCTGCCTCAACTTCAGACCTTGTTATTGGTCTATTCATAGTTTTGGCTTCCTCCTGGTTTAGGCTTGGGAGGACACAGGCGTCCAGGAATTTATCCATTTCTTCCTGATTTACTAGTTTATATGCATAGAGTTGTTTGTAGTATTCTCTGATGATGGTTTGAATTTCTGTGGAATCTGTGGTGATTTCCCCTTTATCGTTTTTATTGCATCTATTTGGTTGTTCTCTCTCTTCTTTTTTATCAGTCTGGCTAGTGGTCTGTCTATTTTGTTGATCTTTTTGAAAAACCAGCTCTTAGATTTATTGATTTTTTGAAGGGTTTTCTTGTCTCTATCTCCTTCAGTTCTGCTCTGATCTTAGTTATTTCTTGTCTTCTGCTAGGTTTTGAGCTTTTTTGATCTTGCTCCTCTAGCTCTTTCAATTTTGATGATAGGGTGTCAATTTTGGATCTCTCCACTCTTCTCATGTGGGCACTTATTGCTATATATTTTCCTCTACAGACTGCTTTAAATGTGTCCCAGAGATTCTGGTACGTTGTGTCTTCATTCTCATTGGTTTCAAAGAACTTCTTTATTTCTGCCTTCATTTCATTGTTTATCAATCAACATTCAAGAGCCAGTTGTTCAGTTTCCATGAAGCTGTGCGGTTCTGAGTTATTTTCTGAATTCTGAGTTCCAACTTGATTGCACTATGGTCTGAGAGACTGTTTGTTATGATTTCAGTTGTTTTGCATTTGCTGAGGTGCTTTACTTCCAATTATGTGGTCAATTTTGGAGTAGGTGTGATGTGGTGCTGAGAAGAATGTATATTCTGTGGATTTGGGGTGGAGAGTTCTGTAAATGTCTATCAGGTTTGCTTGTTCCAGGTCTGAGTTCAAGTCCTGGATATCCTTGTTAATTTTCTGTCTGGTTGATCTGTCTGCTATTGACATGGAGTGTTAAAGTCTCCCACTATTATTGTGTGGGAGTCTAAGTCTCTTGTAAGTCATTAAGAACTTGCCTTATATATCTGGGTGCTCCTACATTGGGTCCATATATATTTAGAATCGTTATATCTTCTTGTTGTATGATCCTTTTACCATTATGTAATGACCTTCTTTGTCCCTTTTGATCTTTGTTGCTTTAAAGTCTATTTTATCAGAGATGAAATTGCAACTCCTGCTTTTTTGCTCTCCATTTGCTTGGTAAATCTTCCTCCATCCCTTTATTTTGAGCCTTTGTATCTTTGCATGTGAGGTGGGTTTCCTGGATACACACCGATGGGTTTTGGTTTTTATCCAATTTGCCAGTCTGTGTCTTTTGATTGGTGCATTTATTTACATTTCAGGGTTAATATTGTTATGTGTGAATTTGATACTGCCATTTTGATGCTAGCTGGCTGTTTTGCCCATTGGTTCATGTACATTCTTCATTTTGTTGATGGTCTTTAGCATTTGGTATGCTTTTAGGATGGCTGGAACTGGTTGTTTCTTTCTATGTGTAGTGCCTCTTTCAGGAGCTCTTGTAAAGCAGGCCTAGTGGTGACAAAATCTCTGAGTACTTGCTTGTTCATGAAGGATTTTATTTTTCCTTCACTTATGAAGCTCAGTTTGGCTGGATATGAAATTCTGGGTTGAAAGTTCTTTTCTTTAAGGATGTTGAATATTGGCCCCACTCTCTTCTGGCTTGTAGAGTCTCTGCCGAGAGATCTGCTGTGAGTCTGATGGGCTTCCCTTTGTGGGTGACCGACCTTTCTCTCTGGCTGCCCTTAGTATTTTCTCCTTCATTTTCAACCCTGGTGAATCTGACGATTATGTGCCTTGGGGTTGCTCTTCTTGCAGAGTATCTTTGTGGTGTTCTCTGTATTTCCTGGAGTTGAGTATTGACCTGTCTTGCTAGGTTGGGAAATTTTCCTGGATAATATCCTGAAGAGTGTTTTCCAGCTTGGATTCATTCTCTTCATCACATTCTGGTACACCTATCAAACGTAGGTTGGGTCTCTTCACATAGTCCCACATTTCTTGGAGATTTTGTTCATTCCTTTTTGCTTTTTTTAATCTTGGTTTCTCGTTTTATTTCATTGAGTTGATCTTCAACTTCTGATATTCTTTCTTCTGCTTGGTCAATTCGGCTGTTGAAACTTGTGCATGCTTACGAAGTTCTCGTGTTGTGTTTTCAGCTCCTTCAATTCATTCATATTCCTCTCTAAGTTGTCCATTCTTGTTATCAATTCCTCGAATCTTTTTCAAATCTTTTTCAAGGTTCTTAGTTTCTTTGCACTGGTTTAGAACATGTTCCTTTAGCTCACTGAAGTTTCTCATTATCCACTTTCTGAAGTCTGATTCCGTCATTTCGTCACATTCATTCTCCGTCCAGCTTTGTTCCCTTGCTGGTGAGGAGTTTTGGTCCTTTTTGGAGGTGAGGTGTTTTGGTTTCAGGTGTTTTCCTCCTTTTGCGCTGGTTTCTTCCCATCTTTATGGATTTATCCGCCTGTCGTCTTAGTAGTTGCTGATTTTTCAATTGGGTCTCTGTGGACACTGAGATTGTTGATGATGAAATATTTCTGTTACTTAGTTTTCCTCTAATGATCTATCCTCTCTGCTGTATGAGTGCTGAGGTCCACTCCAGGCCCTGCTTGTCTGGGGTATACCTGCAGCAGCTGCAGCACAATGAGGATGATACCAGTTTCTTCTTCTGCTGCCCTTGTTCCAGAATGATGCCAGCCAAATGTCAGTCTGATTAGTCCTTTTCTGGGGTGACTCCTTGGATATACAGGGGTCAGGAGCTGCTTGAGGAGACAGTCTGTGCTTTATAGGAGCTCCAGTGCTGAGCTGTGAGCTCCGTTGTTCATTCAGGGTTGTTGGGAGGTTGTTTATGTCTGCTGCAATGGAACTCATAAAACACCACTCTTTTTCACTTAGATGCTCTGTCTCAGGGAGTTGGGGCTTTCTTTATGAGTATCTGTTGCACTGTCCTGCCCACTAGATGGCAGTCTATTCACTATTTGCCTGCCAGGGCTCTGACCTGCTAGCGGGTCCACGCTGGGCTCCCTTCTGCTGTGGAGCCAGAGTCTCTCTGTTATGGCAGGTTGCCTCAGCAGCGGCAGGCAGTCCTGGGCAGTTCTTGGGTGGGGATTCGTCATCAATGGTGGACGCCCCTCCTGACCGGGCTGCACCGTCCTAGATGCCAGCAACAAAACTCTCAGCGCGCTCCAGTCGCCACCTGCTTGTGTGAGGGGACCCGCGAGCCCGATCACCCAGCTCCCTGCCTCAGAGTCCGTCCTCTCTCTCTCTCTTCTCCCAAGCTGAAAGGTCGACTCTCTCACTGGCGCCCCAGGAGCCTGCCGATAGCACTGGGATCCATGGATCTCCCTGCCCACCAGCTCAGATCACGCTTCCCAGGAAACTCCTGGTCTGGCTCATTGTCCAAGTCCCGTTCAATCAGATGGACATGCCAATCTGCCTTCAAATCTCAGATTGCCGGTTTAACAGGGCACCCAGACCAGTGAGTTTTTGGGTCCACTGCGGCGCCGCGTGAGAGCTGCAGCGGCTGTTGTTGTTTCTCTCCCATACCTGGGACTTGCTCTGTGGGCAGGAACATCCGAGAATGCGGCTAGGACTCACCCTCTGCTTCACTGAGATCTGCAATCCTGAGTCCTCTCTGACGCCATCTTGCCTCCCCTACAATTTATTTCTTTTCTTTCCTGATTGCTCTGGCTAGAACTTCCAGTACTATGTTGAACATGGTGACAGAACATTGTCTGTGCAGTTCAAAGGAATGCACAGTTTTTGCCCATTAAGGATGATATTGGCTGTTGGTTTGTCATAAATAGCTTTTATTACTTTGAGATATGTTCCATCAATAGTTTGATAGTTTTTAGCATAAAGCTGTTGAATTATGTCCTCATTCTGCATTAATTCAATCATGCGGTTTATTTTTTGGTTTATTAATATGTAAATAAACGTTCAGAGTCTATGTTGAACCAATGCATGCCGGGATGAATTCTTGATCATGATGGATAAGTTTTTAATGTGCTGTTGCAATCGGTTTGCCAGTATTTTATTGAAGATTTTGCATCTATGTTCATCATGGATATTGGCCTGAAGTTTTCTTTTCTTGTTGAGTCTCTGCGGGTTTTGGTATCAGGATGATGTTGGTCTCATAAAATGATTTGGGAAGAATTCTCTTCTTGAATTTGGAATAGTTTCAGAAGGAATGGTACCAGCTCCTCTGTGTCTGGTAGAATTCGGCTGTGAACCCATCTGGACCAGAGCTTTTATGTGTGGTAGTCTTGCTCTCATTCAGACCTTGTTATTGGTCTATTCATAGTTTCGCTTCCTCTGGTTTAGGCTTGGGATGACAGGTGTCCAGGAATTTATCCATTCTTCTGGTTTTCTAGTTTGTGTACATAGAGTTGTTTGTAGTATTCTCTGATGATGGTTTGAATTTCTGTGGAATCTGTGGTGATTTCATTATCGTTTTATTGCATCTATTTGGTTGTTCTCTCTTCTTATTATCAGTCTGGCTAGTGGTCTGTCTATTTTGTTGATCTTTTCGAAAAACCAGCTCTTAGATTTATTGATTTTTGAAGGGTTTTCTGTCTCTATCTCCTTCAGTTCTGCTCTGATCTTAGTTATTTCTTGTCTTCAGATAGGTTTTGGGTTTTTAATCATCCTTCTCTAGCTCTTTCAATTTTGACGATAGGGTGTCAATTTTGGATCTCTCCACTCTTCTCATGTGGGCACTTATTGCTATATAATTTCCTCTACAGACTGCTTTAAATGTGTCCCAGAGATTCTGTTATATGTCTTCATTCTGGGTTTTGAAGAACTTCTATTTCTGCCTTCATTTCATTGTTTATCAATCAACATTCAAGAGCCAGTTGTTCAGTTTCCATGAAGCTTTGCGGTTCTGAGTTAGTTTCTGAGTTCTGAGTTCTAAGTTGATTGCAGTCTGAGAGACTGTTTGTTATGATTTCAGTGGTTTGCCTTTGCCAGAATTTTACTTCAATTGTGGTCAATTTTGGAGTAGGTGTGATGTGGTGCTGAGAAGAATGTATATTCTGTTTATTTGGGGTGGAGAATTCTGCAAATGTCTATCAGGTTTGCTTGTTCCAGGTCTGAGTTCAAGTCCTGGATATCCTTGTTAATTTTCTGTCTGGTTGATCTGTCTGATATTGACAGTGGAGTGTTAAAGTCTCCCACTATTATTGTGTTGGAGTCTAAGTCTCCTTGTAAGTCGTTAAGAACTTGCCTTATATATCTGGTTGCTCCTATATTGGGTCCATATATATTTAGGATTGTTAGCTCTTCTTGTTGTATCGATCCTTTTACTATTATGTAATGACCTTCTTTGTCTCTTTATATTTTTGTTGCTTTAAAGTCTATTTTAACAGAGATGAGAATTGCAACTCCTGCTTTTTTTTTTTTTTGCTCCTCATTTGCTTGGTAACTCTTCCTACATCCCTTTATTTTGAGCCTTTGTGAATCTTTGCATGTGTGATGGGTTTCCTGGATACAGCACACCGATGTGTTTTGTTTTTTTTATCCAATTTGCCACTCTGTGTCTTTTGATTGGTCCATTTAGCCTATTTACCTTTAGGGTTAATGTTATGTGTGAGTTTCATACTGCCATTTTGATGCTAAATGGCTGTTCTGCCCATTAGTTGATGCAGATTCTTGATTTTATTGATGCTCTTTAGCATTTGGTATGTTTTTAGAATGGCTGGTACTTGTTGTTCCTTTCTATGTGTAGTGCCTCTTTCAGGAGCTCTTGTAAAGCAGGCCTGGTGGGGACAACATCTTTGAGTTCTTGCTTGTTGGCAAAAGATTTTATTATTCCTTCACTTATGAAGCTCAGTTTGGCTGGATATAAAATTCTGGGTTGAAAGTTTTTTCTTTAAGGATGTTGAATATTGGCCCCCACTCTCTTCTGGCTTGTAGAGTTTCTGCCGAGATCTGCTGTGAGTCTGATGGGCTTCCCTTTGTGGGTGACCCGACCCTTCTCTCTGGCTGCTCTTAGTATTTTCTTTTTTATTTCAACCCTGGTGAATCTTACAACTATGTGCCTTGCGGTTGCTCTTCTTGCAGAATATCTTTGTGGTGTTCTCTGTATTTCCTGGAGTTGAGTATTGGCCTGCCTTGCTAGGTTGAAGAAATTTTCGTGCATAATATCCTGAAGAGTGTTTTCCAGCTTGGATTCATTCTCTTCATCACATTCTGGTACACTTATCAAATGTAGGCTAGGTCTCTTCACATAGTCCCACATTTCTTGGAGATTTTGTTCATTCCTCTTTGCACTTTTTTCTCTAATCTTGGTTTCTCGTTTTATTTCATTGAGTTGATCTTTAACTTCTTATATTCTTTCTTCTGTCTTGTCAATTCGGCTGTTGAAACATGTGCATGGTTCGTGAAGTTCTTGTGTTGTGTTTATCAGCTCTTTCAATTCATTCATATTCCTCTCTAAGTTGTCCATTCTTGTTATCATTTCCTCAAATCTTTTTTCAAAGTTCTTAGTTTCTTTGTACTGATTTAGAACATGTTCTTTTAGCTCACTGAAGTTTCTCATTATCCACTTTCTGAAGTCTGATTCCGTCATTTCATCACACCCATTCTCCCTCCAGCTTTGTCCCTTGCTGGTGAGGAGTTTTGGTCCTTTGTAGGAGGTGAGGTGTTTTGGTTTTGGGTGTTTTCCTCCTTTTTGCGCTGGTTTGTTCCCATCTTTATGGATTTATCCACCTGTCGTCTTAGTAGTTGCTGATTTTTCAATTGGGTCTCTGTGTGGACGCCCAGATTGTTGATGATGAAGTATTTCTGTTACTTAGTTTTCCTTCTAATGGTCTAGCCCCTCTGCTGTATGAGTGCTGAGGTCCACCCCAGGCCCTGCTTTTCTGGGGTACACCTGTAACAGCTGTGAAACAGTGAGGGATGCTACCAGTTTTTTCTTCTGCTATCTTTGTTCCAGAATGATGCCTACCAAATGTCAGTCTGATTAGTCCTTTTTTTGGGGTGACTCTTTTGATATACAGGGGTCAGGGAGCTCCTTGAGGAGACGGTCTGTGCTTTATAGGGGCTCCAGTGCTGAGCTGTGAGCTCCGTTGTTCATTCAGGGTTGTTGGGAGGATGTGTTTATGTCTGCTGCAACAGAACTCATACCCCCACCTTTTGATCTGCATTAGATGCTCTGTCTCAGGGAGTTGGGGCTTTCTTTATGAGTATCTGTTGCACTGTCCTGCCCAGCTAGGAGGCAGTCTATTCACTATTTGCCTGCTGGGTCTCCAACTGCTAGCGTGGGTCTGCCCTCCTGCCATGGGGCTCCCTTCTGCTGTGGTGCATTCCGCCCTGCTGGTGGAGTCTCTCTGTTATGGCGGGTTGCCTTAGCAATGGCAGGCTGCATCAGCTCTGGGCGGTACATCAGTAGGGGCAGGTTGCATCTGTAGTGGCAGACGTCACTCCCACACTGGGCTGCACCATCCTAGATGCTGGCAGCAAAATTCTCAGCACCGAGTGTCTTCAATTGCCACCCTGCTTGTCCTTGTGAGGGTGGAACCCACTGAGCCCAATCACCCAGCTCCCTGCCTCAGAGTCCATTCTCTCTCTCTCTCTCTCTCTTCCTCTCCCCAAGCTCAACAGTCGACTCTCTCACTGGCGCCCCAGTAGTCTGCTGATAGGGCACTGGGATCCATGTGATCTCCCATGCTGCTGCACTGCACCAGCTCAGATCACATTTCCCAGGAATCTCCTGGTCTGGCTCATTGTCCAAGTCCCATTCAATCAGATGTACATTCCAATCTGCCCTTCCAAATCTCAGATTGCCGGTTTAACAGGGCACCCAGACCAGTGAGTTTTGTGCCAGGTGCCACTGTGTTGGGGCACAAACTGAATCGGTCGTGTGAGCTGCCTGCGCTAGCGTCCCATTTCTCCCACACCTGGGACTTTCAACGTTTTGTGCGCAAACAAGATGCATCCGAGAATGTGGCTAGGACTCACCCTCTGCGCATTCACTGAGAGCTGCAAAGCTGAGTCTCCTCTATGACGCCATCTTGGAAGCAAGTCCTCATTAGTATATTTTACATGACCACTAATTCAGAACATCATTGAAGAATCATATATATATGGAAAATACTCAGGATTCTGTTATATATAGCAACTTATTCAGAGACTCACTGAATAATGCACACCTGGGGAATAGTCTGGAGAATATTTGATATGACCGTTCACCCAGTGACTCAGTGAAAAATGCACAGCTGAGAAATAGTCAAGAGGATAGAGTCATGAGTCTATTTTCTTTGGTAACTCGTTCAGAAACTCACTGAATAATACCCAGCTTGGAAATAGTCAGAGTCCAGGTCATATGGCCACTCAATCAAAGCATTAAAGAATAATGCACAATGGGCAACAGTAAGGAGTCTATTTCATATGGCCTCTCATTGAGAGCTTCAGTGAATAATAAACAGCTGTGGAGTATTCAGGACCCTGTTTAAGGTAGCCCCAAATTACACAGCTACGTGAATGATACACACATGTGTGATAGTCAGGAGACTCTTTGATATGGACACTGATACAGCACCTCTGAATACTGCACATTTGGAGAATAATCAGTAGTCTATTTCATATGGTGATTCGTTTGGAGAGTCAAAAAATAACGCACACCTGTGGAGTAAAATGTGGTCTATTACATAAGGCCACTCTTTCAGTGTTTCAGGGAATAATACGTATATCTGATAAATCAGGAATCTCTTTCACATGGCCACTCGTTTAGAGCCTCAGTGCTTGAATAGTTTAGGGTGTATTTCAAATAAGTACACATTCAGAGTCTCTGTAAGTAATGCACACATGGGCAATAAACAAGATTCTCTTTTCTATGACCATTTAGTCAGAGTCGCATTCAATTATACACACCTGGGGAAAAGTTAAGAGTCTACTTCATGTAGCCACTCATTTAGAGCCTCAATGAATAATTCACAATGGAGAAATAGTCGAGCATTTTTTATATGGCCACTCACTATGTGCCTCCCTGAATGATACACACCTGGGAATCCTCAGGATTCTATTTCATACTACCACACATTTAGTACCTTATTGAATAATTCACAATGGAGCATTAGTCATGTGTCTATTCTTTCTGGCCTCTCATTCAAAGATTCAGTGAATAATAAACTTCTATGGAGTAATCAGGCACTGTTTAAGATAGCCACAATTAAGTGCCTCCCTGAGTGATACACACCTTGGTGATAAAAGTTTATTTCATATGAACTCTAATTCTGGGTCTTGCTGAGTAATACACAACTGGGGAGTGTCAGGAGTCTATTTGGTGTGGACACTCATACAGAACCTGTTTGAATAGTGCACACATGGAGAATAATCAGGAGTCTATGTCATAAGGCTACTCATTCAGACAAACAGTGAATAATGCACATGTGGAGTAATGAGAAGTCTGTTTCATATGTTTGTTCTTTCACAGCCTCACTGAATATTACACACTTGTGACATAGTCTGGAGTCTATTGTTTATGGCCACTCATTCAGAGAATCACTGAATAATGCACACCTGCGGAATGGTAAGAAGTCTCTATCCTATGGCCTCTCATTGAGAGCCTCACTAAATGTACACACCTGGGAAAATAGTCAGGATTTACTTATATCCCCTCATTTAGAGTCTCACTCAATAATGCACACCTGTGGAAGAAGACGTTTTCATGTGGCTTCTCATTCAGAGTGTCACTGAATAATGTGGTGTAGTCAGGAGTCTATTTCAGGTAGACACTTTTTCAGAGCCTCAGTGAATAAGAGACCCTTGCTATAGTAAGGCATCAAATTAATATGGCCACATCTTGTAAGCCTCACTGAATAATACACACCTGGAGAATAATTTGGAGTCTATTTTCGAAGGACATTCATTCAGAGCTTTGGTGAATAATGCACAATGGAGCAATAGTCAGTGTCTATTCTTTCTGGCCTCTCATTCAAAGATTCAGTGAATAATGCACACGTGTGGAATAGACACTAGTCTATTTTATATGGACACTGACTCGTAATTTCAGTGAATAATTCACAATGGAGAAATAGTCGAGCATTTTTTATATGGCCACTCACTATGTGCCTCCCTGAATGATACACACCTGGGGAATCCTCAGGATTCTATTTCATACTACCACACATTTAGAACCTTATTGAATAATTCACAATGGAGTAATAGTCATGTGTCTATTCTTTCTGGCCTCTCATTCAAAGTTTCAGTGAATAAAAAACTTCTATGGAGTAATCAGGCACTGTTTAAGATAGCCACAATTAAGTGCCTTCCTGAGTGATACACACCTGGGTGATAAAAGTTTATTTCATATGAACTCTAATTCTGGGTATTGCTGAGTAATACACAACTGGGGAGTGTCAGGAGTCTATTTGTTGTGGACACTCATACAGAACCTGTTTGAATAATGCACACATTGAGAATAATCTGGAATCTACATCATCCAGCTACTCATTCAGACAAACAGTGAATAATGCACAAGTGGAGTAATGAGAAGTCTGTTTCATATGGCCTTTCTTTCACAGCCTCACTGAATATTACACACTTGTGATATAGTCTGAGTCTATTGTTTATGGCCACTCATTCAGAGAATCACTGAATAATGCACACATGGAGAATAATCAGGAGTCTATTTCATATGGCCTCTCATTGAGAGCCTCACTAAATGTACACACCTGGGAAAATAGTCAGGATTTACTTATATCCCTCATTTAGAGTCTCACTCAATAATGCACACCTGTGGAATAGTAAGAGACTTTTTATGTGGCTCTCATTCAGAGTGTCACTGAATAATGTGGTGTAGTCAGGAGTCTATTTCATGTAGACACTTTTCAGAGCCTAAGTGAATAAGTGAGACCCTTGCTATAGTAAGGCATCAAATTAATATGGCCACATCTTGTAAGCCTCACTGAATAATACACACCTGGAGAATAATTTGGAGTTTATTTTGATGGACATTCATTCAGAGCCTCAGTGAATAATTCACAATGGAGCAATAGTCAGTGTCTATTCTTTCTGGCCTCTCATTCAAAGATTCAGTGAATAATGCACACATGGAGAATAATCAGGAGTCTATTTCATATGGACACTGACTCGTAATTTCAGTGAATAATTCACAAATTTAAAGTATTCAGCAGTCTATTTCATAGAGCCCCTCATTCAGAGATTCACTGAATAATACAAATATTTAAGATAGACAGAAACCTGTTTCATGTTGTCCCACAATCAGAGCCTCACTGAGTAACACGCACCTGGGGAAACGTTGGGAGTCTACTTTATATAGCCTCTCATTTACAGCCTCAGCGAATAATGCACACGTGTGGAATAGACATTAGTCTATTTTAAATGGCCACAAAGTCAAAGCCTGAGTGAGAAATACACAACTTTAGAATAGTCACTAATCTATTCCATCTGCACAAATATTCAAAGTCAGAGTCAATAATACACACCTGTGGACTAGTCAAAAAAATTTATATGGCCAAAGTTTTAGAGCCTCAGTGAATAATACATACCTGGGGAATACTCATGACGCTATTACATATGGCATCTATTTCAGAGATTCATTGAATAGGAAAATCCGGTATTGTAATCAGAATTCTATTTTGTATAGCCCCATATTCAGAACCTAATACCATGACATACACCTTGGGAAAAGTCAGGATTCCATTTCGGATAGCCACTCATTTAGATACCGAATGTGAAAACGCACACCTGCCGGGTATTCAGGAGTCTCTGTTTTATTGCCACTCATTCAGAGCCTCACAGAATAATAAAGAACTATGGAAATTCAGGATTCTATTTTACATGGCCACTTATTCAGAACCTCATTGAAGAATCATGTATATCTGGACAATACTCAGGATTCTATTATATACAGCCACTTATTCAGAGACTTACTGAATAATGCACACCTGGGGAATAGTCTGGAGACTCTTTGATATGACCGTTCACCCAGTGACTCAGTGAAAAATGCACAGCTGAGAAATAGACAAGAAAATAGAGTCATGAGTCTATTTTATGTGGTAACTCGTTCAGAAACTCACTGAAGAATACCCACTTTGGAAATAGTCAGAGTCCAAGTCATATGGCCACTCAATAAAAGCATTACCGAATAATGCACAATGGGCAATAGTAAGGAGTCTGTTTCATATGGCCCCTCACTGAGAGCTTCAGTGCATAATAAACACTTGTGGAGTAGTCAGGACCCTATTTAAGGTAGCCCTAAATTACGCAGCTACGTGAATGATAAACACATGTGTGATAGTCAGGAGACTACTTGATATGGACACTCATACAGCACCTCTTCGAATACTGCACATTTGGGGAATAATCACTAGTCTCTTTCATATGGTGATTCGTTTGGAGAGTCAAAACATACTGCACACCTGTGGAGTAAAATGGGGTCTATTACATAAGGGAACTCTTTCAGTGTTTCAGTGAATAATATGTATATCTGATAAGTCAGGAATCTCTTTCACATAGTCACTCATTCAGAGATTCACTGAATAATACAAATATTTAAGATAGACAGAAACCTGTTTCATATGGTCACACAATCAGAGCCTCACTGAGTAACACACACCTGGGGAAGCGTTAGGAGTCTACTTTATATAGCCTCTCATTTACAGCCTCAGCGAATAATGCACACGTGTGGAATAGACACTAGTCTATTTTAAATGGCCACAAAATCAAAGCCTGAGTGAGTAATACACAACTTTAGAATAGTCACTAATCTATTCCATATGCCCAAATATTCAAAGTCAGAGTCAATAATACACCTGTGGACTAGTCAAAAAAATTTATATGGCCAAAGTTTTAGAGCCTCAGTGAATAATACATACCTGGGGAATACTCAGGACGCTATTACATATGGCATCTATTTCAGAGATTCATTGAATAAAAAACACCTGTATTGTAATCAGAATTCTATTTTGTATAGCCCCATATTCAGAACCTAACTAATGACATACACCTTGGGAAAGTCAGGATTCTATTATATAGCCACTTATTCAGAGACTCACTGAATAATGCACACCTGTGGAGTATTCAGGAGTCTCTGTTTTATTGCCACTCATTCAGAGCCTCACAGAATAATACAGAACTATGGAAATTCAGGAGTGTATTTTACATGGCCACTTATTCAGAACCTCATTGAAGAATCATATATATCTGGACAATACTCAGGATTCTATTATATAGCCACTTATTCAGAGACTCACTGAATAATGCACACCTGGGGAATAGTCTGGAGACTATTTGATATGACCATTCACCCAGTGACTCAGTGAAAAATGCACAGCTGAGAAATAGTCAAGAGGATAGAGTCATGAGTCTATTTTCTGTGGTAACTCGTTCAGAAACTCACTGAAGAATACCCACTTTGGAAATAGTCAGAGTCCAGGTCATATGGCCACTCAATAAAAGCATTACCGAATAATGCACAATGAGGCAATAGTAAGGAGTCTGTTTCATATGGCCCCTCACTGAGAGCTTCAGTGCATAATAAACACTTGTGGAGTAGTCAGGACCCTATTTAAGGTAGCCCTAAATTACGCAGCTACATGAATGATAAACACATGTGTGATAGTCAGGAGACTACTTGATATGGACACTCATACAGCACCTCTTTGAATACTGCACATTTGGGGAATAATCACTAGTCTCTTTCATATGGTGATTCGTTTGGAGAGTCAAAACATACTGCACACCTGTGGAGTAAAATGGGGTCTATTACATAAGGGAACTCTTTCAGTGTTTCAGTGAATAATATGTATATCTGATAAGTCAGGAATCTCTTTCACATAGCCACTCGTTCAGGGCCTCAGTGCATAATACTCCCCTCAGAAATAGTCAAGGGTTTTCTTAAAATAAGTACACATTCAGAGTCTCTGTAAGTAATGCACACATGGGCAATACACAAGAGTCTCTTTTCTATGCCCACGTAGTCAGAGTCTCATTCAATAATACACACCTGGGGAAGAGTTAAGAGTCTACTTATGAAGAGAGATCCAAGATGGCTTATCGCTAACAGCTCGGGATTGTAGCTCCCAGTGAAAGCTCAGAAAACATGAGGACACCACATTTTCAGAGGAATTTTCATCGCCCATGGACCAGAAGATTTCCAGTGGAGGAGCCCCGCGGGTGGCCAGCGCGACTTCTGTGGCAGGTGCAGCGGTTTTGTTGTCACCTCGGTGCGGCAGCTCTTCCTGCACAGTGATCGGGACTGGTTCCCCTACTGACTGGTGTTTGGAGATCCGGTAAGGCAGAGCCGCTAGTTGCGGACTCAAGAAGGAAGCCAGATGGCAGATTCCCAAGCAGAAGAGCACCATCAGTCTTATCGCTGTTGTTTTGGCCAGCGCAATGGGTTGCTTGGATTCCAGCACTGGGAATCAATAAATTGGACATCCTCTCAGGAACTTAATCAGAAAGGCGCTAATTGTAAAGACATCAGATGGATAAATTCACAATAAAGGAAAAAAAACAGCCTAAAAAGGCCGAGAAAACAGAAAGTCAGAACCCCTCTCCCTCTACAGGGGATAGTAATTACTCATCAGGAACGGAACAAGCACTAATGGAAGAGGACTGTGTTCCAGTATCTGAAGGAGGCTTTAGAAGGTGGATGGTAAAAATCTTCTGGGAATTAAAACAACTTGTTCTAACCCAATGTAAAGAAACTAAGAACTTTGAAAAAAGGTTAGACGAAAAGTTAAAAAGAATGGACAATATAGAAAGAAATATAAATGAACTAATGAAGTTGAAAAATACAACACGGAAACTTAGTGAAATATGCACAAGTTTGAATAGCCGAATTGATCAAGCAGAAGAAAGGATATCAGAGTTCGAAGGCCGACTTAATGAAATGGAACAAGAAGACAAGAATAGAGAGAAAAGGATAAAAAGGAATGAGCAAAGTCTCCAAGAAATATGGGACTATGTGAAAAGACCTAATCTACGTTTGATAGGTGTACCTGAATGTGATGGAGAGAATGAATCCCAGCTGGAAAATACTCTTCAGGATATTATCCAGGAGAATTTTCCCAATATAGCAAAGCAAGATACCATTCAACCTCAGGTAATACAGAGAACACAACAAAGATATTTCTTAAGAAGAGCAACCCCAAGACACGTAATCATTAGATTCACCACGGTTGAAACGAAGGAGAAAATACTAAGGGCATTCTGAGAGAAAGGTCAGGTTACCCACAAAGGGAAGCCTATTAGACTTACAGCATATCTCTCAGTAGAAACCCTTCAAGCCAGAAGAGAGTGAGGGCCGATATTTAACATCCTCAAAGAACAGAACGTTCAGCCCAGAATTTCATATCCTGCCAAACTAAGCTTCACAACTGAAGAGAAAATAAAATCTTTTATGAACAAGGAAGTACTCAGAGATTTTATTACCACCAGGCCTGCTTTACAAAAACTTCTGAAAGAAGCATTACACACAGAAAAGGACAACCAGTATTAGCCTTTCTAAAAAATACCAAAAAGTAAAAAGGATCAACAGACAGAAGAATTTACATCAACAAATGGATAAAATAGCCGGTTAACGTCAAATGGCAGTAATCTTAAATTGAAATCGACTAAATTTTCTAATTAAAAGATACAGCCAAAACCTAATTTATACTATATTCAGACCCACTTTATATCCAAAGATACACAAAGACTCAAAACAAAGGGTTGGAGAAAGATTTACCAACCAAATAGAGAACAAAAACAAATAAATACAAAAAGGAGTTGCAATTCATGCATTTGATAAAACATTTCAAACCAACATGAGTGTATAAGGATCAATGCATCCTAACACCCAGATACATAAGACCCATAAAGAGATTCAGACTATTCTGTATTTATTTTCTTTGTAGCAATTGTGAATGGAGTTGTTCTTAATTTGGTTCTCTTTAAGTCTGTTATTGGTGTAAAATGCTTGTGATTTTGCACATTGATTTTATATCCTGAGACTTTTGCTGGTGCTTATCAGTTACTTTTCTGAGATGATTCTTCTGAGTATACTATCATGTCGTCTGCAAATAGAGGACACAAACAGATGGAGAAATCCATGTTTGTGGTTAAGAATCAATATTGTGAAAATGGTATCTGAGATTTCATTCAATGCTGTATCCCATTGAATTTCTTCACAGAACTGAAAAAAACCACCATGAATTTCGTATGGAACAAAACAGAACCCATAGCCAAGTCAATTCTAAGCAAAAAGAACACAGCGGAGGCATCACACTACCAGACTTCAAACTATACTACAAGGCTACAGTAATCAAAACAGCTTGTACTGGTACCAAAACAGGGAATAGGCATGGAACAAACAGAGTCATGGAATTCCATCTACAACCATATTATCTTTGATAAACCAGACAAAACAGGCAATGGGAAAGGATTCTATTTCATACTACCACACATTTAGAACCTTATTGAATAATTCACAATGGAGCAATAGTCAGGTGTCTATTCTTTCTGGCCTCTCATTCAAAGTTTCAGTGAATAATGCACACGTGTGGAATAGACACTAGTCTATTTCATAGAGCCACTCATTCAGAGAATCACTGAATAATGCACAATGGGGCAATAGTAAGGAGTCTATTTCATATGGCCACTCAATCAAAGCATTACCGAATAATGCACACATGGGCAATACACAAGAGTCTCTTTTCTATGCCCACTTAGTCAGAGTCTCATTCAATAATACACACCTGGGTGATAGTCAGGAGACTATTTGATATGGACACTCATACAGAACCTGTTTGAATAATGCACAAATGTAAAGTACTCAGCAGTCTATTTCATAGAGCCACTCATTCAGAGAATCACTGAATAATGCACAATGGGGCAATAGTAAGGAGTCTATTTCATAGAGCCACTCATTCAGAGAATCACTGAATAATGCACAAATGTAAAGTACTCAGCAGTCTATTTCATAGAGCCACTCATTCAGAGAATCACTGAATAATGCACACATGGGCAATACACAAGAGTCTCTTTTCTATGCCCACTTAGTCAGAGTCTCATTCAATAATACACACCTGGGTGATAGTCAGGAGACTATTTGATATGGACACTCATACAGAACCTGTTTGAATAATGCACACCTGTGGAGTAAAATGGGGTCTATTACATAAGGCCACTCTTTCAGTGTTTCAGTGAATAATGCACACCTGTGGAGTAAAATGGGGTCTATTACATAAGGCCACTCTTTCAGTGTTTCAGTGAATAATGCACACGTGTGGAATAGACACTAGTCTATTTCATATGGCCAAAGTTTTAGAGCCTCAGTGAATAATGCACAATGGGGCAATAGTAAGGAGTCTATTTCATATGGCCACTCAATCAAAGCATTACCGAATAATGCACACCTGTGGAGTAAAATGGGGTCTATTACATAAGGCCACTCTTTCAGTGTTTCAGTGAATAATGCACAAATGTAAAGTACTCAGCAGTCTATTTCATATGGCCACTCAATCAAAGCATTACCGAATAATGCACACCTGGGAATCCTCAGGATTCTATTATATATAGCCACTTATTCAGAGACTCACTGAATAATGCACACGTGTGGAATAGACACTAGTCTATTTTATATGGCCACAAAATCAAAGCCTGAGTGAGTAATACACAACTGGGGAGTGTCAGGAGTCTATTTGGTATGGACACTCATACAGAACCTGTTTGAATAATGCACACGTGTGGAATAGACACTAGTCTATTTTATATGGCCACTCAATCAAAGCATTACCGAATAATGCACAAATGTAAAGTACTCAGCAGTCTATTTCATAGAGCCACTCATTCAGAGAATCACTGAATAATGCACACCTGTGGAGTAAAATGGGGTCTATTACATAAGGCCACTCTTTCAGTGTTTCAGTGAATAATAAACTTCTATGGAGTAATCAGGGCACTGTTTAAGATAGCCACGAATTAAGTGCCTTCCTGAGTGATACACACCTGGGTGATAGTCAGGAGTTTATTTCATATGAACTCTAATTCTGGGTATTGCTGAGTAATACACAACTGGGGAGTGTCAGGAGTCTATTTCATATGGCCACTCACTATGTGCCTCCTGAATGATACACATGTGTGATAGTCAGGAGACTATTTGATATGGACACTCATACAGAACCTGTTTGAATAATGCACAAATGTAAAGTACTCAGCAGTCTATTTCATATGGCCACTCAATCAAAGCATTACCGAATAATGCACACCTGTGGAGTAAAATGGGGTCTATTACATAAGGCCACTCTTTCAGTGTTTCAGTGAATAATGCACAAATGTAAAGTACTCAGCAGTCTATTTCATAGAGCCACTCATTCAGAGAATCACTGAATAATGCACAAATGTAAAGTACTCAGCAGTCTATTTCATAGAGCCACTCATTCAGAGATTCACTGAATAATACACACCTGGGAAGAGTTAAGAGTCTACTTCATGTAGCCACTCATTTAGAGCCTCAGTGAATAATGCACACCTGGGAATCCTCAGGATTCTATTATATATAGCCACTTATTCAGAGACTCACTGAATAATGCACAATGGGGCAATAGTAAGGAGTCTATTTCATATGGCCAAAGTTTTAGAGCCTCAGTGAATAATGCACACATGGAGAATAATTTGGAGTCTATTTTGATGGACATTCATTCAGAGCCTCACAGAATAATACAGAACTATGGAAATTCAGGAGTGTATTTTACATGGCCACTTATTCAGAGACTCACTGAATAATGCACACGTGTGGAATAGACACTAGTCTATTTCATATGGCCACTGACTCGTAATTTCAGTGAATAATGCACAAATGTAAAGTACTCAGCAGTCTATTTCATAGAGCCACTCATTCAGAGATTCACTGAATAATACAAATATTTAAGATAGACAGAATCCTGTTTCATATGGTCACACAATCAGAGCCTCACTGAGTAACACACACCTGGGAAGAGTTAAGAGTCTACTTCATGTAGCCACTCATTTAGAGCCTCAGTGAATAATGCACACGTGTGGAATAGACACTAGTCTATTTTATATGGCCACAAAATCAAAGCCTGAGTGAGTAATACACAACTTTAGAATAGTCACTAGTCTATTCCATATGCCCAAATATTCAAAGTCAGAGTCAATAATACACACCTGTGGACTAGTCAAAAACAATTTCATATGGCCAAAGTTTTAGAGCCTCAGTGAATAATACATACCTGGGAATACTCAGGACGCTATTACATATGGCATCTATTTCAGAGATTCATTGAATAAGGAACACCTGTATTGTAGTCAGAATTCTATTTTGTATAGCCACATATTCAGAACCTAACTGAATAACATACACCTTGGGAAAGTCAGGATTCTATTATATATAGCCACTTATTCAGAGACTCACTGAATAATGCACACATGGAGAATAATCAGGAGTCTATGTCATATGGCTACTCATTCAGACAAACAGTGAATAATGCACACCTGGGAATCCTCAGGATTCTATTATATATAGCCACTTATTCAGAACCTCATTGAAGAATCATATATCTGGAAAATACTCAGGATTCTATTATATATAGCCACTTATTCAGAGACTCACTGAATAATGCACACCTGGGGAATAGTCTGAAGACTATTTGATATGACCGTTCACCCAGTGACTCAGTGAAAAATGCACAGCTGAGAAATAGTCAAGAGGATAGAGTCATGAGTCTATTTTCTGTGGTAACTCATTCAGAAACTCACTGAAGAATACCCACCTTGGAAATAGTCAGAGTCCAGGTCATATGGCCACTCAATCAAAGCATTACCGAATAATGCACAATGGGGCAATAGTAAGGAGTCTATTTCATATGGCCTCTCATTGAGAGCTTCAGTGCATAATAAACAGCTGTGGAGTAGTCAGGACCCTATTTAAGGTAGCCCCAAATTACGCAGCTACGTGAATGATACACATGTGTGATAGTCAGGAGACTATTTGATATGGACACTCATACAGCACGTCTTTGAATACTGCACATTTGGGGAATAATCACTAGTCTATTTCATATGGTGATTCGTTTGGAGAGTCAAAAATAACGCACACCTGTGGAGTAAAATGGGGTCTATTACATAAGGCCACTCTTTCAGTGTTTCAGTGAATAATATGTATATCTGATAAATCAGGAATCTCTTTCACATGGCCACTCGTTCAGGGCCTCAGTGCATAATACTCCCTCAGAAATAGTCAAGGGTCTACTTCAAATAAGTACACATTCAGAGTCTCTGTAATTAATGCACACATGGGCAATACACAAGAGTCTCTTTTCTATGCCCACTTAGTCAGAGTCTCATTCAATAATACACACCTGGGAAGAGTTAAGAGTCTACTTCATGTAGCCACTCATTTAGAGCCTCAGTGAATAATGCACACGTGTGGAATAGACACTAGTCTATTTTATATGGCCAAAGTTTTAGAGCCTCAGTGAATAATTCACAATGGAGCAATAGTCAGGTGTCTATTCTTTCTGGCCTCTCATTCAAAGTTTCAGTGAATAATGCACAAATGTAAAGTACTCAGCAGTCTATTTCATATGGCCACTCACTATGTGCCTCCTGAATGATACACACCTGGGAATCCTCAGGATTCTATTTCATACTACCACACATTTAGAACCTTATTGAATAATTCACAATGGAGCAATAGTCAGGTGTCTATTCTTTCTGGCCTCTCATTCAAAGTTTCAGTGAATAATGCACAATGGGGAAATAGTAAGGAGTCTATTTCATATGGCCTCTCATTGAGAGCTTCAGTGCATAATAAACAGCTGTGGAGTAGTCAGGACTCTATTTAAAGTAGCCCCAATTTATGCAACTACGTGAATGATAAACATGTGTGATAGGAGACTACTTGATATGGACACTCATACAGCACCTCTTGAATACTGCACATTTGGGGAATAATCACTAGTCTATTTCATATGGTGATTCGTTTGGAGAGTCAAAAATAACGCACACCTGTGTAGTAAAATGGGGTCTATTACATAAGGCCACTCTTTCAGTGTTTCAGTGAATAATATGTATATCTGATAAGCCAGGAATCTCTTTCACATGGCCACTCGTTCAGGGCCTCAGTGCATAATACTCCCCTCAAAAATATTCAAGGGTCTACTTCTAATAAGTACACATTCAGAGTCTCTGTAAGTAATGCACACATGGGCAATACACAAGAGTCTCTTTTCTATGCCCACTTAGTCAGAGTCTCATTCAATAATACACACCTGGGAAGAGTTAAGAGTCTACTTCATGTAGCCACTCATTTAGAGCCTCAGTGAATAATGCACACGTGTGGAGTAAAATGGGGTCTATTACATAAGGCCACTCTTTCAGTGTTTCAGTGAATAATGCACACGTGTGGAATAGACACTAGTCTATTTCATAGAGCCACTCATTCAGAGAATCACTGAATAATGTGGTGTAGTCAGGAGTCTATTTCATTTGGACACTATTCATAGCCTCAGTGGATAATATGCACGTGTGGATTAGTCAGGATTTCATTTCATATGGCCACTGACTCATAATTTCAGTGAATAATGCACACCTGGGGAATCCTCAGGATTCTATTTCATACTACCACACATTTAGAACCTTATTGAATAATTCACAATGGAGCAATAGTCAGGTGTCTATTCTTTCTGGCCTCTCATTCAAAGTTTCAGTGAATAATGCACAATGGGGCAATAGTAAGGAGTCTATTTCATATGGCCTCTCATTGAGAGCTTCAGTGCATAATAAACAGCTGTGGAGTAGTCAGGACCCTCTTTAAGGTAGCCCCAAATTACGCAGCTACGTGAATGATACACACATGTGTGATAGTCAGGAGACTATTTGATATGGACACTCATACAGCACCTCTTGAATACTGCACATTTGGGGAATAATCACTAGTCTATTTCATATGGTGATTCGTTTGGAGAGTCAAAAATAACGCACACCTGTGGAGTAAAATGGGGTCTATTACATAAGGCCACTCTTTCAGTGTTTCAGTGAATAATATGTATATCTGATAAGTCAGGAATCTCTTTCACATGGCCACTCGTTCAGGGCCTCAGTGCATAATACTCCCTCAGAAATAGTCAAGGGTCTACTTCAAATAAGTACACATTCAGAGTCTCTGTAAGTAATGCACACATGGGCAATACACAAGAGTCTCTTTTCTATGCCCACTTAGTCAGAGTCTCATTCAATAATACACACCTGGGAAGAGTTAAGAGTCTACTTCATGTAGCCACTCATTTAGAGCCTCAGTGAATAATGCACACCTGTGGAATAGTAAGGAGACTTTTCATGTGGCCTCTCATTGAGAGCCTCACTAAATGTACACACCTGGGGAATCCTCAGGATTCTATTTCATATTACCACACTTTTAGAACCTCATTAAATAACTCACAATCGTGCAATAGTCAGGTGTCCATTCTTTCTTGCCTCTCATTCAAAGTTTCAGTGAATAATAAACTTCTATGGAGTAATCAGGGCACTGTTTAAGATAGCCACGAATTAAGTGCCTTCCTGAGTGATACACACCTGGGTGATAGTCAGGAGTTTATTTCATATGAACTCTAATTCTGGGTATTGCTGAGTAATACACAACTGGGGAGTGTCAGGAGTCTATTTGGTATGGACACTCATACAGAACCTGTTTGAATAATGCACACATGGAGAATAATCAGGAGTCTATGTCATATGGCTACTCATTCAGACAAACAGTGAATAACGCACATGTGGAGTAATGAGAAGTCTGTTTCATATGGCCAAAGTTTTAGAGCCTCAGTGAATAATTCACAATGGAGCAATAGTCAGGTGTCTATTCTTTCTGGCCTCTCATTCAAAGTTTCAGTGAATAATGCACACATGGAGAATAATCAGGAGTCTATTTCATATGGCCTCTCATTGAGAGCCTCACTAAATGTACACACCTGGGAAAATAGTCAGGATTTACTTATATCCTCATTTAGAGTCTCACTCAATAATGCACACCTGTGGAATAGTAAGGAGACTTTTCATGTGGCCTCTCATTCAAAGTTTCAGTGAATAATGCACAAATGTAAAGTACTCAGCAGTCTATTTCATGTAGACACATTTTCAGAGCCTCAGTGAATAAGAGAGACCCTTGCTATAGTAAGGCATCTAATTAATATGGCCACATCTTGTAAGCCTCACTGAATAATACACACCTGGAGAATAATTTGGAGTCTATTTTGATGGACATTCATTCAGAGCCTCGGTGAATAATGCACACGTGTGGAATAGACACTAGTCTATTTTATATGGCCACTCATTCAGAGCCTCGGTGAATAATGCACAATGGGGCAATAGTAAGGAGTCTATTTCATATGGCCACTGACTCGTAATTTCAGTGAATAATGCACAAATGTAAAGTACTCAGCAGTCTATTTCATAGAGCCACTCATTCAGAGATTCACTGAATAATACAAATATTTAAGATAGACAGAATCCTGTTTCATATGGTCACACAATCAGAGCCTCACTGAGTAACACACACCTGGGGAATCCTCAGGATTCTATTATATAGCCACTTATTCAGAGACTCACTGAATAATGCACACGTGTGGAATAGACACTAGTCTATTTTATATGGCCACAAAATCAAAGCCTGAGTGAGTAATACACAACTTTAGAATAGTCACTAGTCTATTCCATATGCCCAAATATTCAAAGTCAGAGTCAATAATACACACCTGTGGACTAGTCAAAAACAATTTCATATGGCCAAAGTTTTAGAGCCTCAGTGAATAATATGTATATCTGATAAGTCAGGAATCTCTTTCACATGGCCACTCATTCAGAGAATCACTGAATAATGCACAAATGTAAAGTACTCAGCAGTCTATTTCATATGGCCACTCAATCAAAGCATTACCGAATAATGCACACCTGGGGAATCCTCAGGATTCTATTATATAGCCACTTATTCAGAGACTCACTGAATAATGCACACCTGTGGAATAGTAAGGAGACTTTTCATGTGGCCTCTCATTCAAAGTTTCAGTGAATAATGCACAAATGTAAAGTACTCAGCAGTCTATTTCATGTAGACACATTTTCAGAGCCTCAGTGAATAAGAGACCTTGCTATAGTAAGGCATCTAATTAATATGGCCACATCTTGTAAGCCTCACTGAATAATACACACCTGGAGAATAATTTGGAGTCTATTTTGATGGACATTCATTCAGAGCCTCGGTGAATAATGCACACCTGGGAATAGTCTGAGACTATTTGATATGGACACTCATTCATAGCCTCAGTGGATAATATGCACGTGTGGATTAGTCAGGATTTCATTTCATATGGCCACTGACTCATAATTTCAGTGAATAATGCACAAATGTAAAGTACTCAGCAGTCTATTTCATAGAGCCACTCATTTAGAGATTCACTGAATAATACAGATATTTAAGATAGACAGAATCCTGTTTCATATGGTCACACAATCAGAGCCTCACTGAGTAACACACACCTGGGGAATCCTCAGGATTCTATTATATATAGCCACTTATTCAGAGACTCACTGAATAATGCACACGTGTGGAATAGACACTAGTCTATTTTATATGGCCACAAAATCAAAGCCTGAGTGAGTAATACACAACTTTAGAATAGTCACTAGTCTATTCCATATGCCCAAATATTCAAAGTCAGAGTCAATAATACACACCTGTGGACTAGTCAAAAACAATTTCATATGGCCAAAGTTTTAGAGCCTCAGTGAATAATACATACCTGGGGAATACTCAGGACGCTATTACATATGGCATCTATTTCAGAGATTCATTGAATAAGGAACACCTGTATTGTAGTCAGAATTCTATTTTGTATAGCCACATATTCAGAACCTAACTGAATGACATACACCTTGGGAAAGTCAGGATTCTATTATATATAGCCACTTATTCAGAGACTCACTGAATAATACACACCTGGGAAAATAGTCAGGATTTCATTTCATATGGCCACTCATTCAGAGATTCACTGAATAATACACACCTGGGGAATAGTCTGGAGACTATTTGATATGGACACTCATACAGAACCTGTTTGAATAATGCACACCTGGGGAATCCTCAGGATTCTATTATATATAGCCACTTATTCAGAGACTCACTGAATAATGCACACCTGTGGAGTAAAATGGGGTCTATTACATAAGGCCACTCTTTCAGTGTTTCAGTGAATAATGCACACCTGGGGAATAGTCTGGAGACTATTTGATATGGACACTCATACAGAACCTGTTTGAATAATGCACAATGGGGCAATAGTAAGGAGTCTATTTCATTTGGACACTATTCATAGCCTCAGTGGATAATATGCACGTGTGGATTAGTCAGGATTTCATTTCATATGGCCACTGACTCATAATTTCAGTGAATAATGCACAAATGTAAAGTACTCAGCAGTCTATTTCATAGAGCCACTCATTCAGAGATTCACTGAATAATACAAATATTTAAGATAGACAGAATCCTGTTTCATATGGTCACACAATCAGAGCCTCACTGAGTAACACACACCTGGGAAGAGTTAAGAGTCTACTTCATGTAGCCACTCATTTAGAGCCTCAGTGAATAATGCACACGTGTGGAATAGACACTAGTCTATTTCATATGGCCAAAGTTTTAGAGCCTCAGTGAATAATACATACCTGGGGAATACTCAGGACGCTATTACATATGGCATCTATTTCAGAGATTCATTGAATAAGGAACACCTGTATTGTAGTCAGAATTCTATTTTGTATAGCCACATATTCAGAACCTAACTGAATGACATACACCTTGGGAAAGTCAGGATTCTATTATATAGCCACTTATTCAGAGACTCACTGAATAATGCACACGTGTGGAATAGACACTAGTCTATTTCATATGGCCACTGACTCGTAATTTCAGTGAATAATGCACAAATGTAAAGTACTCAGCAGTCTATTTCATATGGCCACTCAATCAAAGCATTACCGAATAATGCACAATGGGGCAATAGTAAGGAGTCTATTTCATATGGCCTCTCATTGAGAGCTTCAGTGCATAATAAACAGCTGTGGAGTAGTCAGGACCCTCTTTAAGGTAGCCCCAAATTACACAGCTACGTGAATGATACACACGTGTGATAGTCAGTAGACTTTGCATATGGACACTCATACAGCACCTCTTGAATACTGCACATTTGGGGAATAATCACTAGTCTATTTCATATGGTGATTCGTTTGGAGAGTCAAAAATAACGCACACCTGTGGAGTAAAATGGGGTCTATTACATAAGGCCACTCTTTCAGTGTTTCAGTGAATAATATGTATATCTGATAAGTCAGAAATCTCTTTCACATGGCCACTCGTTCAGGGCCTCAGTGCATAATACTCCCCTCAGAAATAGTCAAGGGTCTACTTCAAATAAGTACACATTCAGAGTCTCTGTAAGTAATGCACACATGGGCAATACACAAGAGTCTCTTTTCTATGCCCACTTAGTCAGAGTCTCATTCAATAATACACACCTGGGAAGAGTTAAGAGTCTACTTCATGTAGCCACTCATTTAGAGCCTCAGTGAATAATGCACAAATGTAAAGTACTCAGCAGTCTATTTCATATGGCCACTCACTATGTGCCTCCCTGAATGATACACACCTGGGAATGCTCAGGATTTTATTTCATACTACCACACATTTAGAACCTTATTGAATAATTCACAATGGAACAATAGTCAGGTGTCCATTCTTTCTGGCGTCTCATTCAAAGTTTTTGTGAATAATAAACTTCTATGGAGTAATCAGGCACTGTTTAAGATAGCCACGAATTAAGTGCCTTCCTGAGTGATACAGACCTGGGTGATAGTCAGGAGTTTATTTCATATGAACTCTAATTCTGGGTATTGCTGAGTAATACACAACTGGGGAGTGTCAGGAGTCTATTTGGTATGGACACTCATACAGAACCTGTTTGAATAATGCACACATGGAGAATAATCAGGAGTCTATGTCATATGGCTACTCATTCAGACAAACAGTGAATAACGCACATGTGGAGTAATGAGAAGTCTGTTTCATATGGCCTCTCATTCAAAGTTTCAGTGAATAATATGTATATCTGATAAGTCAGGAATCTCTTTCACATGGCCACTCATTCAGAGAATCACTGAATAATGCACAATGGGGCAATAGTAAGGAGTCTATTTCATATGGCCTCTCATTGAGAGCCTCACTAAATGTACACACCTGGAAAATAGTCAGGATTTACTTATATCCTCATTTAGAGTCTCACTCAATAATGCACACCTGTGGAATAGTAAGGAGACTTTTCATGTGGCCTCTCATTCAAAGTTTCAGTGAATAATGCACAATGGGGCAATAGTAAGGAGTCTATTTCATGTAGACACATTTTCAGAGCCTCAGTGAATAATGCACACGTGTGGAATAGACACTAGTCTATTTTATATGGCCACAAAATCAAAGCCTGAGTGAGTAATACACACCTGGAGAATAATTTGGAGTCTATTTTGATGGACATTCATTCAGAGCCTCGGTGAATAATGCACACCTGTGGAATAGTAAGGAGTCTATTTCATATGGCCAAAGTTTTAGAGCCTCAGTGAATAATGCACACCTGGGAATAGTCTGAGACTATTTGATATGGACACTCATACAGAACCTGTTTGAATAATGCACACGTGTGGAATAGACACTAGTCTATTTCATATGGCCACTCATTCAGAGCCTCGGTGAATAATGCACACGTGTGGAATAGACACTAGTCTATTTCATATGGCCACTGACTCGTAATTTCAGTGAATAATGCACAAATGTAAAGTACTCAGCAGTCTATTTCATAGAGCCACTCATTCAGAGATTCACTGAATAATACAAATATTTAAGATAGACAGAATCCTGTTTCATATGGTCACAATCAGAGCCTCACTGAGTAACACACACCTGGGAAGAGTTAAGAGTCTACTTCATGTAGCCACTCATTTAGAGCCTCAGTGAATAATGCACACGTGTGGAATAGACACTAGTCTATTTTATATGGCCACAAAATCAAAGCCTGAGTGAGTAATACACAACTTTAGAATAGTCACTAGTCTATTCCATATGCCCAAATATTCAAAGTCAGAGTCAATAATACACACCTGTGGACTAGTCAAAAACAATTTCATATGGCCAAAGTTTTAGAGCCTCAGTGAATAATACATACCTGGGAATACTCAGGACGCTATTACATATGGCATCTATTTCAGAGATTCATTGAATAAGGAACACCTGTATTGTAGTCAGAATTCTATTTTGTATAGCCACATATTCAGAACCTAACTGAATGACATACACCTTGGGAAAGTCAGGATTCTATTATATAGCCACTTATTCAGAACCTCATTGAAGAATCATATATCTGGAAAATACTCAGGATTCTATTATATATAGCCACTTATTCAGAGACTCACTGAATAATACACACCTGGGGAATCCTCAGGATTCTATTATATATAGCCACTTATTCAGAGACTCACTGAATAATACACACCTGGGGAATCCTCAGGATTCTATTATATATAGCCACTTATTCAGAACCTCATTGAAGAATCATATATATCTGGAAAATACTCAGGATTCTATTATATATAGCCACTTATTCAGAGACTCACTGAATAATGCACACCTGGGGAATCCTCAGGATTCTATTATATATAGCCACTTATTCAGAGACTCACTGAATAATACACACCTGGGGAATCCTCAGGATTCTATTATATAGCCACTTATTCAGAGACTCACTGAATAATGCACAAATGTAAAGTACTCAGCAGTCTATTTCATATGGCCAAAGTTTTAGAGCCTCAGTGAATAATACATACCTGGGAATACTCAGGACGCTATTACATATGGCATCTATTTCAGAGATTCATTGAATAAGGAACACCTGTATTGTAGTCAGAATTCTATTTTGTATAGCCACATATTCAGAACCTAACTGAATAACATACACCTTGGGAAAGTCAGGATTCTATTATATATAGCCACTTATTCAGAGACTCACTGAATAATACACACCTGGAGAATAATTTGGAGTCTATTTTGATGGACATTCATTCAGAGCCTCGGTGAATAATGCACAAATGTAAAGTACTCAGCAGTCTATTTCATAGAGCCACTCATTCAGAGAATCACTGAATAATGCACAAATGTAAAGTACTCAGCAGTCTATTTCATATGGCCACTCAATCAAAGCATTACCGAATAAAGCACAATGGGGCAATAGTAAGGAGTCTATTTCATATGGCATCTCATTGAGAGCTTCAGTGCATAATAAACAGCTGTGGAGTAGTCAGGACCCTCTTTAAGGTAGCCCCAAATTACGCAGCTACGTGAATGATACACACATGTGTGATAGTCAGGAGACTATTTGATATGGACACTCATACAGCACCTCTTTGAATACTGCACATTTGGGGAATAATCACTAGTCTATTTCATATGGTGATTCGTTTGGAGAGTCAAAAATAACGCACACCTGTGGAGTAAAATGGGTCTATTACATAAGGCCACTCTTTCAGTGTTTCAGTGAATAATATGTATATCTGATAAGTCAGGAATCTCTTTCACATGGCCACTCGTTCAGGGCCTCAGTGCATAATACTCCTCAGAAATAGTCAAGGGTCTACTTCAAATAAGTACACATTCAGAGTCTCTGTAAGTAATGCACACATGGGCAATACACAAGAGTCTCTTTTCTATGCCCACTTAGTCAGAGTCTCATTCAATAATACACACCTGGGAAGAGTTAAGAGTCTACTTCATGTAGCCACTCATTTAGAGCCTCAGTGAATAATGCACACGTGTGGAATAGACACTAGTCTATTTCATATGGCCACTCACTATGTGCCTCCTGAATGATACACACCTGGGGAATCCTCAGGATTCTATTTCATACTACCACACATTTAGAACCTTATTGAATAATTCACAATGGAGCAATAGTCAGGTGTCTATTCTTTCTGGCCTCTCATTCAAAGTTTCAGTGAATAATAAACTTCTATGGAGTAATCAGGGCACTGTTTAAGATAGCCACGAATTAAGTGCCTTCCTGAGTGATACACACCTGGGTGATAGTCAGGAGTTTATTTCATATGAACTCTAATTCTGGTATTGCTGAGTAATACACAACTGGGGAGTGTCAGGAGTCTATTTGGTATGGACACTCATACAGAACCTGTTTGAATAATGCACACATGGAGAATAATCAGGAGTCTATGTCATATGGCTACTCATTCAGACAAACAGTGAATAATGCACAAATGTAAAGTACTCAGCAGTCTATTTCATAGAGCCACTCATTCAGAGCCTCAGTGAATAATGCACACCTGGGAATAGTCTGAGACTATTTGATATGGACACTCATACAGAACCTGTTTGAATAATGCACACGTGTGGAATAGACACTAGTCTATTTCATATGGCCTCTCATTGAGAGCCTCACTAAATGTACACACCTGGAAAATAGTCAGGATTTACTTATATCCTCATTTAGAGTCTCACTCAATAATGCACACCTGTGGAATAGTAAGGAGACTTTTCATGTGGCCTCTCATTCAGTGTCACTGAATAATGTGGTGTAGTCAGGAGTCTATTTCATGTAGACACATTTTCAGAGCCTCAGTGAATAAGAGACCCTTGCTATAGTAAGGCATCTAATTAATATGGCCACATCTTGTAAGCCTCACTGAATAATACACACCTGGAGAATAATTTGGAGTCTATTTTGATGGACATTCATTCAGAGCCTCAGTGAATAATGCACACCTGGGGAATAGTCTGAGACTATTTGATATGGACACTCATACAGAACCTGTTTGAATAATGCACACGTGTGGAATAGACACTAGTCTATTTCATATGGCCACTGACTCATAATTTCAGTGAATAATGCACAAATGTAAAGTACTCAGCAGTCTATTTCATAGAGCCACTCATTCAGATTCACTGAATAATACAAATATTTAAGATAGACAGAATCCTGTTTCATATGGTCACACAATCAGAGCCTCACTGAGTAACACACACCTGGGAAGAGTTAAGAGTCTACTTCATGTAGCCACTCATTTAGAGCCTCAGTGAATAATGCACACGTGTGGAATAGACACTAGTCTATTTTATATGGCCACAAAATCAAAGCCTGAGTGAGTAATACACAACTTTAGAATAGTCACTAGTCTATTCCATATGCCCAAATATTCAAAGTCAGAGTCAATAATACACCTGTGGACTAGTCAAAAACAATTTTATATGGCCAAAGTTTTAGAGCCTCAGTGAATAATACATACCTGGGAATACTCAGGACGCTATTACATATGGCATCTATTTCAGAGATTCATTGAATAAGGAACACCTGTATTGTAGTCAGAATTCTATTTTGTATAGCCACATATTCAGAACCTAACTGAATAACATACACCTTGGGAAAGTCAGGATTCTATTATATAGCCACTTATTCAGAGACTCACTGAATAATACACACCTGGGGAATCCTCAGGATTCTATTATATATAGCCACTTATTCAGAGACTCACTGAATAATGCACACCTGGGGAATCCTCAGGATTCTATTATATAGCCACTTATTCAGAGACTCACTGAATAATACACACCTGGGGAATAGTCTGGAGACTATTTGATATGGACACTCATACAGAACCTGTTTGAATAATGCACACCTGGGGAATCCTCAGGATTCTATTATATAGCCACTTATTCAGAGACTCACTGAATAATACACACCTGGGGAATCCTCAGGATTCTATTATATAGCCACTTATTCAGAGACTCACTAAAGAATGCACACCCGGGGAATAGTCTGGAGACTATTTGATATGACCGTTCACCGTGTGACTCAGTGAACAATGCACAGCTGAGACATAGTCAAGAGTATAGAGTCATGAGTGTTTTTTCTGTGGTAACTCATTCAGAATCTCCCTGAAGAATACCCACCTTGGAAATAGTCAGTGTCCAGGTCATATGGCCACTCAATCAAAGCATTACCGAATAATGCACAATGTTGGAATAGTAAGGAGTGTATTTCATATGGCCTCTCATTGAGAGCTTCAGTGCATAATAAACAGCTGTGGAGTAGTCAGGACCCTCTGTTAGGTAGCCTCAAATTACGCAGCTACGTGAATGATACACACATGTGTGATACTCAGGAGACTATTTGATATGGACACTCATACAGAACCTGTTTGAATAATGCACACATGGAGAATAATCAGGAGTCTATTTCATATGGTGATTCGTTTGGAGAGTCAAAAATAACGCACACCTGTGGAGTAAAATGGGGTCTATTACATAAGGCCACTCTTTCAGTGTTTCAGTGAATAATATGTATATCTGATAAGTCAGGAATCTCTTTCACATGGCCACTCGTTCAGGGCCTCAGTGCATAATACTCCTCAGAAATAGTCAAGGGTCTACTTCAAATAAGTACACATTCAGAGTCTCTGTAAGTAATGCACATGGGCAATACACAAGAGTCTCTTTTCTATGCCCACTTAGTCAGAGTCTCATTCAATAATACACACCTGGGAAGAGTTAAGAGTCTACTTCATGTAGCCACTCATTTAGAGCCTCAGTGAATAATGCACACCTGGGAATAGTCTGGAGACTATTTGATATGGACACTCATACAGAACCTGTTTGAATAATGCACACCTGGGGAATCCTCAGGATTCTATTTCATACTACCACACATTTAGAACCTTATTGAATAATTCACAATGGAGCAATAGTCAGGTGTCTATTCTTTCTGGCCTCTCATTCAAAGTTTCAGTGAATAATAAACTTCTATGGAGTAATCAGGCACTGTTTAAGATAGCCACGAATTAAGTGCCTTCCTGAGTGATACACACCTGGGTGATAGTCAGGAGTTTATTTCATATGAACTCTAATTCTGGTATTGCTGAGTAATACACAACTGGGGAGTGTCAGGAGTCTATTTGGTATGGACACTCATACAGAACCTGTTTGAATAATGCACACATGGAGAATAATCAGGAGTCTATGTCATATGGCTACTCATTCAGACAAACAGTGAATAATGCACATGTGGAGTAATGAGAAGTCTGTTTCATATGGTCACACAATCAGAGCCTCACTGAGTAACACACACCTGGGAATAGTCTGAGACTATTTGATATGGACACTCATACAGAACCTGTTTGAATAATGCACACGTGTGGAATAGACACTAGTCTATTTCATATGGCCTCTCATTGAGAGCCTCACTAAATGTACACACCTGGAAAATAGTCAGGATTTACTTATATCCTCATTTAGAGTCTCACTCAATAATGCACACCTGTGGAATAGTAAGGAGACTTTTCATGTGGCCTCTCATTCAAGTTTCAGTGAATAATGCACAAATGTAAAGTACTCAGCAGTCTATTTCATAGAGCCACTCATTCAGAGCCTCAGTGAATAAGAGACCCTTGCTATAGTAAGGCATCTAATTAATATGGCCACATCTTGTAAGCCTCACTGAATAATACACACCTGGAGAATAATTTGGAGTCTATTTTGATGGACATTCATTCAGAGCCTCAGTGAATAATGCACACGTGTGGAATAGACACTAGTCTATTTCATATGGCCACTCATTCAGAGCCTCAGTGAATAATGCACACGTGTGGAATAGACACTAGTCTATTTCATATGGCCACTGACTCGTAATTTCAGTGAATAATGCACAAATGTAAAGTACTCAGCAGTCTATTTCATAGAGCCACTCATTCAGAGATTCACTGAATAATACAAATATTTAAGATAGACAGAATCCTGTTTCATATGGTCACACAATCAGAGCCTCACTGAGTAACACACACCTGGGAAGAGTTAAGAGTCTACTTCATGTAGCCACTCATTTAGAGCCTCAGTGAATAATGCACACGTGTGGAATAGACACTAGTCTATTTTATATGGCCACAAAATCAAAGCCTGAGTGAGTAATACACAACTTTAGAATAGTCACTAGTCTATTCCATATGCCCAAATATTCAAAGTCAGAGTCAATAATACACCTGTGGACTAGTCAAAAACAATTTCATATGGCCAAAGTTTTAGAGCCTCAGTGAATAATACATACCTGGGAATACTCAGGACGCTATTACATATGGCATCTATTTCAGAGATTCATTGAATAAGGAACACCTGTATTGTAGTCAGAATTCTATTTTGTATAGCCACATATTCAGAACCTAACTGAATGACATACACCTTGGGAAAGTCAGGATTCTATTATATATAGCCACTTATTCAGAGACTCACTGAATAATACACACCTGGGGAATCCTCAGGATTCTATTATATATAGCCACTTATTCAGAGACTCACTGAATAATGCACATGGAGAATAATCAGGAGTCTATGTCATATGGCTACTCATTCAGACAAACAGTGAATAATGCACACCTGGGGAATAGTCTGAGACTATTTGATATGGACACTCATACAGAACCTGTTTGAATAATGCACACGTGTGGAATAGACACTAGTCTATTTCATAGAGCCACTCATTCAGAGAATCACTGAATAATGCACACCTGGGGAATAGTCTGGAGACTATTTGATATGACCGTTCACCCAGTGACTCAGTGAAAATGCACAGCTGAGAAATAGTCAAGAGGATAGAGTCATGAGTCTATTTTCTGTGGTAACATTCAGAAACTCACTGAAGAATACCCACCTTGGAAATAGTCAGAGTCCAGGTCATATGGCCACTCAATCAAAGCATTACCGAATAATGCACAATGGGCAATAGTAAGGAGTCTATTTCATATGGCCTCTCATTGAGAGCTTCAGTGCATAATAAACAGCTGTGGAGTAGTCAGGACCCTCTTTAGGTAGCCCCAAATTACAGCTACGTGAATGATACACACATGTGTGATAGTCAGGAGACTATTTGATATGGACACTCATACAGCACCTCTTGAATACTGCACATTTGGGGAATAATCACTAGTCTATTTCATATGGTGATTCGTTTGGAGAGTCAAAAATAACGCACACCTGTGGAGTAAAATGGGGTCTATTACATAAGGCCACTCTTTCAGTGTTTCAGTGAATAATATGTATATCTGATAAGTCAGGAATCTCTTTCACATGGCCACTCATTCAGAGCCTCAGTGAATAATGCACAATGGGGCAATAGTAAGGAGTCTATTTCATAGAGCCACTCATTCAGAGAATCACTGAATAATGCACACATGGGCAATACACAAGAGTCTCTTTTCTATGCCCACTTAGTCAGAGTCTCATTCAATAATACACACCTGGAGAATAATTTGGAGTCTATTTTGATGGACATTCATTCAGAGCCTCAGTGAATAATGCACACGTGTGGAATAGACACTAGTCTATTTCATAGAGCCACTCATTCAGAGCCTCGGTGAATAATGCACACATGGGCAATACACAAGAGTCTCTTTTCTATGCCCACTTAGTCAGAGTCTCATTCAATAATACACACCTGGGAAGAGTTAAGAGTCTACTTCATGTAGCCACTCATTTAGAGCCTCAGTGAATAATGCACAATGGGGCAATAGTAAGGAGTCTATTTCATATGGCCACTCACTATGTGCCTCCTGAATGATACACACCTGGGAATCCTCAGGATTCTATTATATATAGCCACTTATTCAGAACCTCATTGAAGAATCATATATCTGGAAAATACTCAGGATTCTATTATATATAGCCACTTATTCAGAACCTCATTGAAGAATCATATATCTGGAAAATACTCAGGATTCTATTATATATAGCCACTTATTCAGAGACTCACTGAATAATGCACAATGGGGCAATAGTAAGGAGTCTATTTCATATGGCCACTCATTCAGAGCCTCACAGAATAATACAGAACTATGGAAATTCAGGAGTGTATTTTACATGGCCACTTATTCAGAACCTCATTGAAGAATCATATATCTGGAAAATACTCAGGATTCTATTATATATAGCCACTTATTCAGAGACTCACTGAATAATGCACACCTGGGGAATAGTCTGGAGACTATTTGATATGACCGTTCACCCAGTGACTCAGTGAAAATGCACAGCTGAGAAATAGTCAAGAGGATAGAGTCATGAGTCTATTTTCTGTGGTAACATTCAGAAACTCACGGAAGAATATCCACTTTGGAAATTGTGTGAGTCCAGTTCATATGGCCACTCAATTAAAGTATTACCGAATAAGGCACAATGGGCCAATAGTAAGGAGTCTATTTCATAGGGCCTCACATTGAGAACTTCAGTGCATAATAAACAGCTGTGGAGTAGTCAGGACCTCTTTAGGTAGCCCCAAATTACAGCTACGTGAATGATACACATGTGTGATAGTCAGGAGACTATTTGATATGGACACTCATACAGAACCTGTTTGAATAATGCACACATGGAGAATAATCAGGAGTCTATTTCATATGGTGATTCGTTTGGAGAGTCAAAAATAACGCACACCTGTGGAGTAAAATGGGGTCTATTACATAAGGCCACTCTTTCAGTGTTTCAGTGAATAATATGTATATCTGATAAGTCAGGAATCTCTTTCACATGGCCACTCATTCAGAGATTCACTGAATAATACACACCTGTGGAATAGTAAGGAGTCTATTTCATAGAGCCACTCATTCAGAGCCTCGGTGAATAATGCACACATGGGCAATACACAAGAGTCTCTTTTCTATGCCCACTTAGTCAGAGTCTCATTCAATAATACACACCTGGGAAGAGTTAAGAGTCTACTTCATGTAGCCACTCATTTAGAGCCTCAGTGAATAATGCACAAATGTAAAGTACTCAGCAGTCTATTTCATATGGCCACTCACTATGTGCCTCCTGAATGATACACACCTGGGGAATCCTCAGGATTCTATTTCATACTACCACATTTAGAACCTTATTGAATAATTCACAATGGAGCAATAGTCAGGTGTCTATTCTTTCTGGCCTCTCATTCAAAGTTTCAGTGAATAATAAACTTCTATGGAGTAATCAGGCACTGTTTAAGATAGCCACAATTAAGTGCCTTCCTGAGTGATACACACCTGGGTGATAGTCAGGAGTTTATTTCATATGAACTCTAATTCTGGTATTGCTGAGTAATACACAACTGGGGAGTGTCAGGAGTCTATTTGGTATGGACACTCATACAGAACCTGTTTGAATAATGCACACATGGAGAATAATCAGGAGTCTATGTCATATGGCTACTCATTCAGACAAACAGTGAATAATGCACAAATGTAAAGTACTCAGCAGTCTATTTCATAGAGCCACTCATTCAGAGCCTCAGTGAATAATGCACACCTGGGGAATAGTCTGGAGACTATTTGATATGGACACTCATACAGAACCTGTTTGAATAATGCACACGTGTGGAATAGACACTAGTCTATTTCATATGGCCTCTCATTGAGAGCCTCACTAAATGTACACACCTGGAAAATAGTCAGGATTTACTTATATCCTCATTTAGAGTCTCACTCAATAATGCACACCTGTGGAATAGTAAGGAGACTTTTCATGTGGCCTCTCATTCAAAGTTTCAGTGAATAATGCACAAATGTAAAGTACTCAGCAGTCTATTTCATGTAGACACATTTTCAGAGCCTCAGTGAATAATGCACAATGGGGCAATAGTAAGGAGTCTATTTCATATGGCCAAAGTTTTAGAGCCTCAGTGAATAATGCACACCTGGGGAATAGTCTGGAGACTATTTGATATGGACACTCATACAGAACCTGTTTGAATAATGCACAATGGGGCAATAGTAAGGAGTCTATTTCATTTGGACACTCATTCATAGCCTCAGTGGATAATATGCACGTGTGGATTAGTCAGGATTTCATTTCATATGGCCACTGACTCATAATTTCAGTGAATAATGCACAAATGTAAAGTACTCAGCAGTCTATTTCATAGAGCCACTCATTCAGAGATTCACTGAATAATACAAATATTTAAGATAGACAGAATCCTGTTTCATATGGTCACACAATCAGAGCCTCACTGAGTAACACACACCTGGGAAGAGTTAAGAGTCTACTTCATGTAGCCACTCATTTAGAGCCTCAGTGAATAATGCACACGTGTGGAATAGACACTAGTCTATTTTATATGGCCACAAAATCAAAGCCTGAGTGAGTAATACACAACTTTAGAATAGTCACTAGTCTATTCCATATGCCCAAATATTCAAAGTCAGAGTCAATAATACACCTGTGGACTAGTCAAAAACAATTTCATATGGCCAAAGTTTTAGAGCCTCAGTGAATAATACATACCTGGGAATACTCAGGACGCTATTACATATGGCATCTATTTCAGAGATTCATTGAATAAGAACACCTGTATTGTAGTCAGAATTCTATTTTGTATAGCCACATATTCAGAACCTAACTGAATGACATACACCTTGGGAAAGTCAGGATTCTATTATATATAGCCACTTATTCAGAGACTCACTGAATAATACACACCTGGGAATCCTCAGGATTCTATTATATATAGCCACTTATTCAGAGACTCACTGAATAATGCACAAATGTAAAGTACTCAGCAGTCTATTTCATAGAGCCACTCATTCAGAGCCTCACAGAATAATACAGAACTATGGAAATTCAGGAGTGTATTTTACATGGCCACTTATTCAGAACCTCATTGAAGAATCATATATCTGGAAAATACTCAGGATTCTATTATATATAGCCACTTATTCAGAGACTCACTGAATAATGCACACCTGGGGAATAGTCTGGAGACTATTTGATATGACCGTTCACCCAGTGACTCAGTGAAAATGCACAGCTGAGAAATAGTCAAGAGGATAGAGTCATGAGTCTATTTTCTGTGGTAACATTCAGAAACTCACTGAAGAATACCCACCTTGGAAATAGTCAGAGTCCAGGTCATATGGCCACTCAATCAAAGCATTACCGAATAATGCACAATGGGGCAATAGTAAGGAGTCTATTTCATATGGCCTCTCATTGAGAGCTTCAGTGCATAATAAACAGCTGTGGAGTAGTCAGGACCCTCTTTAAGGTAGCCCCAAATTACAGCTACGTGAATGATACACACATGTGTGATAGTCAGGAGACTATTTGATATGGACACTCATACAGCACCTCTTGAATACTGCACATTTGGGGAATAATCACTAGTCTATTTCATATGGCCACTGACTCATAATTTCAGTGAATAATGCACAATGGGGCAATAGTAAGGAGTCTATTTCATATGGCCTCTCATTGAGAGCTTCAGTGCATAATAAACAGCTGTGGAGTAGTCAGGACCCTCTTTAAGGTAGCCCCAAATTACAGCTACGTGAATGATACACATGTGTGATAGTCAGGAGACTATTTGATATGGACACTCATACAGCACCTCTTGAATACTGCACATTTGGGGAATAATCACTAGTCTATTTCATATGGTGATTCGTTTGGAGAGTCAAAAATAACGCACACCTGTGGAGTAAAATGGGTCTATTACATAAGGCCACTCTTTCAGTGTTTCAGTGAATAATATGTATATCTGATAAGTCAGGAATCTCTTTCACATGGCCACTCATTCAGGGCCTCAGTGCATAATACTCCTCAGAAATAGTCAAGGGTCTACTTCAAATAAGTACACATTCAGAGTCTCTGTAAGTAATGCACACATGGGCAATACACAAGAGTCTCTTTTCTATGCCCACTTAGTCAGAGTCTCATTCAATAATACACACCTGTGGAATAGTAAGGAGACTTTTCATGTGGCCTCTCATTCAAAGTTTCAGTGAATAATGCACAAATGTAAAGTACTCAGCAGTCTATTTCATATGGCCACTCACTATGTGCCTCCTGAATGATACACACCTGGGAATCCTCAGGATTCTATTTCATACTACCACATTTAGAACCTTATTGAATAATTCACAATGGAGCAATAGTCAGGTGTCTATTCTTTCTGGCCTCTCATTCAAAGTTTCAGTGAATAATAAACTTCTATGGAGTAATCAGGGCACTGTTTAAGATAGCCACAATTAAGTGCCTTCCTGAGTGATACACACCTGGGTGATAGTCAGGAGTTTATTTCATATGAACTCTAATTCTGGTATTGCTGAGTAATACACAACTGGGGAGTGTCAGGAGTCTATTTGGTATGGACACTCATACAGAACCTGTTTGAATAATGCACATGGAGAATAATCAGGAGTCTATGTCATATGGCTACTCATTCAGACAAACAGTGAATAACACATGTGGAGTAATGAGAAGTCTGTTTCATATGGTCACACAATCAGAGCCTCACTGAGTAACACACACCTGGGGAATAGTCTGGAGACTATTTGATATGGACACTCATACAGAACCTGTTTGAATAATGCACACGTGTGGAATAGACACTAGTCTATTTCATATGGCCTCTCATTGAGAGCCTCACTAAATGTACACACCTGGAAAATAGTCAGGATTTACTTATATCCTCATTTAGAGTCTCACTCAATAATGCACACCTGTGGAATAGTAAGGAGACTTTTCATGTGGCCTCTCATTCAAAGTTTCAGTGAATAATAAACTTCTATGGAGTAATCAGGGCACTGTTTAAGATAGCCACGAATTAAGTGCCTTCCTGAGTGATACACACCTGGGTGATAGTCAGGAGACTATTTGATATGGACACTCATACAGAACCTGTTTGAATAATGCACACATGGAGAATAATCAGTAGCCTATTTCATATGGTGATTCGTTTGGAGAGTCAAAAATAACGCACACCTGTGGAGGAAAATAGGGTCTATTACATAAGGCCACTTTTTCAGTGTTTCAGTGAATAATATGTATATCTGATAAGTCAGGAATTTCTTTCACATGGCCACTAGTTCAGGGCCTCAGTGCATAAAACTCCCCTCAGAAATAGTCAAGGGTCTACTTCAAATAAGTACACATTCAGAGTCTCTGTAAGTAATGCACACATGGGCAATACACAAGAGTCTCTTTTCTATGCCCACTTAGTCAGAGTCTCATTCAATAATACACACCTGGGGAAGAGTTAAGAGTCTACTTTATGTAGCCACTCATTTAGAGCCTCAGTGAATAATGCACAATGGGGCAATAGTAAGGAGTCTATTTCATATGGCCACTCACTATGTGCCTCCCTGAATGATACACACCTGGGGAATCCTTAGGATTCTATTTCATACTAACACACATTTAGAACCTTATTGAATAATTCACAATGGAGCAATAGGCAGGTGTCTATTTTTTCTGGCCTCTCATTCAAAGTTTCAGTGAATAATAAACTTCTATGGTGTAATGAGGACACTGTGTAAGATAACCACAAATTAAGTGGCTTCCTGAGTGATACCCAGCTGGGTGATAGTCAGGAGTTTATTTTATATAAAGTCTAATTTTGGGTATGGCTGAGTAATACACAACTAGTGGAGTGTCAGGAATCTATTTGGACACTGAAACAGAACCTGTTTTAATAATGCACACATGGAGAAAAATCAGGAGTCTATGTCATATGGCTACTCATTCAGACAAACAGTGAATAATTCACATATGGAGTAATGAGAAGTCTATTCCATATGGTCACACAATCAGAGCCTCACTGAGTAACACACACCTGGGGAATAGTCTGAGACTATTTGATATGACCATTCACCCAGTGACTCAGTGAAAATGCACAGCTGAGAAAGAGTCAAGGGTCTACTTCAAATAAGTACACATTCATAGTATATGTAAGTAATGCACACATGGGCAATACACAAGAGTGTCTTTTCTATGCCCACTTAGTCAGTGTCTCATTCAATAATACACACCCGGGGAAGAGTTAAGAGTCTATTTTATGTAGCCACTCATTTAGAGCCTCAGTGAATAATGCACACCTGTGGAATAGTAAGGAGACTTTTCATGTGGCCTCTCATTCAGTGTCACTGAATAATGTGGTGTAGTCAGGAGTCTATTTCATGTAGACACATTTTCAGAGCCTCAGTGAATAAGAGACCCTTGCTATAGTAAGGCATCTAATTAATATGGCCACATCTTGTAAGCCTCACTGAATAATACACACCTGGAGAATAATTTGAGTCTATTTTGATGGACATTCATTCAGAGCCTCGGTGAATAATGCACACCTGTGGAGTAGACACTAGTCTATTTCATATGGCCACTCATTCAGAGCCTCAGTGAATAATGCACAAATGTAAAGTACTCAGCAGTCTATTTCATATGGCCACTGACTCGTAATTTCAGTGAATAATGCACAAATGTAAAGTACTCAGCAGTCTATTTCATAGAGCCACTCATTCAGAGATTCACTGAATAATACAAATATTTAAGATAGACAGAATCCTGTTTCATATGGTCACACAATCAGAGCCTCACTGAGTAACACACACCTGGGAAGCGTTAGGAGTCTACTTTATATAGCCTCTCATTTACAGCCTCAGCGAATAATGCACACGTGTGGAATAGACACTAGTCTATTTTATATGGCCACAAAATCAAAGCCTGAGTGAGTAATACACAACTTTAGAATAGTCACTAGTCTATTCCATATGCCCAAATATTCAAAGTCAGAGTCAATAATACACCTGTGGACTAGTCAAAAACAATTTTATATGGCCAAAGTTTTAGAGCCTCAGTGAATAATACATACCTGGGGAATACTCAGGACGCTATTACATATGGCATCTATTTCAGAGATTCATTGAATAAGGAACACCTGTATTGTACTCAGAATTCTATTTTGTATAGCCACATATTCAGAACCTAGCTGAATGACATACACCTTGGGAAAGTCAGGATTCTATTATATATAGCCACTTATTCAGAGACTCACTGAATAATACACACCTGGGAATCCTCAGGATTCTATTATATATAGCCACTTATTCAGAGACTCACTGAATAATACACACCTGGGAATCCTCAGGATTCTATTATATAGCCACTTATTCAGAGACTCACTGAATAATACACACCTGGGAAGAGTTAAGAGTCTACTTCATGTAGCCACTCATTTAGAGCCTCAGTGAATAATGCACACCTGGGGAATAGTCTGGAGACTATTTGATATGGACACTCATACAGAACCTGTTTGAATAATGCACACGTGTGGAATAGACACTAGTCTATTTCATAGAGCCACTCATTCAGAGATTCACTGAATAATACACACCTGGGGAATAGTCTGAAGACTATTTGATATGACCATTCACCCAGTGACTCAGTGAAAAATGCACAGCTGAGAAATAGTCAAGAGGATAGAGTCATGAGTCTATTTTCTGTGGTAACTCATTCAGAAACTCACTGAAGAATACCCATCTTGGAAATAGTCAGAGTCCAGGTCATATGGCCACTCAATCAAAGCATTACCGAATAATGCACAATGGGGCAATAGTAAGGAGTCTATTTCATATGGCCTCTCATTGAGAGCTTCAGTGCATAATAAACAGCTGTGGAGTGTTCAGGACACTCTTTAAGGTAGCCACAAATTACGCAGCTACGTGAATGATACACATGTGTGATAGTCAGGAGACTATTTGATATGGACACTCATACAGCACCTCTTCGAATACTGCACATTTGGGGAATAATCACTAGTCTATTTCATATGGTGATTCGTTTGGAGAGTCAAAAATAACGCACACCTGTGGAGTAAAATGGGGTCTATTACATAAGGCCACTCTTTCAGTGTTTCAGTGAATAATATGTATATCTGATAAGTCAGGAATCTCTTTCACATGGCCACTCATTCAGAGCCTCAGTGAATAATGCACAATGGGGCAATAGTAAGGAGTCTATTTCATAGAGCCACTCATTCAGAGAATCACTGAATAATGTGGTGTAGTCAGGAGTCTATTTCATGTAGACACATTTTCAGAGCCTCAGTGAATAATTCACAATGGAGCAATAGTCAGGTGTCTATTCTTTCTGGCCTCTCATTCAAAGTTTCAGTGAATAATGCACACGTGTGGAATAGACACTAGTCTATTTCATATGGCCAAAGTTTTAGAGCCTCAGTGAATAATTCACAATGGAGCAATAGTCAGGTGTCTATTCTTTCTGGCCTCTCATTCAAAGTTTCAGTGAATAATGCACACGTGTGGAATAGACACTAGTCTATTTTATATGGCCAAAGTTTTAGAGCCTCAGTGAATAATGCACACGTGTGGAATAGACACTAGTCTATTTCATATGGCCACTGACTCGTAATTTCAGTGAATAATGCACACCTGTGGAGTAAAATGGGGTCTATTACATAAGGCCACTCTTTCAGTGTTTCAGTGAATAATATGTATATCTGATAAGTCAGGAATCTCTTTCACATGGCCACTCATTCAGGGCCTCAGTGCATAATACTCCCTCAGAAATAGTCAAGGGTCTACTTCAAATAAGTACACATTCAGAGTCTCTGTAAGTAATGCACATGGGCAATACACAAGAGTCTCTTTTCTATGCCCACTTAGTCAGAGTCTCATTCAATAATACACACCTGGGAAGAGTTAAGAGTCTACTTCATGTAGCCACTCATTTAGAGCCTCAGTGAATAATGCACAAATGTAAAGTACTCAGCAGTCTATTTCATATGGCCACTCACTATGTGCCTCCTGAATGATACACACCTGGGGAATCCTCAGGATTCTATTTCATACTACCACACATTTAGAACCTTATTGAATAATTCACAATGGAGCAATAGTCAGGTGTCTATTCTTTCTGGCCTCTCATTCAAAGTTTCAGTGAATAATAAACTTCTATGGAGTAATCAGGCACTGTTTAAGATAGCCACGAATTAAGTGCCTTCCTGAGTGATACACACCTGGGTGATAGTCAGGAGTTTATTTCATATGAACTCTAATTCTGGGTATTGCTGAGTAATACACAACTGGGGAGTGTCAGGAGTCTATTTGGTATGGACACTCATACAGAACCTGTTTGAATAATGCACACATGGAGAATAATCAGGAGTCTATGTCATATGGCTACTCATTCAGACAAACAGTGAATAACGCACATGTGGAGTAATGAGAAGTCTGTTTCATATGGTCACACAATCAGAGCCTCACTGAGTAACACACACCTGGGGAATAGTCTGGAGACTATTTGATATGGACACTCATACAGAACCTGTTTGAATAATGCACAATGGGGCAATAGTAAGGAGTCTATTTCATATGGCCTCTCATTGAGAGCTTCAGTGCATAATAAACAGCTGTGGAGTAGTCAGGACCCTCTTTAAGGTAGCCCCAAATTACGCAGCTACGTGAATGATACACACATGTGTGATAGTCAGGAGACTATTTGATATGGACACTCATACAGAACCTGTTTGAATAATGCACACGTGTGGAATAGACACTAGTCTATTTCATATGGTGATTCGTTTGGAGAGTCAAAAATAACGCACACCTGTGGAGTAAAATGGGGTCTATTACATAAGGCCACTCTTTCAGTGTTTCAGTGAATAATATGTATATCTGATAAGTCAGGAATCTCTTTCACATGGCCACTCATTCAGGGCCTCAGTGCATAATACTCCCTCAGAAATAGTCAAGGGTCTACTTCAAATAAGTACACATTCAGAGTCTCTGTAAGTAATGCACACATGGGCAATACACAAGAGTCTCTTTTCTATGCCCACTTAGTCAGAGTCTCATTCAATAATACACACCTGGGAAGAGTTAAGAGTCTACTTCATGTAGCCACTCATTTAGAGCCTCAGTGAATAATTCACACCGGAGTAATAGTCGAGCATTTTTATATGGCCACTCACTATGTGCCTCCCTGAATGATACACACCTGGGGAATCCTCAGGATTCTATTTCATACTACCACACATTTAGAACCTTATTGAATAATTCACAATGGAGCAATAGTCAGGTGTCTATTCTTTCTGGCCTCTCATTCAAAGTTTCAGTGAATAATAAACTTCTATGGAGTAATCAGGCACTGTTTAAGATAGCCACGAATTAAGTGCCTTCCTGAGTGATACACACCTGGGTGATAGTCAGGAGTTTATTTCATATGAACTCTAATTCTGGTATTGCTGAGTAATACACAACTGGGGAGTGTCAGGAGTCTATTTCATATGGCCACTCAATCAAAGCATTACCGAATAATGCACACATGGAGAATAATCAGGAGTCTATGTCATATGGCTACTCATTCAGACAAACAGTGAATAACGCACATGTGGAGTAATGAGAAGTCTGTTTCATATGGCCGTTCTTTCACAGCCTCACTGAATATTACACACTTGTGATATAGTCTGAGTCTATTGTTTATGGCCACTCATTCAGAGAATCACTGAATAATGCACAATGGGGCAATAGTAAGGAGTCTATTTCATATGGCCTCTCATTGAGAGCCTCACTAAATGTACACACCTGGGAAAATAGTCAGGATTTACTTATATCACCTCATTTAGAGTCTCACTCAATAATGCACACCTGTGGAATAGTAAGGAGTCTATTTCATAGAGCCACTCATTCAGAGAATCACTGAATAATGCACAAATGTAAAGTACTCAGCAGTCTATTTCATATGGCCAAAGTTTTAGAGCCTCAGTGAATAATGCACACGTGTGGAATAGACACTAGTCTATTTTATATGGCCACTCATTCAGAGAATCACTGAATAATGCACACCTGGAATAGTCAGAAGTCTCTATCCTATGGCCTCTCATTGAGAGCCTCACTAAATGTACACACCTGGGAAAATAGTCAGGATTTACTTATATCACCTCATTTAGAGTCTCACTCAATAATGCACACCTGTGGAATAGTAAGGAGACTTTTCATGTGGCCTCTCATTCAAAGTTTCAGTGAATAATGCACAAATGTAAAGTACTCAGCAGTCTATTTCATGTAGACACATTTTCAGAGCCTCAGTGAATAAGAGACCCTTGCTATAGTAAGGCATCTAATTAATATGGCCACATCTTGTAAGCCTCACTGAATAATACACACCTGGAGAATAATTTGGAGTCTATTTTGATGGACATTCATTCAGAGCCTCGGTGAATAATGCACACGTGTGGAATAGACACTAGTCTATTTCATATGGCCACTCATTCAGAGCCTCGGTGAATAATGCACACGTGTGGAATAGACACTAGTCTATTTCATATGGCCACTGACTCATAATTTCAGTGAATAATGCACAAATGTAAAGTACTCAGCAGTCTATTTCATAGAGCCACTCATTCAGAGATTCACTGAATAATACAAATATTTAAGATAGACAGAATCCTGTTTCATATGGTCACACAATCAGAGCCTCACTGAGTAACACACACCTGGGAAGAGTTAAGAGTCTACTTCATGTAGCCACTCATTTAGAGCCTCAGTGAATAATGCACTCGTGTGGAATAGACACTAGTCTATTTTATATGGCCACAAAATCAAAGCCTGAGTGAGTAATACACAACTTTAGAATAGTCACTAGTCTATTCCATATGCCCAAATATTCAAAGTCAGAGTCAATAATACACACCTGTGGACTAGTCAAAAAACAATTTCATATGGCCAAAGTTTTAGAGCCTCAGTGAATAATACATACCTGGGGAATACTCAGGACGCTATTACATATGGCATCTATTTCAGAGATTCATTGAATAAGGAACACCTGTATTGTAGTCAGAATTCTATTTCATATAGCCACATATTCAGAACCTAACTGAATGACATACACCTTGGGAAAGTCAGGATTCTATTTCATATAGCCACATATTCAGAACCTAACTGAATAACATACACCTTGGGAAAGTCAGGATTCTATTTTGTATAGCCACTCATTTAGAGCCTCAGTGAATAATGCACACATGGAGAATAATCAGGAGTCTATTTCATAGAGCCACTCATTCAGAGCCTCACAGAATAATACAGAACTATGGAAATTCAGGAGTGTATTTTACATGGCCACTTATTCAGAACCTCATTGAAGAATCATATATATCTGGAAAATACTCAGGATTCTATTATATATAGCCACTTATTCAGAGACTCACTGAATAATACACACCTGGGGAATAGTCTGGAGACTATTTGATATGACCGTTCACCCAGTGACTCAGTGAAAAATGCACAGCTGAGAAATAGTCAAGAGGATAGAGTCATGAGTCTATTTTCTGTGGTAACTCATTCAGAAACTCACTGAAGAATACCCACCTTGGAAATAGTCAGAGTCCAGGTCATATGGCCACTCAATCAAAGCATTACCGAATAATGCACAATGGGGCAATAGTAAGGAGTCTATTTCATATGGCCAAAGTTTTAGAGCCTCAGTGAATAATGCACACCTGTGGAATAGTAAGGAGACTTTTCATGTGGCCTCTCATTCAAAGTTTCAGTGAATAATGCACACGTGTGGAATAGACACTAGTCTATTTCATATGGCCTCTCATTGAGAGCCTCACTAAATGTACACACCTGGAAAATAGTCAGGATTTACTTATATCCCTCATTTAGAGTCTCACTCAATAATGCACACCTGTGGAATAGTAAGGAGACTTTTCATGTGGCCTCTCATTCGGAGTGTCACTGAATAATGTGGTGTAGTCAGGAGTCTATTTCATGTAGACACATTTTCAGAGCCTCAGTGAATAAGAGAGACCCTTGCTATAGTAAGGCATCTAATTAATATGGCCACATCTTGTAAGCCTCACTGAATAATACACACCTGGAGAATAATTTGGAGTCTATTTTGATGGACATTCATTCAGAGCCTCGGTGAATAATGCACACCTGTGGAATAGTAAGGAGACTTTTCATGTGGCCTCTCATTCAAAGTTTCAGTGAATAATGCACACGTGTGGAATAGACACTAGTCTATTTCATATGGCCACTGACTCATAATTTCAGTGAATAATGCACAAATGTAAAGTACTCAGCAGTCTATTTCATAGAGCCACTCATTCAGAGATTCACTGAATAATACAAATATTTAAGATAGACAGAATCCTGTTTCATATGGTCACACAATCAGAGCCTCACTGAGTAACACACACCTGGGGAAGCGTTAGGAGTCTACTTTATATAGCCTCTCATTTACAGCCTCAGCGAATAATGCACACGTGTGGAATAGACACTAGTCTATTTTATATGGCCACAAAATCAAAGCCTGAGTGAGTAATACACAACTTTAGAATAGTCACTAGTCTATTCCATATGCCCAAATATTCAAAGTCAGAGTCAATAATACACACCTGTGGACTAGTCAAAAACAATTTCATATGGCCAAAGTTTTAGAGCCTCAGTGAATAATACATACCTGGGGAATACTCAGGACGCTATTACATATGGCATCTATTTCAGAGATTCATTGAATAAGGAACACCTGTATTGTAGTCAGAATTCTATTTTGTATAGCCACATATTCAGAACCTAACTGAATGACATACACCTTGGGAAAGTCAGGATTCTATTTCATATAGCCACATATTCAGAACCTAACTGAATAACATACACCTTGGGAAAGTCAGGATTCTATTTTGTATAGCCACTCATTTAGAGCCTCAGTGAATAATGCACAAATGTAAAGTACTCAGCAGTCTCTGTTTTATGGCCACTCATTCAGAGCCTCACAGAATAATACAGAACTATGGAAATTCAGGAGTGTATTTTACATGGCCACTTATTCAGAACCTCATTGAAGAATCATATATATCTGGAAAATACTCAGGATTCTATTATATATAGCCACTTATTCAGAGACTCACTGAATAATACACACCTGGGGAATAGTCTGGAGACTATTTGATATGACCGTTCACCCAGTGACTCAGTGAAAATTGCACAGCTGAGAAATAGTCAAGAGGATAGAGTCATGAGTCTATTTTCTGTGGTAACTCATTCAGAAACTCACTGAAGAATACCCACCTTGAAATTCAGAGTCCAGGTCATATGGCCACTCAATCAAAGCATTACCGAATAATGCACAATGGGGCAATAGTAAGGAGTCTATTTCATATGGCCTCTCATTGAGAGCTTCAGTGCATAATAAACAGCTGTGGAGTAGTCAGGACCCTCTTTAAGGTAGCCCCAAATTACGCAGCTACGTGAATGATACACACATGTGTGATAGTCAGGAGACTATTTGATATGGACACTCATACAGCACCTCTTCGAATACTGCACATTTGATAAATAATCATCAGTCTATTTCATATGGTGATTCTTTTGGAGAGTAAAAAAACGCACACCTGTCGAATAAAATGGGATATATTACATAAGGCCATCCTTTCAGTGTTTCAGTGCATAATATGTATATCTGATAAGTCAGGAATCTCTTTAACATGGCCACTCGTTCAGGGCCTCAGTGCATAATACTCCCTCAGAAATAGTCAAGGGTCTACTTCAAATAAGTACACATTCAGAGTCTCTGTAAGTAATGCACACATGGGCAATACACAAGAGTCTCTTTTCTATGCCCACTTAGTCAGAGTCTCATTCAATAATACACACCTGGGAAGAGTTAAGAGTCTACTTCATGTAGCCACTCATTTAGAGCCTCAGTGAATAATTCACAATGGAGCAATAGTCAGGTGTCTATTCTTTCTGGCCTCTCATTCAAAGTTTCAGTGAATAATAAACTTCTATGGAGTAATCAGGGCACTGTTTAAGATAGCCACGAATTAAGTGCCTTCCTGAGTGATACACACCTGGGGAATAGTCTGAGACTATTTGATATGGACACTCATACAGCACCTCTTGAATACTGCACATTTGGGGAATAATCACTAGTCTATTTCATAGAGCCACTCATTCAGAGATTCACTGAATAATACACACCTGGGGAATCCTCAGGATTCTATTTTGTATAGCCACTCATTTAGAGCCTCAGTGAATAATGCACACGTGTGGAATAGACACTAGTCTATTTTATATGGCCACTCACTATGTGCCTCCTGAATGATACACATGTGTGATAGTCAGGAGACTATTTGATATGGACACTCATACAGAACCTGTTTGAATAATGCACACGTGTGGAATAGACACTAGTCTATTTCATATGGCCAAAGTTTTAGAGCCTCAGTGAATAATGCACAAATGTAAAGTACTCAGCAGTCTATTTCATATGGCCACTCAATCAAAGCATTACCGAATAATGCACAAATGTAAAGTACTCAGCAGTCTATTTCATATGGCCACTCAATCAAAGCATTACCGAATAATGCACACGTGTGGAATAGACACTAGTCTATTTCATATGGCCACTCAATCAAAGCATTACCGAATAATGCACACCTGTGGAGTAAAATGGGGTCTATTACATAAGGCCACTCTTTCAGTGTTTCAGTGAATAATGCACACGTGTGGAATAGACACTAGTCTATTTCATATGGCCACTCACTATGTGCCTCCTGAATGATACACACCTGGGGAATCCTCAGGATTCTATTTCATACTACCACATTTAGAACCTTATTGAATAATTCACAATGGAGCAATAGTCAGGTGTCTATTCTTTCTGGCCTCTCATTCAAAGTTTCAGTGAATAATGCACAAATGTAAAGTACTCAGCAGTCTATTTCATATGGCCACTCAATCAAAGCATTACCGAATAATGCACAAATGTAAAGTACTCAGCAGTCTATTTCATATGGCCACTCAATCAAAGCATTACCGAATAATGCACAATGGGGCAATAGTAAGGAGTCTATTTCATATGGCCAAAGTTTTAGAGCCTCAGTGAATAATAAACTTCTATGGAGTAATCAGGGCACTGTTTAAGATAGCCACGAATTAAGTGCCTTCCTGAGTGATACACACCTGGGTGATAGTCAGGAGACTATTTGATATGGACACTCATACAGCACCTCTTGAATACTGCACATTTGGGGAATAATCACTAGTCTATTCCATATGCCCAAATATTCAAAGTCAGAGTCAATAATACACACCTGGAGAATAATTTGGAGTCTATTTTGATGGACATTCATTCAGAGCCTCGGTGAATAATGCACAATGGGGCAATAGTAAGGAGTCTATTTCATAGAGCCACTCATTCAGAGATTCACTGAATAATACACACCTGTGGACTAGTCAAAAACAATTTCATATGGCCAAAGTTTTAGAGCCTCAGTGAATAATTCACAATGGAGCAATAGTCAGGTGTCTATTCTTTCTGGCCTCTCATTCAAAGTTTCAGTGAATAATGCACAAATGTAAAGTACTCAGCAGTCTATTTCATAGAGCCACTCATTCAGAGAATCACTGAATAATGCACACCTGTGGAGTAAAATGGGGTCTATTACATAAGGCCACTCTTTCAGTGTTTCAGTGAATAATGCACAAATGTAAAGTACTCAGCAGTCTATTTCATAGAGCCACTCATTCAGAGCCTCGGTGAATAATGCACACGTGTGGAATAGACACTAGTCTATTTTATATGGCCACAAAATCAAAGCCTGAGTGAGTAATACACAACTTTAGAATAGTCACTAGTCTATTTCATATGGCCAAAGTTTTAGAGCCTCAGTGAATAATTCACAATGGAGCAATAGTCAGGTGTCTATTCTTTCTGGCCTCTCATTCAAAGTTTCAGTGAATAATGCACACCTGTGGAGTAAAATGGGGTCTATTACATAAGGCCACTCTTTCAGTGTTTCAGTGAATAATGCACACATGGGCAATACACAAGAGTCTCTTTTCTATGCCCACTTAGTCAGAGTCTCATTCAATAATACACACCTGGAGAATAATTTGGAGTCTATTTTGATGGACATTCATTCAGAGCCTCGGTGAATAATGCACAAATGTAAAGTACTCAGCAGTCTATTTCATATGGCCAAAGTTTTAGAGCCTCAGTGAATAATTCACAATGGAGCAATAGTCAGGTGTCTATTCTTTCTGGCCTCTCATTCAAAGTTTCAGTGAATAATGCACAAATGTAAAGTACTCAGCAGTCTATTTCATATGGCCAAAGTTTTAGAGCCTCAGTGAATAATAAACTTCTATGGAGTAATCAGGGCACTGTTTAAGATAGCCACGAATTAAGTGCCTTCCTGAGTGATACACACCTGGGTGATAGTCAGGAGTTTATTTCATATGAACTCTAATTCTGGGTATTGCTGAGTAATACACAACTGGGGAGTGTCAGGAGTCTATTTGGTATGGACACTCATACAGAACCTGTTTGAATAATGCACACGTGTGGAATAGACACTAGTCTATTTCATAGAGCCACTCATTCAGAGATTCACTGAATAATACACACCTGGGGAATCCTCAGGATTCTATTTCATACTACCACATTTAGAACCTTATTGAATAATTCACAATGGAGCAATAGTCAGGTGTCTATTCTTTCTGGCCTCTCATTCAAAGTTTCAGTGAATAATGCACACGTGTGGAATAGACACTAGTCTATTTCATAGAGCCACTCATTCAGAGCCTCGGTGAATAATGCACACCTGTGGAGTAAAATGGGGTCTATTACATAAGGCCACTCTTTCAGTGTTTCAGTGAATAATGCACAAATGTAAAGTACTCAGCAGTCTATTTCATAGAGCCACTCATTCAGAGATTCACTGAATAATACACACCTGGGTGATAGTCAGGAGTTTATTTCATATGAACTCTAATTCTGGGTATTGCTGAGTAATACACAACTGGGGAGTGTCAGGAGTCTATTTCATAGAGCCACTCATTCAGAGCCTCGGTGAATAATGCACAATGGGGCAATAGTAAGGAGTCTATTTCATATGGCCAAAGTTTTAGAGCCTCAGTGAATAATTCACAATGGAGCAATAGTCAGGTGTCTATTCTTTCTGGCCTCTCATTCAAAGTTTCAGTGAATAATAAACTTCTATGGAGTAATCAGGGCACTGTTTAAGATAGCCACGAATTAAGTGCCTTCCTGAGTGATACACACCTGGGTGATAGTCAGGAGACTATTTGATATGGACACTCATACAGCACCTCTTGAATACTGCACATTTGGGGAATAATCACTAGTCTATTTCATAGAGCCACTCATTCAGAGCCTCACAGAATAATACAGAACTATGGAAATTCAGGAGTGTATTTTACATCCTCTCCAGCATCTGCTGTCTCCAGATTTTTAATGATCACCATTCTAACTGGCCTGAGATGGTATCTCAATGTGGTTTTGATTTGCATCTCTCTAATGACCAGTGATGATGAGCATTTTCTCATGTGTTTGTTGGCCTCATGTGTGTCTTCTTTTATAAAGTGTCTGTTCATATCCTTTGCCCATTTTTGAATGGGCTTGTTTGTTTTTTTCCTGTAAATCTGTTTTAGTTCCTTGTAAATTCTGGATATCAGCTTTTTGTCCGATGAATAAACTACAAAGATTTTTTTCCATTATGATGGCTGCCTATTTACTCTAGTAATGTATCTTTTGCTGTGCAGAAGCTGTGGAGTTTGATTAGGTTCCATTTGTCTATTTTGGCTTTTGTTACCAATGCTTCTGGTGTTTTAGTCATGAAGTCCTTGCATACTCCTACGTCCCGAATGGTTTTGCCTAGATTTTCTTCTGAGGTTTTTATGGTGCCAGGTCTTATGTTTAAGTCTTTAATCCATCTGGAGTTAATTTTAGTGTAAGGTGTCAGGAAGAGGACCAGTTTCTGCTTTCTGCACATGGCTAGCCAGTTTTTCCAACACCATTTATTAAACAGTGTGTCCTTTCCCCATTGCTTATTTTGGTCAGGTTTATCAAAGATTATATGGTTGTAGATAGGTTGTGTTGCCTCCGATGCCTCTGTTCTGTTCCATTGGTCTATATTTCTGTTTTGGTACCAGTACCATGCTGTTTTGATTACTGTAGCCTTGTAATATAGTTTGAAGTCTGGTAGTGTGATGCCTCCTGCTGTGTTCTCTTTGCTTAGAATTGACTTGGCTATGCGGGCTCTCTTTTGGTTCCATATGAAGTTCATGGTGATTTTTTTTCCATTTCTGTGAAGAAATTCAATGGTAGTTTGATGGAGATTGCATTGATTGTGTAAATTACTTTGGGCAGTACAGCCATTTTCACGATATTTATTCTTCCTAACCACGAACATGGAATGTTTCTCCATCTGTTTGTGTCCTCTCTTATTTCATTGAGCAGTGGTTTGTAGTTTTCTTGAAGAAGTCCCTTTACGTTCCTTGTGAGTTGTATTCCTAGTTATTTTATTTTCTTTGTAGCAATTGTGAATGGCAGTTCATTCTTGATTTGGTTCTCTTTAAGTCTGTTATTGGTGTATAGGAATGCTTGTGATTTTTGCACACTGATTTTATATCCTGAGACTTTGCTGAAGTTGCTTATCAGCTTCAGGAGTTTTTGGGCTGAGGTGATGAGGTATTCTAGGTATACTATCATGTCGTCTGCAAATAGAGACAATTTGGCTTCCACCTTTCCTATTTGAATACCTTTATTTCTTTTTCTTGCCTGATTGCTCTGGCTAGAACTTCCAGTACTATGTTGAATAGGAGTGGTGAGAGAGGGCATCCTTGTCTAGTGCCGGATTTCAAAGGAATGCTTCCAGTTTTTGCCCATTAAGTATGATATTGGCTGTTGGTTTGTCATAAATAGCTTTTATTACTTTGAGATATGTTCCATCAATACCAAGTTTATTGAGGGTTTTAGCATAAAGCTGTTGAATTTTGTCAAATGCCTTCTCTGCATCAATTGAGATAATCATGTGGTTTTTGTTTTGCTTCTGTTTATGTGGTGAATTACATTTATAGACTTGCGTATGTTGAACCAGCCTTGCATCCCAGGATGAATCCTACTTGATCATGATGGATAAGTTTTTAATGTGCTGTTGCAATCGGTTTGCCAGTATTTTATTGAAGATTTTGCATCTATGTTCATCATGGATATTGGCCTGAAGTTTTCTTTTCTTGTTGAGTCTCTGCCTGGTTTTGGTATCAGGATGATGTTGGTCTCATAAAATGATTTGGGAAGGGTTCCCTCTTTTGGATTATTTGGAATAGTTTCAGAAGGAATGGTACCAGATCCTCTTTGTGTGTCTGGTAGAATTCGGCTGTGAACCCATCTGGACCTGGGCTTTTTTGTGTGGTAGGCTCTTAATTGCTGCCTCAACTTCAGACCTTGTTATTGGTCTATTCATAGTTTCAGCTTCCTCCTGGTTTAGGCTTGGGAGGACACAGGTGTCCAGGAATTTATCCATTTCTTCCTGGTTTACTAGTTTATGTGCATAGAGTTGTTTGTAGTATTCTCTGATGATGGTTTGAATTTCTGTGGAATCTGTGGTGATTTCCCTTTATCGTTTTTATTGCATCTATTTGGTTGTTCTCTCTTTTCTTTTTATCAGTCTGGCTAGTGGTCTGTCTATTTTGTTGATCTTTTCAAAAACCAGCTCTTGGATTTATTGATTTTTGAAGGGTTTTCTTGTCTCTATCTCCTTCAGTTCTGCTCTGATCTTAGTTATTTCTTGTCTTGGCTAGGTTTTGAGCTTTTTTGATCTTGCTCCTCTAGCTCTTTCAATTTTGATAATAGGGTGTCAATTTTGGATCTCTCCACTCTTCTCATGTGGGCACTTATTGCTATATATTTTCCTCTACAGACTGCTTTAAATGTGTCCCAGAGATTCTGGTATGTTGTGTCTTCGTTCTCATTGGTTTCAAAGAACTTCTTTATTTCTGCCTTCATTTCATTGTTTATCCAATCAACATTCAAGAGCCAGTTGTTCAGTTTCCATGAAGCTGTGCGGTTCTGAGTTAGTTTCTGAATTCTGAGTTCCAACTTGATTGCACTATGGTCTGAGAGACTGTTTGTTATGATTTCAGTTGTTTTGCATTTGCTGAGGAGTGCTTTACTTCCAATTATGTGGTCAATTTTGGAGTAGGTGTGATGTGGTGCTGAGAAGAATGTATATTCTGTGGATTTGGGGTGGAGAGTTCTGTAAATGTCTATCAGGTTTGCTTGTTCCAGGTCTGAGTTCAAGTCCTGGATATCCTTGTTAATTTTCTGTCTGGTTGATCTGTCTGATATTGACAGTGGAGTGTTAAAGTCTCCCACTATTATTGTGTAGGAGTCTAAGTCTCTTTGTAAGTCATTAAGAACTTGCCTTATATATCTGGGTGCTCTTGCATTGGATCCATATATATTTAGAATCTTTAGCTCTTCTTGTTGTATCGATTATTTTACCATTATGTAATGACCTTCTTTGTATCTTTTGATCTTTGTTGCTTTAAAGTCTATTTTATCAGAGATGAGAATTGCAACTCCTGCTTTTTTTTTTGCTCTCCATTTGCTTGGTAAATCTTCCTCCATCCCTTTATTTTGAGCCTTTGTGTATCTTTGCATGTGAGGTGGGTTTCCTGGATACAGCACACCGATGGGTTTTGGTTTTTTATCCAATTTGCCAGTCTGTGTCTTTTGATTGGTGCATTTAGCCCATTTACATTTAGGGTTAATATTGTTATGTGTGAATTTGATACTGCCATTTTGATGCTAGCTGGCTGTTTTGCCCATTGGTTCATGTAGATTCTTCATTTTGTTGATGCTCTTTAGCATTTGGTATGCTTTTAGGATGGCTGGTACTGGTTGTTTCTTTCTATGTGTAGTGCCTCTTTCAGGAGCTCTTGTAAAGCAGGCCTAGTGGTGACAAAATCTCTGAGTACTTGCTTGTTCGTGAAGGATTTTACTTTTCCTTCACTATGAAGCTCAGTTTGGCTGGATATGAAATTCTGCGTTGAAAGTTCTCTTATTTAAGGATGTTGAATATTGGCCCCCACTCTCTTCTGACTTGTAAAGTCTCTGCCGAGAGATCTCCTGTAAGTCTGATAGGCTGCCCTTTGTGGGTGACCTTAACTTTCTCTCTGGCTACCCTTAGTGTTTTCTCCTTCATTTCAACCCTGGTGAATCGGACGATTATGTGCCTTGGGGTTGCTCTACTTGCGGAGTATATTTGTGGTGTTCTCTGTATTTCCTGGGGTTGAGTATTGAACTGTCTTGCCAAGTTGGGAAAATTTTCCTGGATAATATACTGAAGAGTATTTTCCAGCTTGGATTCATTCTCTTCATCACATTCTAGTACACCTATCAAACGTAGGTTGGGTCTCTTCACATAGTCCCACATTTCCTGGGTGTTTTGTTTATTCCTTTTTGCGATTTTTTTCTTTAATCTTGGTTTCTCGTTTTATTTCATTGAGTTGATCTTCGACTTCTGATATTCTTTCTTCTGCTTGGTCAATTCGGCTGTTGAAACTTGTGCATGCTTCACGAAGTTCTCGTGTTGTGTTTTTCAGCTCCTTCAATTCATTCATATTCCTCTCTAAGTTGTCCATTCTTGTTATCATTTCCTCGAATCTTTTTTCAAGGTTCTTAGTTTCTTTGCACTGATTTAGAACATGTTCTTTTAGCTCACTGAAGTTTCTCATTATCCACTTTCTGAAGTCTGATTCCATCATTTTGTCACACTCATTCTCCATCCAGCTTTGTTCCCTTGCTGGTGAGGAGTTTTGGTCCTTTGTAGGAGGTGAGGTGTTTTGGTTTCCGGTGTTTTCCTCCTTTTTGCGCTGGTTTCTTCCCATCTTTATGGATTTATCCACCTGTCGTCTTAGTAGTTGCTGATTTTTCAATTGGGTCTCTGTGTGGACGCCCAGATTGTTGATGATGAAGTATTTCTGTTACTTAGTTTTCCTTCTAATGGTCTAGCCCCTCTGCTGTACGAGTGCTGAGGTCCACTCAAGGCCCTGCTTTTCTGGGGTACACCTGTAGCAGCTGCGGAACAGTGAGGAATGCTACTAGATTTGTCTTCTGCTATCTTTGTTCCAGAATGATGCCCACTAAATGTCAGTCTGATTATTCATTTTTTGGGGTGACTCTTTGGATGTACAGGGATCATGGAGCTGCTTGAGGAGATGGTCTGTGCTTTATAAGAGCTCCAGTGTTGAGCTGTGAGCTCTGTTGTTCATTCAGGGTTGTTGGGAGGATGTGTTTATGTCTGCTGCAACAGAACTCATAAAACCCCTTCTTTTTTCCCCCTTAGATGCTCTGTCTCAGGGAGTTGGGGCTTTCTTTATGAGTATCTGTTGCACTGTTCTGCCCAGCTAGGAGGCAGTCTATTCACTATTTGCCTTCCAAAACTCCCCCCTGCTATCATGAGTCTTCCCTTCTGCCTCAGGGCTTTATTCTGCTGTGGTTCGCTCCACCCTGCTGGCGGAGTCTTTTTGTTATGGCGGGTTGCCTCAGCAACAGCAGGCTACATCAGCCCTGGGTGATACATCAGTAGGGGCAGACTGCCTCTGTAGTGGCGGATTTCCCTCCCCAACCAGGCTACACCGTCCTAGATGCCAGCGGAAAAACTCTCAGCCCTGAGCGCCTCCAATCACCACCCTGCTTGTTCCTGTGAGGGTGGAACCACCGAGCCCGATTACCCAGCTCCCTGCCTCAGAGTCTGTCCTCTCTCTCTCTCTTCCTCTCCCCAAGCTGAGTGGTCTACTCTCTCACTGGTGCCCCAGTAGCCTGCTAATAGGGCACTGGGATCCATGTGATTTCCTGTACCGTTGCCCACTGCACTGGCTCAAATCACGTTTCTCAGGAATCTCCTGGTCTGACTTATTGTCCAAGTCCTGTTCAATCAGGGGGACATGCCAATCTGCCCTTCCAAATCTCAGATTGCCGGTTTAACAGGGCACCCAGACCAGTGAGTTTTGTGCAGGTGCCGCTGTGTGGCGGTGCTGACCGAATCATCTGGGCGAGCCTGCTGTGCCAGCATCCCGTGTCTCTCCCACACCTGGGACTTTTAAAGTTCCATGCACAAAAACGGTCCATCAGACAATGTGGCTAGGACTCACCCTCTGCGCCTTCACTGAGAGCTGCAATGCTGAGTCACCTCTATGATGCCATCTTGGAAGCAAGTCCTCATTAGTATATTTTACATGGCCACTTATTCAGAGCATCATTGAAGAATCATATATATCTTGAAAATACTCAGAATTCTATTATATATAGCCACTTATTCAGAGACTCACTGAATAATATACACCTGGGGAATAATCTGGAGACTATTTGATATGACCATTCACCCAGTGACTAAGTGAAAAATGCACAGCTGAGAAATAGTCAAGAGGATGGAGTCATGAGTCTATTTTCTGTGGTAACACGTTCAGAAACTCACTGAAGAATACCCATCTTGGAAATAGTCAGAGTCCAGGTCATATGGCCACTCAATCAAAGCATTACCGAATAATGCATAATGGGGCAATAGTAAGGAGTCTATTTCATATGGCCTCTCATTGAGAGCTTCAGTGCATAATAAACAGCTGTGGAGTAGTCAGGACCCTATTTAAAGTAGCCCCAAATTACACAGCTACGTGAATGATACACACATGTGTGATAGTCAGGAGACTCTTTGATATGGACACTCATACAGCACCTCTTGAATACTGCACATTTGAGGAATAATCACTAGTCTATTTCATATGGTGATTAGTTTGGAGAGTAAAAAATAACGCACAGCTATGGAGTAAAATGGGCTCTATTACATAAGGCCACTCTTTCAGTGTTTCAGTGAATAATATGTATATCTGATAAGTCAGGAATCTCTTTCACATGGCCACTCGTTCAGGGCCTCAGTGCATAATACTCCCTCAGAAATAGTCAAGGGTCTACTTCAAATAAGTACACATTCAGAGTCTCTGTAAGTAATGCACACATGGGCAATACACAAGAGTCTCTTTTCTATGCCCACTTAGTCAGAGTCTCATTCAATAATACACACCTGGGGAAGAGTTAAGAGTCTACTTCATGTAGCCACTCATTTAGAGCCTCAGTGAATAATTCACACTGGAGTAATAGTAAGGAGTCTATTTCATATGGCCACTCACTATGTGCCTCCTGAATGATACACACCTGGGGAATCCTCAGGATTCTATTTCATACTACCACACATTTAGAACCTTATTGAATAATTCACAATGGAGCAATAGTCAGGTGTCTATTCTTTCTGGCCTCTCATTCAAAGTTTCAGTGAATAATAAACTTCTATGGAGTAATCAGGGCACTGTTTAAGATAGACAGAATCCTGTTTCATATGGCCACTCACTATGTGCCTCCCTGAATGATACACACCTGGGTGATAGTCAGGAGTTTATTTCATATGAACTCTAATTCTGGGTATTGCTGATTAATACACAACTGGGTGAGTGTCAGGAGTCTATTTGGTATGGACACTCATACAGAACCTGTTTGAATAATGCACACATGGAGAATAATCAGGAGTCTATGTCATATGGCTACTCATTCAGACAAACAGTAAATAATGCACATGTGGAGTATTGAGAAGTCTGTTTCATATGGCCGTTCTTTCACAACCTCACTGAATATTACACACTTGTGATATAGTCTGAGTCTATTGTTTATGGCCACTCATTCAGAGAATCACTGAATAATGCACACATGGAGAATAATCAGGAGTCTATTTCATATGGCCTCTAATTGAGAGCCTTACTAAATGTACACACCTGGAAAAATTGTCAGGATTTTCTTATATCCACTCATTTAGAGTCTCACTCAATAATGCACACCTGTGGAATAGTAAGAAGACTTTTTCATGTGGCCTCTCATTCAGCTTGTCACTGAATAATGTGGTGTAGTCAAGGAGTCTATTTCATGTACACACTTTTTTAGAGCCTCAGTGAATAAGAGAGACCCTTGCTATAGTAAGACATCTAATTAATATGGCCACATCTTGTAAGCCTCACTGAATAATACACACCTGGATAATAATTTGGAGTCTATTTGTGATGGACATTCATTCAGAGCCTCAGTGAATAATGCACACCTGGGGAATCCTCAGGATTCTATTTGATATGGACACTCATTCATAACCTCAGTGGATAATATGCACGTGTGGATAAGTCAGGATTTCATTTCATATGGCCACTGTCTCATAATTTTAGTGAATAATGCACAAATTGAAAGTACTCAGCAGTCTATTTCATAGAGCCACTCATTCAGAGATTCACTGAATAATACAAATATTTAAGATAGAAAGAATCCTGTTTCATATGGTCACACAATCAGAGCCTCACTGAGTAACACACAACTGGGAAGTGTTAGGAGTCTACTTTATATAGCCTCTCATTTACAGCCTCATCAAATAATGCACATGTGGAATAGACACTAGTCTATTTTATATGGCCACAAAATCAAAGCCTGAGTGAGTAATACACAACTTGAGAATAGTCACTTGTCTATTCCATATGCCCAAATATTCAAAGTCAGAGTCAATAATACACACCTGTGGACTAGTCAAAAAACAATTTCATATGGAAAAAGTTTTAGAGCCTCAGTGAATAATACATACCTGGGGAACACTCAGGACCCTATTACATAAGGCGTCTCTTTCAGAGATTCATTGAATAAGGAAAACTTGTATTTTACACAGAATTCTATTTCATAAAGCCAAATATTCAGAACTTAACTGAATGACATACTCCTTAGGAAAAGTCAGGATTCTATTTTGTATAGCCCCATATTCTTAGAACTAACTGAATAAAATACACCTTGAGTAATATCAGGATTCTATTTCGTATAGCCACTCATTTAGATACCAAATGTAAAAACGCACACCTGTGGAGTATTCAGGAGTCTCTATTTTATGGCCACTCATTCAGAGCCTCACAGAATAATATAGAATTATGGAAACTCAGGAGTGTATTTTACATGGCCACTTATTCAGAACCTCATTGAAGAATTATATATATTTGAAAAATACTCAGGATTTTATTATTTATAGCCACTTATTCATAGATTCACTGAATAATGCACACGTGGGTATAGTCTGGAGATTATTTGATATGACCATTCACCCAGTGACTCAGTGAAAAATGCACAGCTGAGAAATAGTCAAGAGGTAGTGTCATGAGTCTATTTTCTGTGGTAACTCGTTCAGAAACTCACTGAAGAATACCCACCTTGGAAATAGTCAGAGTCCAGGTCATATGGACACTCAATCAAAGCATTACCAAATAATGCATAATGGGGCAATAGTAAGGAGTCTATTTTATATGGCCTCTCATTGAGAGCTTCAGTGCATAACAAACAGCTGTGTAGTGGTCAGGACCCTATTTAAGTAGCCCCAATTTACACAGCTACGTGAATGATACACACATGTGTGATAGTCAGGAGACTCTTTGATATTGACACTCATACAGCACCTCTTTGAATACTGCACATTTAGGGAATAATCACTAGTCTATTTCATATGGTGATTCGTTTGGAGAGTCAAAAAATAACTCACACCTGTGGAGTAAAATGCCGTTTATTACATAAGACCCATGTCCATTACATAAACACTCTTTCAGTGTTTCAGTGAATAATATGTATATCTGATAAGTCAGGAATGTCCTTCACATGGCCACTCGTTCAGGGTTCTCAGTGCATAATACTCCCCTCAGAAGTAGTCAAGGGTCTACTTCAAATAACTGGATTTTCAAGATGACGCCATAGAAACAACTCAGGATTGCAGCTCTCTGTGAAGGAACAGAGGGTGAATTCTAGCCGCATTTTCAGACGGACCTTTGTTACCCACAGAATGAGGATATTTGCATGTTTTGAAGAGACACTGGACGCCATCACAGCCAGTGCTTTGGCTCCCATGGCTGGTTCTGCTGGAGCTGCAGTGCAGCGGGACCCGTCAAAAAACTCACTGTTCTGGGTGCCCTGTTAAACTGGCAATCTGAGATCTGGATGGGAAGATTGACATGTCCATCTGATTAAACGGGACTTGGACAATGAGCCAGACCAGAAGATTTCTGGGAAGCGTGATTTGAGCCAGTGCAGTGGGCAGTGGCATGGGAGATCCCCCAGATCCCAGTGTCTTATAAGCAGGCTACTGGTGCACCAGAGAGAGAGTCAACCGTTCATATTGGGGAGCAAAAGAGAGAGAGAGAGGACGGACTCTGAGGCAGGGAGCCAGGTGATTGGGCTTGGCGGGTCCCACTCTAACGGAACAAGTTGGGCAGTAATTGGAGGTGCTCAGGGTTGAGAGTTTTGCTGTGGGTTCAGCTGAATCAAGCACAGTGCAGCTTGGTGGGGGAGGGGCGTCCACCACTATGGATGCAATTCGCCCCTACTGAGGTAAACGCCCATTGCTGATGCACCATCACGTTGCCAAAGCAACCCGCCATAACAAAGAGATTCTGTCAACAGGGTGGAACGCACCACAGTAGAACCGAGCCCCGCAGCAGCAGGGCAAACCCGCGATAGCAGGACAGAGCCTCGGCAGGCAAATAGTGAATACACTGCCACCTAGCGGGGCAGGACAGTGCAACAGATACTCATAAAGAAAGCCCCAACTCACTGAGACACACCATCAGAGAAAAAGGGGGTGTTCAGAGGAGCTAGACCGTTAGAAGCTAAACAAAGTAACAGAAATACTTCATCAACAATCCGGGCATCCACTCAGAGACTAAATTGAAAAGTCAGTAACTACTAAGATGACAGAAGAATAAATCCACAAAGAAACCAGCGCAAAAAGGAGAAAAACACGCAAAACCAAAACACCTCACCTCCTACAAAGAACCAAAACTCCTCACCAGCAACGGAACAAAGCTGGACAAAGAATGAGTGTGACGAAATGATAGATTCAGACTTCAGAAGGTGGATAATGAGAAACTTCAGTGAGCTAAAAGAACATGTTCTAAATCAATGCAAAGAAACTAAGAACCTTGAAAAAAGATTCGAGGAAATGATAACAAGAATGGACAACTTAAAGAGAAATATGAATAAATTGAAGGAGCTGAAAAACACAACACGAGAACTTCACGAAGCATGCACAAGTTTCAACAGCCAAATTGACCAAGCAGAAGAAAGAATATCAGAAGTCGAAGATCAACTCAATGAAATAAAATGAGAAACCAAGATTAGAGAAAAAAGCACAAAAAGGAATGAACAAAATATCCAGGAAATGTGGAACTATGTGAAGAGACTCAACCTACGTTAGATAGGTGTACCAGAATGTATTGAAGAGAATAAATCCAAGATGGAAAATGCTCTTCAAGATATTATACAGAAAAATTTCCCCAATTTAGCAAGGCTGGCCATTACTCAACCCCAGGAAACACAGAGTACACCACAAATATACTCTGCAAGTAGAGCAACCCCAAGGCACATAATCGTCAGATTCACCAGGGTTGAAATAAGGAGAAAATACTAAGGGCAGCCAGAGAGAAAGGTCGTGTCACCCACAAAGGGAAGCCCAACAGACTCACAGAAGATCTCTTGCTGGAGACTGTACAAGCCAGAAGAGAGTGGGGTCCAATATTCAACATTCTAAAAGAGAATAATTTTCAACCCAGAATTTCATATCCAGCCAAACAGCTTCATAAGTGATGGAAAATTAAAATCCTTCACGAACAAGCAAGTACTCAGAGATTTTGTCACCACTAGGCCTGCTTTACAAGAGCTCCTGAAAGAGGCACTACACATAGAAAGAAACAACCAGTACCAGCCATCCTAAAAGCATACCAAATGCTAAAGAGCATCAACAAAATGAAGAATCTACATAAACCAATGGGCAAAACAGCCAGCTAGCATCAAAATGGCAGTATCAAATTCACACATAACAATATTAACCCTAAATGTAAATGGGCTAAATGCACCAATCAAAAGACACAGACTGGCAAATTGGATAAAAAACCAAAACCCATCGGTGTGCTGTATCCAGGAAACCCATCTCACATGCAAGAATACACAAAGGCTCAAAATAAAGGGATGGAGGAAGATTTACCAAGCAAATGGAGAGCAAAAAAAAGCACGAGTTGCAATTCTCATCTCTGATAAAATAGACTTTAAACAAAGATCAAAAGAGACAAAGAAGGTCATTACATAATGGTAAAAGGATCGATACAACAAGAAGAGCTAATGATTCTAAATATATATGGACCCAATGCAGGAGCACCCAGATATATAAGGCAAGTTCTTAATGACTTACAAAGAGACTTAGACTCCCACACAATAATAGTGGGAGACTTTAACACTCCACTGTCAATATCAGACAGATCAACCAGACAGAAAATTAACAAGGATATCAGGACTTGAACTCAGACCTGGAACAAGCAAACCTGATAGACATTTACAGAACTCTCCACCCCAAATCCACAGAATATACATTCTTCTCAGCACCACATCACACCTACTCCAAAATTGACCACATAATTGGAAGTAAAGCACTCCTCAGCAAATGCAAAACAACTGAAATCATAACAAACAGTCTCTCAGACCATAGTGCAATCAAGTTGGAACTCAGAATTCACAACCTAACTCAAAGCTGCACAGCTTCACGGAAACTGAACAACTGACTCTTGAATGTTGATTGGATAAACAATGAAATGAAGGCAGAAATAAAGAAGTTCTTCAAAACCAAAAAGAACGAAGACACAACATACCAGAATCTCTGGGACACATTTAAAGCAGTCTGTAGAGGAAAATATATAGCAATAAGTGCCCACATGAGAAGAGTGGAGAGATCCAAAATTGACACCCTATCGTCAAAATTGAAAGAGCTAGAGGAGCAAGATCAAAAAATCTCAAAACCTAGCTGAAGACGAGAAATAACTAAGATCAGAGCAGAACTGAAGGAGATAGAGACACGAAAATCCCTTCAAAAACTCAATAAATCCAAGAGCTGATTTTTCGACAATATCAACAAAATAGAAAGACCACTAGCCAGACTGATAAAAAAGAAAAAAGAAAACAACCAAATAGATGCAATAAAAAACGATAAAGGGGAAATCACCACAGATTCCACAGAAATTCAAACCATCATCAGAGAATACTGCAAACAACTCTATGCACATAAACTAGTAAACCAGGAAGAAATGGATAAATTCCTGGACACCTGTGTCCTCCCAAGCCTAAACCAGAAGGCAGCTGAAACTATGAATAGACCAATAACAAGGTCTGAAGTTGAGGCAGCAATTAGACTACCACACAAAAAAGCCCAGGTCCAGATGGGTTCACTCTGAATTTGAGGAGCTGGTACCATTCCTGAAACTATTCCAAATAAAAAAAGGAACCCTTCCCAAATCATTTTATGAGACCAACATCATCCTGATACCAAAACCGGCAGAGACTCAACAAGAAAAAAAACTTCAGGCCAATATCCATGATGAACATAGATGCAAAAATCTTCAATAAAATACTGGCAAACCGATTGCAACAGCACATTAAAAACTTATCCATCATGATCAAGTAGGATTCATCCAGGGATGCAAGGCTGGTTCAACATGCAAGTCTATAAATGTAATTCACCACATAAACAGAAGCAAAAACAAAAACCACATGATTATCTCAATTGATGCAGAAGGCATTTGACAAATTCAACAGCCTTTATGCTAAAACCCTCAATAAACTTGGTATTGATGGAACATATCTCAAAGTAATAAAAGCTATTTATGACAAACCAACAGCCAATATCATCCTTAATGGGCAAAAACTGGAAGCATTCCTTTGAAATCCAGCACTAGACAAGGATGCCCTCTCTCACCACTTCTATTCAACATAGTACTGGAAGTTCTAGCCAGAGCAATCAGGCAAGAAAAGAAATAAAGGGTATTCAAATAGGAAAGGTGGAAGCCAAATTGTCTCTATTTGGACGACATGATAGTATACCTGGAAGACCCCATCATCAGCAAAAACTCCTGAAACTGATAAGCAACTTCAGCAAAGTCTCAGGATATAAAATCAATGTGCAAAAATCACAAGCATTCCTATACACCAATAACAGACTTAAAGAAACCAAATCAAGAACTGCCATTCAATACAAAAATAAAATACCTAGAATACAACTCACAAGGAGGTAAGGGACCTCTTAAGGAAAACTACAAACCACTGCTCAACTAAGAGGACACAAACAGATGGAGAAACATTCCATGTTCGTGGTTAGGAAGAATCAATATCATGAAAATGGCTATACTGCCCAAAGTAATTTACACAATCAATGCTATCAAACTACCATTGAATTTCTTCACAGAACTGGAAAACCACCATGAACTTCATATGGAACCAAAAGAGCCATAACCAAGTCAATTCTAAGCAAAAGAATGGAGCACACTACCAGACTTCAAACTATACTACAAGGCTACAGTAATCAAAACAGCATGGTACTGGTACCAAAACAGAGATATAGACCAATGGAACAGAACAGAGGCATTGGAGGCAACACAACATATCAACCATATAATCTTTGATAAACCAGACAAAAACAGCAATGGGAAAAGTTCCCTGTTTAATAAATGGTGTTGGGAAAACTGGCTAGCCATGTGCAGAAAGCAGAAACTGGACCCCTTCTGACACCTTACACTAAAATTAACTCCAGATGGATTAAAGACTTAAATCAATAATAAACCCTAGAAAAATCTAGGCAAAACCATTCAAAACAGGAGTAGGCAAGGACTTCATGACCAAAACACCAAAAGCATTGGCAACAAGCCAAAATAGACAAATGGGACCTAATCAAACTCCACAGCTTTTGCTGGCAAAACAGTCACTGAGTGAATCAGCAACCATCAGAATGGGAAAAATCTTTGCAGTTTATCTGACAAAGGCTGATATCCAGAATTTACAAAGAACTCAAACAGGTTTACAGAAAAACAAACAAGCCCATTCAAAAATGGGCAAAGGATATGAACAGACACTTTACAAAAGACATACATGAGGCCAACAAAAACATGAAAAATGCTCATCATCACTGGTCATTAGAGATGCAAATCAAAACCATTGAGATACCATCTCCGCCAGTTAGAATGGCGATCAAACATCTGGAGAATAGATGCTGAGAGGATGTGGAGAAACAGGAACACTCTTCACTGTTGGTGGGAGTGTAAAAGTTCAACCATTGTGGAAGACAGTGGCGATTCCTCAGGACCTAGAAATACCATTTGACCCAGCAATCCCATTACTGGGTATATATCAAGGACTAAATCATTCTACTATAAGGACACATGCACGAATGTTCATTGCAGCATTTACAGTCCAAATGGAACCAACCCAAATGCCCTCGATGATAGACTGGACTGGAAAATGGCACAAAGATGGAACCACATATGACACTATGGAAAATATGGCACCATTGAATCAGAAATATGAGTCTGTGTCCTTTGTAGGACATGGATGAATCTTGAACATCATTCTCAAAACTGACACAAGAACAGAAAAGGAAATACATATTCACACTCATGGGAGGGTGAGAAAAATGAGAACACTGGACACAGGAGGTCTACTACACACGGTGTCTATTGAATGGGGAGACAGTGGGTGGGCTGGGATAGTCGGGAAAAATGCCATGTGGGTGAGGAAAAGACACAGTGCCTATTCTCTTGCACGTTCTGCACATGTAACCCAAACCTTATGCAATAATTAAAAAAATAGCACAAACCTGTGGAGTAAAATGGGGTATATTATAAGGCCACTCTTTCAGTGTTTCAGTGAATAATATGTATATCTGATAAGTCAGGATCTCTTTCACATGGATACTCATTCAGGGACTTGTGCATAATACTCCTCAGAAATAGTAGGGTCTACTTCAAATAAGTACACATTCAGAGTCTCTGTAAGTACACACATGTGCAATACACAAGAGTCTCTTTTCTATGACCCTTAGTCAGAGTCTCATTCAATAATACACACCTGAGAAGAGACTTAGAGTCTACTTCATATGTACTCATTTAGAGCCTCAGTGAATAATTCACACCAGTAATAGTCGAGCATTTTTCTGTCCTCTGTGCCTCCTGAATGATACCTGGGAATCCTCAGGATTCTATTTATATTACCACATTTAGAAACTCATTGAATAATAATACACAATGCAATAGTCAGGTGTCTATTTCTTCTGCCTCTCATTCAAATTCAGTGAATAATAAACTTCTATGAGTAATCAGAACACAGCAGATAGCCATGAATTACATAATTCTGAGATACACACCTGGGTGATAGTCAGGAGTTATTTCATATGAGCTCTAATTCTGATACAAATGGAGTGTCAGGAATCTATTTGGTATGGATCCTCAAAAGAACCTGTTTGAATATGCACATGGAGAATAATCAGGATTCTATGTCATGCTACTCATTCAGACACACACTGAATGACCTACATGTGGATTAATGTCTGTTTTATATGGCGTTCTTTCAGACTCACGAATACACACTTGATATAGTCTGAGTCTGTTTATGGCCACTCATTCAGAGCATCACTGAATATTTTATGCACACTTCTATTATTCTGATGAAATTCTATCTTCTATATTCTGCTGGCATCTCAGAGAATCACTAAATATACACACTTGGAGTCAAGATTTACTTTTGTCACCTCACTGATTCTCACTCAATAATACATGATAATTATAGACTTTGATGTGGTATTCAGGTAACAATAATGTCATTTTATATTTGGGATATTTTTCATTCCAAAATGAGGATGCTAGTATCTAAAAATATATTGATCTTTTCAGGGTGTGTATTTCTTTGTGATAATTCTGCAGATAAGATTCATCCATTTCTTAAAAGGACACCTCGTCATTTTGATTGCTGCATAATATTTCATGGTGTATATGTGCCACATTTTTCAGTCCATTCTATCATAAATGGGTTTGGTTGGTTCAGTTCTTTGCTATTGTAAACAGTGCTGCAAAATTCGTGTGTGTCATGTATATTCCTGAATATGCAAATATTGCTGGTTAAATGGAATTTTCTATTTCTGGTCCTTGAGAAATCACACATCTTTGGTTGAACTAATTTACACTACCAACAGTGTAAGTGTTCTATTCTCCATTCTAGCATCTGTTGTCTCCAGATTTTTAATGTATTTCTCTGAGTACATATCTCAATATAGTTTTATTTGCACTCTCTAATACCAATGATTGAGCATTTTTCTATGTTTATGGCCTCGTATGTCTTCTTTTGTAAACTCTGTTCATATCCTTTGCCATTTTGAATGTGTTTATCTGTAAAACTGTTTGAGTTCTTTGTAAATTCTGGATATCATTTGTCAGTTGTAAACTAAAAGATTTTTCCCATGTGTTTTGCCGATTCACTCTAGTGACTTTCTTTGTGCAGAAGCTGTGATTTTGATTAGGTCCCATTTGCATTTTATTTTTGTTGCCAATGCTTTTGTGTTTTGGTCATGACCTTGCCTACTCTGTCCTGAATGGTTTTGCCTAGATTTTCTTCTATTTCTGTCAGGTCTTATGTTTAAGTCTTTATCCATCTGAGTTAATTTAGTGTAAGGTGTCAAAGTCCAGTTTCTCTGCACATGGCTACGTTTTCCAACACATTTAAACAGAACTTTACTTGTTTTGTCTGGTTTATCAAGATATATGTTGTAGATATTGGATTTGCCTCATGACCTGTTGTTCCATTGGTCTATATCTCTGTTTGGTACCAGTACCATGCTGTTTGATTACTGTAGCCAGTTTAGTTTGAAGTCTGGTTGATGCCTCCGCTGTGTTCTTTCTTAAATTGACTTGCTATGGGCTCTCTTTTGGTTCTATATATATATGAATTCATGGTGTTTTCCAGTTCTGAAATTCAATGTAGTTGTGATGGGGATATTGTTAATGTAAATTACTTTGGCAGTATGGCCATTTCTCATTTATTCTTCCTAAGAACATGGAATGTTTCTCCATCTGTTTGTGTCCTCTCTTGTTTCATTGAGCAGTGGTTTGTGGCATAAAAGGTCCTAGTTTTAGTTGTATTCCTAGGTATTTTATTCTTTTAGGTGTGAATGGCAGTTCACATTGGTTTTCTTAAAGTTATTGTGTATAGGAATGCTTGTGATTTTTCACATTGATTTTTATCCTGGACATTGCTGAATTTGCTTATCAGTTTCAGGATTTTGGGCTAGGTGATGGTCTTCTAGTACTATCATGTCTTTGCAATAGAGACAATTTGGCTTCCTTATATTTGAATATTATTTCTTTTCTTCTATGCTTTGACTTCCAATAATATATGTTGAATAGTAGTGAGAAGGCATTCTTGTCAGTGCCAGATTTCAAAGGGAATGCTTCAGTTTTGCCCATTAAGTATGATACTGTTGGTTTGTCTAAATAGCTTTTATTACTTTTGAGATATGTTCCATCAATACCAAGTTTATTGATTTTTTAGCATAAAAGTGTTGAATTTTGTCAAATTCTTCTTATCATCAATTGAGATAATCATGTGGTTTTGTTTTTGCTTCTGTTTATGTGGTGAATACATTTATAGACTGCTATGTTGAACCAGCCTTGCATGGATGAATCATACTTGATCATGATGGATAATTTAATGTGCTGTTGCAATCGGTTTGCCAGTATTTTATTGAAGATTTTGCATCTATGTTCATCATGGATATTGGTAAAGTTTTCTTTCTTGTTAGTCTCTTGGTTTTGGTATCAGGATGATGTTGGTCTCATAAAATGCTGGGAAGGGTTCCTCTTTTTGGATTATTTGGAATAGTTTCAAGAATGGTACCAGATCCTCTTTGTGTCTCTTACTGTGAACCCATCTGGACCAGGCTTTTTGTATGGTAGGCTCTTAGTACCTCTCAACTTCAGACCTTGTTATTGGTCTATTCATAGTTTTATTCCTCCTGGTTTACTTGGGAGGACACAGGTGTCCAGGAATTTATCATTTCTTCCTGATTTACTAGTTTATGTGCATAGAAATTGTTTGTAGTATTCTCTGATGATGTTGAATTTCTGGAATCTGATTTCCCTTTATTGTTTTTATTGCATCTATTTGGTTTGTTCTCTTCTTTTATCAGTCTGGCTAGTGGTCTGTCTATTTTGTTGATCTTTCAAAACCAGCTCTTGAATTTATTGATTTTTTGAGGGTTTTTCGTCTCTATCTCTTCAATTCTGCTCTGATCTTAGTGTTTCTTGCTTGGCTAGGTTTTTGATTTTTGATCTTGCTCCTCTAGCTCTTTCAATTTTGACATAGGTGTAATTTTATCTCCTCTTCTCATGTGGGCACTTATTGCTATATATTTTCTCTACAGACTGAAATGTGTCCCAGAGATTCTGGTATGTTTTGTCTTCATTCTCGTTTGGTTTTAAAACTCTTTATTTCTGCCTTCATTTCCTTGTTTATCCATCAACATTCAACAGCCAGTTGTTCAGTTTCCATGAGCTGTCATCTGAGTTATTTCTGAATTCTGAGTTCAACTTGATTGCACTATGGTCTGAGACTGTGTTATGATTTCAGTTGTTTTGCATTGCTGAGTGCTTTACTTCAATTTGGTCAATTTTGGGTAGATTGTGATGTGGTGCTGAGAAGAATGTATATTCTGTGGATTTAGGTGGACAGTTTTATGACTATCTTTCTTGTTCAACATCAATTCAAGCTGGATATCCTTGTTAATTTTCTGTCTGGTTGATCTCTGATATTGACAGTGGAGTGTTAACTCCAATTATTTGTGATAATCTCTATGAGTCGTTAAGAACTTCCTTATAGGGAGACAAGATGGCGTGTAAGGTGACTCAGGATTGCAGCTCTCAGTGAAGGCAGAGGGTGAGTCTAGCCCATTTTCAGACAGGCTTTTGCCCAGAATTGAAAGTCCCAGTGTGGAGACAGGGTGCAGCTCTGGTGCAGCCAGCTCTGCGCCATTGGCCAACCCAGCTTTCACAGTGGCGCGACACAAAAACTCACTGGTCTGGGTGCCCTGTTAAACTGGCAATCTGGATTTGGAAAATTGGCATTCCATCTGATTGAACAGACTTGGACAATGAGCCAGACCAGGAGATTCCTGGGAAACATGATCTGAGCAGGCAGTGGCAGAGATCACAGGGATTGTGCCTATCAGCGTGGCTACTGGGCGCCAGTGAGAGAGTCAATTCAGCAGGGAGAGAGAGAGAGAGGAGACTCTGAGGCAGGGAGCTGGTGATCAGGCAGGTCCCACTCACAGGGACAAGCAGCAGCGATTGGAAGACTTGGGGCTGAGAGTTTGCTGCCAGCATCTAGGATGGTGCAGCCCTGGGAGGGGCGTTTGCCACTACAGTGCAATCCACCCTACTGAAGGACCGCCCAGGGCTGATGCAGCCTGCCATTGCAAAAACCGCCGCAGAAGACTCTGCCAGGAGGCAGAGCATCTACAGGGAATGCCCAGCAGGGGCAGACCCACTGGCTGGGGCGAGCCCTGCAGGCAAATAGTGAATAGACTGCCACCTAGCTGGGCAGGACAGTGCAACAGATACTCGAAAGCCCCAACTCCTGAGACAAACATCTGGGGGAAAAATGGGATTTTTATGAGTTCTGTTGCAACATTTAAACACATCCTCCAACAGCCCTGAATGAACACTCACAGCTCAGCACTGGAGCTCCTATGCACAGACTGTCTCCTCAAGCAGCTCCTGACCCCTGTATATCAAGAGTCACCCCAAAAGGACTAATCAGACTGACATTTGGCGGGCATCATTCTGGAGAAAAGTGGTAGCATCCTCACTGTTCTGCAGCTGCTGCAGGTGTACCCCCAGACAAGCAAGCAGGGCCTGGGTGGACCTCAGCACTCATACAGCAGAGGGCTAGAACCATTAGAAGGAAAACTAAGTAACGAAATACTTCATCATCAATCTGGGCATCACAGAGGCCCAATTGAAAAATGAACTACTAAGACGACAGTGGATAAATCCAAAGATGGGAAGAAACCAGCGCAAAAGAGGAAAACACCGAAACCAAAACACCTCACCTCTACAAAGGACCAAAACCTCACCAGCAAGGGAACAAAGCTGGATGGAGAATAAGTGTGATGAAATGACGGAATCAGACTTCAGAAAGTGGATAATGAGAAACTTCAGTGAGCTAAAGAACATGTTCTAAATCAAGTGCAAAGAAACTAAGAACCTTGAAAAAAGATTTGAAAAAAGATTCAAGGAAATTATAACAAGAATGGACAACAGAGAGAATATGAATGAATTGAAGGGCTGAAAACACAACACGAGAACTTCGTGAACATGCACAAGTTTCAACAGATTGACCAAGCAGAAGAAAAGAATATCAAGTTGAAGATCAACTCAATGAAATAAAACGAGAAACCAAGATTAAAAAAAAGCACAAAAGGAATGAACAAAATCTCCAAGAAATGGGACTATGTGAAGAGACCAAACCTACGTTTGATAGGTGTACCAGAATGTGATGAGAATGAATCAAGCTGGAAAACACTCTTCAGGATATTATCAGGAAAATTTCCCCAACCTAGCAAGACAGGTCAATACTCAACTCCAGGAAATACAGAGAACACCACAAAAGATACTCCAAGAAGAGCAACCCAAGGCACATAATCGTCAGATTCACCAGGGTTGAAATGAAGGAAAATACTAAGGGCAGCCAGAGAGAAAGGTCAGGTCACCCACAAAGGAAGCCCATCAGACTCACAGCAGATCTCTCGGCAGAGACTCTACAAGCCAGAAGAGAGTGGGGGCCAATATTCAACATCCTTAAAGAAAGAACTTTCAACCCAGAATTTCATATCCAGCCAAACTGAGCTTCATAAGTGAAGGAAAAATAAAATCCTTCATGAACAAGCAAGTACTCAGAGATTTTGTCACCACTAGGCCTGCTTTACAAGAGCTCCTGAAAGGCACTACACATGAAAGAAACAACCAGTACCAGCCATTTTAAAAGCATACCAAATGCTAAAGAGCATCAACAAAATGAAGAATCTACATGAACCAATGGGCAAAACAGCCAGCTAGCATCAAAATGGCAGTATCAAATTCACACATAACAATATTAACCCTAAATGTAAATGGGCTAAATGCACCAATCAAAAGACACAGACTGGCAAATTGGATAAAAACCAAAACCCATCGGATTGTGCTGTATCCAGGAAACCCACCTCACACAAGGATACACAAAGGCTCAAAATAAAGGGATGGAGGAAAGATTTACCAAGCAAATGGAGAGCAGAAAAAGCAGGAGTTGCAATTCTCATCTCTGATAAAATAGACTTTAAAGCAACAAAGATCAAAAGGGACAAAGAAGGTCATTACATAATGGTAAAAGGATCGATACAACAAGAAGAGCTAACCATTCTAAATATATATGGACCCAATGCAGGAGCACCCAGATATATAAGGCAAGTTCTTAATGACTTACAAAGAGACTTGAACTCCCCACACAATAATAGTGAGACTTTAACACTCCACTGTCAATATCAGACAGATCAACCAGACAGAAAATTAACAAGGATATCAGGACTTGAACTCAGACCTGGAACAAGCAAACCTGATAGACATTTACAGAACTCTCCACCCCAAATCCACAGAATATACATTCTTCTCAGCACCACATCACACCTACTCCAAAATTGACCACATAATTGGAAGTAAAGCACTCCTCAGCAAATGCAAAACAACTGAAATCATAACAAACAGTCTCTCAGACCATAGTGCAATCAAGTTGGAACTCAGAATTTAGAAACTAACTCAGAACCGCACAGCTTCATGGAACTGAACAACTGGCTCTTGAATGTTGATTGGATAAACAATGAAATGGAGGCAGAAATAAAGAAGTACTTCGAAACCGACAAGAATGAAGACACAACATACCAGAATCTCTGGGACACATTTAAAGCAGTCTGTAGAGGAAAATATATAAGTGCCCACATGAGAAGGTGGAGATCCAAAATTGACACCCTATCGTCAAAATTGAAAGAGCTAGAGGAGCAAGATCAAAAAAAGCTCAAAACCTAGCTGAAGACGAAATAACTAAGATCAGAGCAGAACTGAAGGAGATAGAGACACAAAACCCTTCAAAATCAATAAATCAAGAGCTGGTTTTCGAAAAGATCAACAAAATAGACAGACCACTAGCCAGACTGATAAAAAGAAAAAAGAACAACCAAATAGATGCAATAAAAAACGATAAAGGGAAATCACCACAGATGCCACAGAAATTCAAACCATCATCAGAGAATACTACAAACAACTCTATGCACATAAACTAATAAACCAGGAAGAAATGGATAAATTCCTGGACACCTGTGTCCTCCCAAGCCTAAACAAGGAGGAAGCTGAAACTATGAAATAGACCAATAACAAGGTCTGAACTTGAGGCAGCAATTAAGAGCCTACCACACAAAAAAGCCCAGGTCAGATGGGTTCTGGCCGAATTCTACCAGACACACAAAGAGGAATCTGGTACCATTCTTCTGAAACTATTCCAAATAATTAAAAGAGAACCCTTCCCAAATCATTTATGAGACCAACATCATCCTGATACCAAAACCGGCAGAGACTCAACAAGAAAAAAAAACTTCAGGCCAATATCCATGATGAACATAGATGCAAAATCTTCAATAAAATACTGGCAAACCGATTACAGCACATTAAAAACTTATCAATCATGATCAAGTAGGATTCATCCGGGATGCAAGGCTGGTTCAACATACGCAAGTCTATAAATGTAATTCACCACATAAACAGAAGCAAAAACAAAAACCACATGATTATCTCAATTTACAGAGAAGGCATTTGATAAAATTCAACAGCCATTTATGCTAAAAACCCTCAATAAACTTGGTATTGATGGAACATATCTCAAAGTAATAAAAAGCTATTTACTGACAAACCAACAGCCAATATCATACTTAATGGGCAAAACTGAGCATTCTCTTTGAAATACAGCACTAGACAAGGATGCCCTCTCTCACCACTCCTATTTTAACATATTACTGGAAGTTCTAGCTAGAGTAATCAGGCAAGAAAATGAAATAAAGGTATTCAAATAGGAAAAGTTTGAAGCAAATTGTCTCTATTTGCAGGCGACATGATAGTATACCTGGAAGACCCCATCGTCTCAGCCCAAAAACTCCTGAAACTGATAAGCAACTTCAGCAAAGTCTCAGGATATAAAATCAACGTGCAAAATCAAGCATTCCTATACACCAGAGACTTAAAGAAAACCAAATCAAGAACGAACTGCCATTCACAATTGCTATGAAGAAAATAAAATACCTAGGAATACAACTCACAAGGTCTCTTCTCTTCTATCTGTCTGGCTAGTGATCTGTCTATTTTGTTCATCTTCTCAAAAAACCAGCTCTTGAATTTATTGATTTTTTGAACGGTTTTTCGTGTCTCTATCTCTTCAATTCTTCTCTGATCTTAGTTGTTTCTTGCATTCAGCTAGGTTTTGATTTTTTGATCTTCTTCCTCTAGCTCTTTCAATTTTGACAATAGGTTGTCAATTTTGGATCTCTCCACTCTTTTCATGTGGGCACTTATTGCTATATATTTTCCTCTACTGACTGCTTTAAATGTGTCCCAGAGATTCTGGTATGTTTTGTCTTCATTCTCGTTTGTTTTGAACAACTTCTTTATTTCTGCCTTCATTTCCTTGTTTATCCAGTCAACATTCAACAGCCAGTTGTTCAGTTTTCATGAAGCTGTGCAGTTCTGAGTTAGTTTCTGAATTCTGAGTTCTAACTTGATTGCACTATTGTCTGAGAGACTGTTTGTTATGATTTCAGTTGTTTTGCATTTGCTGAGAAGTGCTTTACTTTCAATTATGTGGTCAATTTTGGAGTAGGTGTGATGTGGTGCTGAGAAGAATGTATATTCTGTGGATTTGGGATGGACAGTTTTGTAAATATCTATCAGATTTGCTTGTTCAACATCAGAGTTCAAGCCGTGGATATCCTTGCTAATTTTCTGTCTGGTTGATCTGTCTTATATTGACAGTGGAGTGTTAAAGTCTCCCACTATTATTGTGTGAGAGTCTAAGTCTCTTTGTAAGTCGTTAAGAACTTGCCTTATAGGGAGACCCAAGATGGCATTGTAGAGGTGACTCTGGATTGCAGCTCTCAGTGTCAGTGCAGAGGGTGAGTCCTAGCCACATTTTCAGACAGACGTTTTTTGCCCACCGAACTTTGAAAGTCCCAGGTGTGGGAGAGACATGGGTTGCTAGCTCTAGTGCAGCCAGCTCGCCGGGCCGGTTCGGCCAGCACCGCACCACAGTGGCACCCGGCACAAAACTCACTGGTCGTGGTGCCCTGTTAAACTGGAAATCTGAGATTTGGAGGGGCATATTGGCATGTCTATCTGATTGAACGAGACTTGAACAATGAGCCAGACCAGGAGATTCCTGGGAAACATGATCTGAGCCAGTGCAGTAGGCAGCAGCATGGGAGATCACAGGGATCCCAGTGCCCTATCAGCAGGCTACTGGGGCGCCAGTAACAGAGTCAACGGTTCAGCTTGGGGAGAGGAAGAGAGAGAGAGAGGACAGACTCTGAGGCAGGGAGCTGGGGGATCAGGCCCAGCGGGTCCCACCCTCACAGGGACAAGCAGGGCAGCGATTGGAAGGGCTTGGGGCTGAGAGTTTTGCTGCCAGCATCTAGGATGGTGCAGCCCGGTGGGGGAGGGGCGTTTGCCACTACAGAGGCAATCCACCCCTACTGAAGGACCGCCCAGGGCTGATGCAGCCTGCCATTGCCAAAGTAACCCGCCATAACAGAGAGACTCTGCCAGGAGGGCAGAGCGTGCCACAGCAGAATGGAGCCTCGCAGTAACAGGGCAGACCCAACCTAGCTGGGTGGAGCTTCTGCAGGCAAATAGTGAATAGACTGCCTCATAGCTTTGCAGGACAGTACAACAGATACTCATAAAGAAAGCCCCAACTCCCTGAGACAAAGCATCTAAGGGGAAAAAGGGGTTTTTATGAGTCTGTTGCAGCAGACATAAACATCCTCCCAACAGCCTGAATGAACAACAAGCTCACAGCTCAGCACTGGAGCTCCTATAAAGCACAGCTGTCTCCTCAAGCAGCTCTGACTGTATATCCAAAGAGTCACCACAAAAAGGACTAATCAGACTGACACTGGCATCATTGGAACTTGGTAGCATCCTCACTGTCTGCAGCTGCTACAGGCCCCAGACAAGCAGGGCCTGGAGGACCTCAGCTGTACAGCAGAGGGAGTCAAGAAGGAAAACTAAGAGAAATACTCATCATCAACAATCTGTGTCCACAGAGACCCAATTGAAAATCAGCAACTACTAAGACGACAGGTGGATAAATCCATAAAGATGAAGAAACCAGCAAAGAGGAAAACACCTGAAACCAAAACACTCACCTCAAAGGACCAAAACTTCACCAGCAAGGAACAAAGCTGTGGAGAATGAGTGTGATGAAATGACAGAATCAGACTTCAGAAAGTGGATAATGAGCTGAACATGTTCTAAATCAGTGCAAAGAAACCAAGAACCTTGAAAAAAGATTCGAGGAAATGATAACAAGAATGGACAACTTAGAGAGGAATATGAAAAATTGAAGGAGCTGAAAACACAACATGAACTCAGCATGGACAAGTTTCAACAGCCAAATTGACCAAGCAGAAGAAAGAATATCAGAAGTCAAGATCAATCAATGAAATAAAATGAGAAACCAAGATTAAAAAAAAGCACAAAAATGAATTAAAACTCCAAGAAATGTGGGACTATGTGAAGAGACCAACCTACGTTTGATACCAGAATGATGAAGAGAATGAATCCAAGCTGAAAACACTCTTCAGGATATTATCCAGGAAAATTTTCCCAACCTAGCAAGACAGGTCAATACTCAACCAGGAAATACAGAGAACACCACAAAATACTGCAAGAAGAGCAACCCCAAGGCACATAATCGTCAGATTCACCAGGGTTGAAATGAAGGAGAAATACAAGGGCAGCCAGAGAAAGGTCGGGTCACCACAAAGCCCATCAGACTCACAGCAGATCTGTTGGCAGAGACTCTACAAGCCAGAAGAGAGTAAATATTCAACATCCTTAAAGAAAAGAACTTTCAACCCAGAATTTCATATCCAGCCAAACTGAGCCATAAGTGAAGGAAAAATAAAATCCTTCATGAACAAGCAAGTACTAGAGATTTTGTCACCACTAGGCCTGATTTACAAGAGCTCCTGAAAGAGGCACTACATAAAAGAACAACCAGTACCATAAAAGCATACCAAATGCTAAAGAGCATCAACAAAATGAAGAATCTATGTGAACCAATGGGAAAAACAGCCAGCTAGCATGAAAATGGCAGTATCAAATTCACACATAACAATATTAACCCTAATGTAAATGGGCTAAATGCACCAATCAAAAGACACAGACTGGCAAATTGGATAAAAACCAAAACCCATCGGTGTGCTGTATCCAGAAACCCACCTCACATGCAAAAAACACAAAGGCTCAAAATAAAGGATGGAGAAGATTTACCAAGCAAATGGAGCAGAAAAAAGCAGGAGTTGCAATTCTCATCTCTGATAAAATAGACTTTAAAGGAACAAAGATCAAAAGAGACAATGAAAGTCATTACATAATGGTAAAATTATCGATAGAACAAGAAGAGCTAACTATCCAAAATATATATGGACCCAATGCAGGAGCACCCAGATATATAAGGCAAGTTCTTAATGACTTACAAAGAGACTTAGACTCCCACACAATAATAGTGGGAGACTTTAACACTCCACTGACAATATCAGACAGATCAACCAGACAGAAAATTAAGAAGGATACCCAGGAATTGATCTCAGACCTGGAAGAAGCAAATCTGATAGACATTTACAGAACTCTCCACCCCAAATCCACAGAATATACGTTCTTCTCAACACCACATCACACCTACTCCAAAATTGACCACATAATTGGAAGTATCGCACTCCTCAGCAAATACAAAACAACTGAAATCATAACAAACAGTCTCTCAGACCGTAGTGCAATCAAGTGGGAACTCATAATTCAGAACCTAACTTAAAGCTGCACAGCTTCACGGAAACTGAACAACTGACTCTTGAATGTCGATTGGATAAACAATGAAATGAAGGCAGAAATAAAGAAGTTCTTCAAAACCAAAAAGATCGAAGACAAAACATACCAGAATCTCTGGGACACATTTAAAGCAGTCTGTAGAGGAAAATATATAGCAATAAGTGCCCACATGAGAAGAGTGGAGAGATCCAAAATTGACACCCTATCGTCAAAATTGAAAGAGCTAGAGGAGCAAGATCAAAAAAATCTCAAAACCTAGCTGAAGACGAGAAATAGCTAAGATCAGAGCAGAACTGAAGGAGATAGAGACAAGAAAAACCCTTCAAAAATCAATAAATCCAAGAGCTGATTTTCGACAAAGATCAACAAAATAGACAGACCACTAGCCAGACTGATAAAAAGAAAAGAGAACAACCAAATAGATGCAATAAAAAACGATAAAGGAAATCATCACAGATGCCACAGAAATTCAAACCATCATCAGAGAATACTGCAAACAAATCTATGCACATAAATTAATAAACCAGAAAGAAATGGATAAATTCCTGGACACCTGTGTACTCCCAAGCATAAACAAGAAGGCAGCTGAAACTATGAATAGACCAATAACAAGGTCTGAACTTGAGGCAGCAATTAAGAGCCTACCACACAAAAAAAGCCCAGGTCCAGATGGGTTCACAGCCGAATTCTACCAGACACACACAGAGGAGCTGGTACCATTTCTTCTGAAACTATTCTAAAAAATTAAAAAAGAAGGAACCCTTTCCAATTCACTTTATGAGACCAACATCATCCTGATACCAAAACCCGGCAGAGACTCAACAAGAAAAAAAAACTTCAGGCCAATATCCATGATGAACATAGATGCAAAAATCTTCAATAAAATACTGGCAAACCGACTGCAACAGCACATTAAAAATCTTATCAATAATGATCAAGTAGGATTCATCCCGGGAATGCAAGGCTTGTTCAACCAACGCAAGTCTATAAATGTAATTAACGACATAAACAGAAGCAAAAACAAAAACCACATGATTATCTCAATTTATGCAGAGAAGGCATTTGATAAAATTCAACAGCCATTTATGCTAAAAACCCTCAATGAACTTGGTATTGATGGAACATATCTCAAAGTAATAAAAGCTATTTATGACAAACCAACAGCCAATATCGTTTTTAATGGGCAAAAACTGGAAGCATTCTCTTTGAAATACAGCACTAGACAAGGATGCCCTCTCTCACCACTCCTTTTTAACATATTACTGGAAGTTCTAGCTAGAGTAATCAGGCAAGAAAATGAAATAAAGTGTATTCAAAAAGGAAAGTGGTTGCTAAATTGTCTCTATTTGCAGACGACATGATAGTATACCTGGAAGACCCCATCGTCTCAGCCCAAAAACTCCTGAAACTGATAAGCAACTTCAGCAAAGTCTCCGGATATAAAATAAACGTGCAAAAATCACAAGCATTCCTATACACCAATAAGAGACTTAAAGAAAACCAATTCAAAAACGAACTGCCATTCACAATTGCTATGAAGAAAATAAAATACCTAGGAATACAACTCACAAGGAATGTAAGGGACCTCTTCAACGAAAACTACAAATCACTGCATAATGAAATAAGAGAGGACACCAACAGATGGAGAAACATTCCATGTTCGTGGTAAGGAAGAATCAATATCATGAAAACGGCTATACCTCCCAATGTAATTTACACATTCAATGCTATCCCCATCAAACTACCACTGAGTTTCTTCACAGAACTGGAAAAACCACTAAGAACCTCATAAGGAACCAAAAGGGAGCCCGCATAACCAAGTTAATTCTAAGCAAGAAAAATAAAGCAGGAGGCATCACACTACCAGACTTCAAATTATACTACAAGGCTACAGTAATCAAAACAACATGGTATTGGTACAAAAACAGAGATATAGTCCAATGGAACAGAACAGAGGCATCGGAGGGAACACAACATATCTACAGCCATATAATTTTGATAAACCAGACAAAAACATGCAATGGAAAAAGGACTCCCTGTTTAATAAATGGTGTTGGGAAAACTGGCTAGCCATGTGCAGAAAGCAGAAACTGGACGCTTTCCTGACACTTTTCACTAAAATTAACTCCAGATGGATTAAAGACTTAAACATAAGACCAGGCACAATAATAACTCTAGAAAAAAATCTAGGCAAAACCATTCAAAACATAGGAGTAGGCAAGGACTTCATGGCCAAAACACCAAAAGCATTGGCAACAAAAGCCAAAATAGACAAATGGGACCTAAACAAACTCCACAGCTTTTGCACAGCAAAAGAAACAGTCACCAGAGTGAATCAGCTACCATCAGAATGAAAAAAAATCTTTGCAGTTTACCCACCCGACAAAGGGCTGATATCCAGAATTTATAAGGAGTCAAACAAATTTACAGGACAAAAACAAACCAGCCCATTCAAAAATGGGCAAAGAATATAAATAGACACTGTACAAAAGAAGACACAAATGAGTTCAACAAACACATGAAAAAATGCTCATCATGACTTGTTATTAGAGAGATGCAAATCAAAACAACATTGAGATACCATCTCACGCCAGTTAGAATGGCGATCATTAAAACATCTGGAGACAGCAGATACTGGATAGGATGTGGAGAAATAGAAACACTCTTAGACTGTTGGTGGGAGAGTAAATTAGTTCAACCATTGTGGAAGACAGTGTGGCGATTCCTCAAGGACCTAGAAATAGAAATTCCATTTGACCCAGCAATCCCATTACTGGGTATATATCCATAGGACTATAAATCTTTCTACTATAAGGACACATGCACACGAATGTTCACTGCAGCAGTGTTTACAGTACCAAAGACCTGGAAACAACTCAAATGCCCATCGAAGATAGATTGTACTGGGAAAATATGGCAAATATACAGAATTGATTATTACATAGCAATCAAAAATGATGAGTCTGTTTCCTTTGTAAGGACATGGATGAATCTTGAGAACATCATTCTCAGAAAACTGACACAAGAACAGAAAAGGAAATACCGCATATTCACACTCATAGGCGGGTGAGAAAAATGAGAACACATGGACACAGTGAGAAGGTCTTCTATACACCGGTGTCTATTGGGGAAAATGGGGGAGGGACAGCGGTGGGGGGAGCTGGGGATAAATAGCCAGGGGAAAAATGCCAAGTGTGGGTAAACGGGAGGAAGACAGAAAAACGCACTGCCATGTGTGTACCTTTGCAACTATCTTGCACGATTTTTAGAATAATTTGGAGTCTATTTTTGGTGAACATTGATTCAGAGCCACGGTGAATAATGCACACACGTGAAATAGCCAGGAGTCTATTTCATTTGGACACTATTCATAGCCTCAGTGGATAATATTCACATGTGGTTTAGTCAGAATTTCGTTTCATATGGCCACTGCCTCGTAATTTCAGTGAATAATGCACAAATGTAAAGTACTCAGCAGTCTATTTCACAGAGCCACTCATTCAGAGATTCACTGAATAATGCAAATATTTAAGATAGACAGAATTCTGTTTCATATGGTCACACAATTAGAGCCTCACTGAGTAACACAAACCTGGGGAAACGTTAGGAGTCTACTTTATATAGCCTCTCATTTACATCCTCAGCGAATAATGCACACGTGTGAAATAAACATTAGTCTATTTTATATGGCCACAAAATAGAAGCCTGAGTGAGTAATACACAACTTTAAAATAGTCACCAGTCTATTCCATATGCCCAAATATTCAAAGTCAGAGTCAATAATACACACCTGTGGACTAGTCAAAACAATTTTATAAGGCCAAAGTTTTAGATCCTCAGTGAATAATACATACCTGGGGAATACTCAGGACGCTATTACATATGGCATCTATTTCAGAGATTCATTGAGTAAGGAACACCTGTATTGTAGTCAGAATTCTATTTCGTATAGCCACATATTCAGAACCTAACTGAGTGACATACACCTTTTGGAATGTCAGGATTCTATTTCGTATTGCCACATATTCAGAACCTAACTGAATAACATACCCCTTTGGGAAGGTCAGGATTCTATTTCGTATAGTCCCTCATTTTGATACCGAATATAAAAACGCACACCTGCAGAGTATTCAGGAGTCTCTGTTTTATGGCCACTCATTCAGAGCATCCCAGAATAATACAGAACTATGGAAATGCGGGACTGTATTTTTCATGGCCAATTATTCAGAACCTCAATGAAGAATTATATATATCTGGAAAATACACAGGATTCTATTATATATAGCCCCTTTTTCAGAGATTCACTGAATGCACACAGGGAGAATAGTCTGGAGACTATTTGCTATGACCATACACACAGTGACTCAGTGGAAAATGCACAGCTGAGAAATAGTCAAGAGGATAGTGTACTTAGTCTATTTTCTGTGGTTACTTGTTCAGAAACTCACTGAAGAATACCCATCTTGGAAATAGTCAGAGTCCATGTCACATGGCAATTCAATGAAACCCTTACCAAATAATGAACAATGGGGCAATAATAAGGTGTCTATTTCATATGGCCTCTCATTGAGAGCTTCAGTGTGTAATAAACTGCTGTGGAGTAGTCAGGACCCTCTTTAAGGTAGCCGAAAATTACGCAGCTACGTGAATCATACACACATGTGTGATAGTCAGGAGACTCTTTGGTATGAACACTCATATGGCACCTCTTCGAATACTGCACATTTGGGGAATAATCACTAGTATATTTCATATGGTTGTTCGTTTGAAGAGTCAAAAAGTAACACACACCTGTGGAGTAAAATGGGGTCTATTGCATAAGGCCACTCTTTCAGTGTTTCAGTGAATAATATGTATATCTGATAAGTCAGGAATCTCTTTCACATGGCCACTCGTTCAGGGCCTCACTGCATAAAACTCCCCTCACAAATAGTCAAGGTTCTACTTCAAATAAGTACACATTCAGAGTCTCTGTAAGTAATGAACACTGGAGAAATACACGAGTCTTTTTTTCTATGCCCACTAAGTCAGAGTCTCATTCAATAATACACACCTGTGGAAGAGTTAATAGTCTACTTTATGCAGCCACACATTCAGAGCCTCAGTGAATAATTCACACTGGAGTAATAGTTGAGCATTTTTTATATGGCCACTCCGTATGTGCCACCCTGAATGGTACACACCTGGGGAATCCTCAGGATTCTATTTCATTTTACCACAAAATTAGAACCTTATTGAATAATTCACAATGGAACAATAGTCAGGTGTCTATTCTTTCTGGACTCTCATTCAAAATATCAGTGAATAATAAACTTCTATGGAGTAATCAGAGCACTGTTTAAGATAGCTGGAATTAAGTGCCTTTCTGAGTGATACACACCTGGGTGAGAGTCAGTAGGTTATTTAATTTGAACTCTAATTCTTGGTATTGCTGAGTAATACACAACTGTGGGAGTGTCAGGAATCTATTTGGTATGGACACTCATACAGAACATTTTGAATAATGCACACTTTGAGTATAATCAGGATTCTAGATCATACGGCTACTCATTCAGAAAAACAGTGAATAATGCACATGTGGAGTAATGATTAGTCTGTTTCATATGGTCGTTCTTTTACAGCCTCACTGAATATTACACACTTGTGATATAGTCTGGAGTCTATTGTTTATGGCCACTCATTCAGAGATTCACTGAATAATACACACCTGGGGAATCCTCAGGATTCTATTTCATATGGCCTCTCATTGAGAGCCTCACTAAATGTACACACCTGGAAAAATAGTCAGGATTTACTTATATCCCTCAATTAGATACTCCTCAATAATACACACCTGTGGAATAGTAAGAAAACTTTTCATATGGCCTCTCATTCGTAGTGTCACTGAATAAAGTGGTGTAGTCAGAAGTCTATTTCATGTAGACACATTTTCAGTGCCTCAGTGAATAATTCACACTGGAGTAATAGTTGAGCATTTTTATATGGCCACTCATATGTGCCACCCTGAATGGTACACACCTGGGGAATCCTCAGGATTCTATTTCATTTTACCACAAAATTAGAACCTTATTGAATAATTCACAATGGAACAATAGTCAGGTGTCTATTCTTTCTGGACTCTCATTCAAAATATCAGTGAATAATAAACTTCTATGGAGTAATCAGGCACTGTTTAAGATAGCTGGAATTAAGTGCCTTCTGAGTGATACACACCTGGGTGAGAGTCAGTAGGTTATTTAATTTGAACTCTAATTCTTGGTATTGCTGAGTAATACACAACTGTGGGAGTGTCAGGAATCTATTTGGTATGGACACTCATACAGAACATTTTTGAATAATGCACACTTTGAGTATAATCAGGATTCTAGATCATACGGCTACTCATTCAGAAAAACAGTGAATAATGCACATGTGGAGTAATGATTAGTCTGTTTCATATGGCCGTTCTTTTACAGCCTCACTGAATATTACACACTTGTGATATAGTCTGGAGTCTATTGTTTATGGCCACTCATTCATAGAATCACTGAATAATGCACACCTGCGGAATGGTCAGAAGTTTCTATCCTATGGTCTCTCATTGACAGCCTCACTAAATGTACACACCTGGAAAAATAGTCAGGATTTACTTATATCCCCTCAATTAGATACTCCCTCAATAATACACTCCCGTGGAATAGTAAGAAAACTTTTTCATATGGCCTCTCATTCGTAGTGTCACTGAATAAAGTGGTGTAGTCAGAAGTCTATTTCATGTAGACACATTTTCAGTGCCTCAGTGAATAAGAGAGACCCTTACTATAGTAAGGCATCTAATTAAAATGGCCACATCTTGTAAGCCTCACTGAATAATACACACCTGGAGAATAATTTGGAGTCTATTTTCTATGGACATTCATTCAAATCCTAGGTGAATAATGCCCACCCATGGGGTAGCCGGGAGTCTATTTCATTTGGACACTCATTCATAGCCTCAGTGGATAATATGCATGTGTGGATTAGTCAGAATTTCATTTCATATGGCCACTGACTCGCAATTTTAGTTGATAATGCACAAATGCAATGTACTCAGCAGTCTATTTTACAGAGTCACTCATTCAGAGATTCACTGAATAATAAAACGTTTAAGATAGACAGAATCTTGCTTCATATGGTCACACAATCAGAGCCTCCATGAGTAACACACACCTGTGGAATAGTAAGAAAACTTTTCATATGGCCTCTCATTCAAAATATCAGTGAATAATATGTATATCTGATAAGTCAGGAATCTCTTTCACATGGCCACTCGTTCAGGGCCTCACTGCATAAAACTCCCTCACAAATAGTCAAGGTTCTACTTCAAATAAGTACACATTCAGAGTCTCTGTAAGTAATGAACACTGGAGAAATACACGAGTCTTTTTCTATGCCCACTAAGTCAGAGTCTCATTCAATAATACACACCTGTGGAAGAGTTAATAGTCTACTTTATGCAGCCACACATTCAGAGCCTCAGTGAATAATTCACACTGGAGTAATAGTTGAGCATTTTTATATGGCCACTCCATATGTGCCACCCTGAATGGTACACACCTGGGGAATCCTCAGGATTCTATTTCATTTTACCACAAAATTAGAACCTTATTGAATAATTCACAATGGAACAATAGTCAGGTGTCTATTCTTTCTGGACTCTCATTCAAAATATCAGTGAATAATAAACTTCTATGGAGTAATCAGGCACTGTTTAAGATAGCTGGAATTAAGTGCCTTCTGAGTGATACACACCTGGGTGAGAGTCAGTAGGTTATTTAATTTGAACTCTAATTCTTGGTATTGCTGAGTAATACACAACTGTGGAGTGTCAGGAATCTATTTGGTATGGACACTCATACAGAACATTTTTGAATAATGCACACTTTGAGTATAATCAGGATTCTAGATCATACGGCTACTCATTCAGAAAAACAGTGAATAATGCACATGTGGAGTAATGATTAGTCTGTTTCATATGGCCGTTCTTTTACAGCCTCACTGAATATTACACACTTGTGATATAGTCTGGAGTCTATTGTTTATGGCCACTCATTCATAGAATCACTGAATAATGCACACCTGCGGAATGGTCAGAAGTTTCTATCCTATGGTCTCTCATTGACAGCCTCACTAAATGTACACACCTGGAAAAATAGTCAGGATTTACTTATATCCCCTCAATTAGATACTCCCTCAATAATACACTCCCGTGGAATAGTAAGAAAACTTTTTCATATGGCCTCTCATTCGTAGTGTCACTGAATAAAGTGGTGTAGTCAGAAGTCTATTTCATGTAGACACATTTTCAGTGCCTCAGTGAATAAGAGAGACCCTTACTATAGTAAGGCATCTAATTAAAATGGCCACATCTTGTAAGCCTCACTGAATAATACACACCTGGAGAATAATTTGGAGTCTATTTTCTATGGACATTCATTCAAATCCTAGGTGAATAATGCCCACCCATGGGGTAGCCGGGAGTCTATTTCATTTGGACACTCATTCATAGCCTCAGTGGATAATATGCATGTGTGGATTAGTCAGAATTTCATTTCATATGGCCACTGACTCGCAATTTTAGTTGATAATGCACAAATGCAATGTACTCAGCAGTCTATTTTACAGAGTCACTCATTCAGAGATTCACTGAATAATAAAAACGTTTAAGATAGACAGAATCTTGCTTCATATGGTCACACAATCAGAGCCTCCATGAGTAACACACACCTGGGGAAGCATTAGGAATCTACTTTATATAGCCTCTCATTTACAGCCTCACCTAATAATGCACACATTTGGAATAAACACTAGTCTATTTTATATGGCCACAAAATCAAAACCTGAGTGAGTAATACACAACTTTAGAATAGTCACCTGTCTATTCCATATGCCCAAATATTCAAAGTCAGAGTCAATAATACACACCTATGGACTAGTCAAAACTCAATTTCATATGGCCAAAGTTTTAGAGCCTCAGTGAATAATAAATACCTGGGGAGAGAGAGATCCAAGATGGCTGATCTCTAACAGCTCCGGATTGTAGCTCCCAGTGAAAGCTCGGAAATCGTGAGGACGCCACATTTTCAGAGGAATTTTCGTCGCCCACGGACCAGAAGATTTCCAGTGGAGGAGCCCCTCAGGTCGCCAGCACAAATTCTGTGGCCAGCGCAGTGGTTTTATCATCACCTCGTGCTGCAGCTCTTCGTGCATAGTGAGCGGGACTGGTTCCCCTACTGACTGGTGTTTGGAGCTCCAGGAAGGCAGAGCCACTTGTTGTTGACTCAAGAAGGAAGCCAGACCAGAGATTCCCAGACAGAAGAGCACCATCAGTCTTTTCGCTGCTGTTTTTGTTGGCGCAGTGGGTTGCTCGAATTCCAGCACTGGGAATCAATAAATTGGACATCCTCTCAGGAACTAAATCAGAAAGGCACTAACTGTAAAGACATAAGATGGATAAAATTATAATAAAGGGAAAAAACAGCCTAAAATTGCCGAGAAAACCGAAAGTCAGAACCCCTCTCCCTCTACAGAGGATAGTAATTCCTCATCAGCAATGGAACAAGCCCTAATGGAAGAGGATTGTTTTCCAGTATCTGAAGGAGGCTTTAAAAGGTGCACGATAAAAATTTTTGGGAGTTGAAACAACATGTTCTAACCCAATGTAAAGAAACTAAGAACTTTGAAAAAAGGTTAGACGAAATGTTAAAATGAATGGACAATATAGAGAGGAATATACATGAACTAATGCAACTGAAAAACACAACATGAGAACTTAGTGAAATATGCACAAGTTTGAATAGCCGAATTGATCAAGCAGAAGAAAGGATATCAAAGGTCGAAGACCAAATTAGTGAAATGGAACGAGAAGACAAGAATAAAGAAAAAAGGATAAAAAGGAATGAGCAAAGTCTCCAAGAATTATGGGACTATGTGAAAAGACCTAATTTATGTTTGATAGGTGTACCTGAATGTGATCGAGAGAATGAATCCCAACTGGAAAATACTCTTCAGGATATTATCCAGGAGAATTTTTCCTATCTAGCAATGCAGGATACTATTCAACTTCAGGTAATACAGAGAACACCACAAAGATATTCCTTAAGAAGAGCAACCCCAAGACACATAATCATTAGATTCACCAGGGTTGAAACAAAGGAGAAAATACTAAGGGCAGCCAGAGAGAAAGGTCAGGTTACCCAGGAAGGGAAGCCTATTAGACTTACAGCAGATCTCGCAGCAGAAACCCTACAAGCCAGAAGAGAGCGGGGGCCGATATTTAACATCCTCAAAGAACAGAACTTTCAGCCCAGAATTTCATATCCTGCCAAACTAAGCTTCACAATTGAAGGAAAAATAAAATCTTTTATGAACAAGCAAGTACTCAGAGATTTGATTACCACCAGGCCTGCTTTACAAAAACTTCTGAAAAAAGCATTACACACAGAAAGGAACAACCAGTATTAGCCTTTCTAAAATATACCAAAATGTAAAGAGCATCAACACAAAGAAGAATTTACATCAACGAATGGATAAAATAGACAGTTAACATCAAATGGCAGTAATCTTAAATTGAAATCGACTACATTCCTCATTCAAAAGAAACAGCCAAAACCTAACGGTTTACTACATCCAGACCCATTTCATATCCAAAGATACACAAAGACTAAAAACAAAGGGTTGGAGAAAAATTTACCAACCAAATGGAGAACAAAAACAAATAAATAAACAAAAAGGAGTTTCAATTCCTGCATTTGATAAAACATATTTCAAACCAACAAAGATAGAGTGGTATAAGGATCAATGAAACAATAAAAGCTAACGATCCTAACACCCAGATACATAAGACTCATAAAGAGATTTACACTCAACGAGACAGAAAATTAATAAGGATACCCAGAATCTGAACTCAGATCTGTAACAAGTAAACTTAATAAGCACTTGTAGAGCTCTCTGCTTTAGACACATAAAATATACATTCTTCACGTTAAAAACACAAAATAATGATCAGCCATTATTAATACCCATTCATAGAATAAAGCAATATTCCTGTTCTCTCTCCTCTTTTCTTCCTCTCTTTTTCTTTCCTTCTTAAAAAAAATGCTTCATACATTTTATCTTCAGTAATATATCAAATACACATTGTAGATCTTGATTTCATCCCTTCTGGACTCCCTAGGTTCATGACAGCCAATTCCAACAGTTCATCAAGCTTCCAACTCTACAAACTCTAAACAAAAAATAAATAAATAAAATAAATACCTGGGAAATACTCAGGACCTTATTACATATGGCATCTATTAAAGAGATTCATTGAATAATGAACATCTGTATTGTACTCAGAATTCTGTTTCGTATAGCCACATATTCAGAACTTAACTGAATAACATACACCTTGTGGAAAGTCAAAATTCTATTTCGTATATCCACTCATTATGATACCGAATGTAAAAAAGCACACCTACGGAGTATTCAGGAGTCTCTGTTTTATAGCCACTCATTCAGAGCCTCCCAGAAAAATACAGAACTATGGAAATTCAGGAGGCTATTTTACATGGCCACTTATTCAGAACCTCATTGAAGAATCATATATATCTGGAAAATACCCAGGATTCTATTATATATAGCCACTTGTTCAGAGACTCATTGAAGAATGCACACGTGGAGAATAGTTTGGAGACTTTTGGCTATTACCGTACACATAGCGACTCAGTGAAAACTGCACAGCTGAGAAATAGTCAAGAGGATAGAGTCCTGAGTCTATTTTATGTGGTAACTCGTTCAGAAACTCACTGAAGAATACCCACCTTGGAAATAGTCAGAGTCCAGGTCATATGGTCACTCAACCAAAGCATTAACAAATAATGCACAATGGGGCCATTGTAAGGAGTCTATTTCATATGAACTCTTATTGAGAGCTTCAGTGTGTAATAAACTACTGTGGAGTAGTCTGGACCCTCTTTAAGGTAGCCAAAAATTATGCAGCTACGTGAATGATACACACATGTGTGATGATCAGAAGACTTTTGATATGGACACTCATACAGCACCTCTTCGAATACTGCACATTCGGGAAAAATCACTAGTCTATTTCATATGGTGATTCGTTTGGAGAGTCAAAAAATAACTTACACCTGTAAAGTAAAATGGGGTCTATTACATAAGATCACTCTTTCAGTGTATCAGTCAATAATATGTATATCTGATAAGTCAGGAATCTCTTTCACATGGCCAATCATTCAGGGATTCACTGCATAAAACTCCCCTCAGAAATAGTCAAGGGTCTACTTCAAATAAGTATACATTCAGTCTCTGTAAGTAATGCACACATGGGCAATACACAAGAGTCTCTTTTCTTTTTTATTTCTGTTTTTTTAATTTTTTAAATTTTTATTGCATTATAGGTTTTGGGGTACATGTGCAGAACGTGCAAGATTGTTGCATAGGTACACACATGGCAGTGTGTTTTGCTGTCTTCCTCCCTTCACCACCACTTGGCATTTATCGCCAGGCTATCCCTACCCAGCTTCCCCGCTATCTCTCCCCCATTCCTCCCATAGACCCCAGTGTGTAGTAGACCCCTCCCTGTGTCCATGTGTTCTCATTTTTCTCACCAGCCTATGTGTGAGAATATGCGGTATTTCTTATTGTTCTTGTGTCAGTTTGCTGAGAATGATGTTCTCCAGATTCATCCATGTCCTTACAAAGAACAAAAACTCGTCATTTTTGATTGCTGCATAATATTCCATGGTGTATATGTGCCACATTTTCCCATTCCAGTTTATCATCGATGGGCATTTGGGTTGGTTCCAGGTCTTTGCTATTGTAAACAGGGCTGCAATGAACATTCGTGTGCATGCGTCCTTATAGTAGAACGATTTATAGTCCTTCACTTATGAAGCTCAGTTTGCCTTGATATGAAATTCTGGGTTGAAAGTTCTTTTCTTTATGGATATTGAATATTGGCCCACACTCTCTTCTGGCTTGTAGAGTCTATGCCGAGAGATCTGCTGTGAGTCTGATGGGCTTCCCTTTGTGGGTGACCCGACCTTTCTCTCTGGCTGCCCTTAGTATTTTCTCCTTCATTTCAACCCTAGTGAATCTGATGAATATTTGCCTTGGGGTTGCTCTTATTGCAGAGTATCTTTGTGGTGTTCTCTGTATTTCCTGGAGTTGAGTATTGACCTGTCTTGGTAGGTTGGGGAAATATTCCTGGATAATATCTTGAAGAGTATTTTCCAGCTTGGATTCATTCTCTTCTTCACATTCTGGTACACCTATCAAACGTAGGTTGGGTCTCTTCACATAGTCCCACATTTCTTGGAAATTTTGTTCATTCCTTTTTGTGCTTTTTCCTTTAATCTTGGTTTCTCGTTTTATTTCATTGAGTTGATCTTTGACTTCTGATATTCTTTCTCCTGCTTGGTCAATTCGACTGTTGAAGCTTGTGCATGCTTCACGAAGTTTTCATGTTGTGTTTTTCAGTTCCTTCAATTCATTCATATTCCTCTCTAAGTTGTCCATTCTTGTTATCATTTCCTCGAATCTTTTTTCAATTATTTTTCAAGGTTCTTAGTTTCTTTGCACTGATTTCTAACACGTTCTTTTAGGTCACGGAAGTTTCTCATCCACTTTCTGAAGTCTGATTCCATCATTTCGTCAGACTCATTGTCCATCCATCTTTGTTCCTTGCTGGTGAGGAGTTTTGGTCCTTTGTAGGAGGTGAAGTGTTTTGGTTTCGGGTGTTTTCCTCCTTTTTGCGCTGGTTTCTTCCCATCTTTATAAATTTATCCACCTGTCGTCTTAGTAGTTGCTGATTTTTGAATTGTGTCTCTGTGTGGATGCCCAGATTGTTGATGATGAGGTATATCTGTTACTTAGTTTTCCTTCTAATGGTCTATCCCCTCTCCTGTACGAGTGCTAAGGTCCACTCCAGGCCCTCCTTGTCTGGGGTACACCTGTAGCAGCTGTGGAACAGTGAGGGATGCTACCAGTTTCTTCTTCTTCTATCTTTGTTTCAGAATGATGCCCGCCAAATGTCAGTCTGATTAGTCCTTTTTTGGGGTGACTCTTTGAATATACAGGGGTCATGGAGCTGCTTGAGTAGATGGTCTGTGCTTTATAGGAGCTCCAGTGCTGAGCTGTGAGCTCCGTTGTTCATTCAGAGTTGTTGGGAGGATGTGTTAATGTCTGCTGCAACAGAACTCATAAACCCCCTTTTTTCCCTTAGATGCTCTGTCTCAGGGAGTTGGGGCTTTCCTTATAAGTATCTGTTGCACTTTCCTGCCCGGTTAGGAGGTTGTCTATTCACTATTTGCCTGCAGAGGCTTTGCCCTGCTAGTGTGGGTCTGCCCTGATGCCATGGGACACTGTTCTTCTGTGGTGCACTCCGCCCTGCTGGCTGAGTCTCTCTGTTATGGCGGGTTGCCTCGGAAATGGCAGGCTGCGTCAGCATTGGGAGTTACTTTAGTAGGGCGGATTGCATCTGTAGTGGCGGACGCCCCTCTGCCACTGGGCTGCATCGTCCTAGATTCAATATTCAACTGTGCCAGCAGCAAAACTCTTAGCCCCCAGCGCCTCCAATCACTGCCCTGCTTGTCCCCATGAGGGTGGGACCCATGAGCCCAATCACCCAGCTCCCTGCCTCAGAATCCGTCCTCTCTCTCTCTCTTCCTCTCCCCAAGTGAATGGTCGACTCTCTCATTGGCTCCCCAGTAGCCTGCCAATAGGTCACTGGGATCCCATCGATCTCCCATGCCACTGCCCACTGCACCAGCTCAGATCACGTTTCCCAGTAATCTCCTGGTCTGGCTCATTGTTTAAGTCCCGTTCAATCAGATGGACATGCCAATCTGCCCTTCCAAATCTCATATTGCCTGTTTAACAGGGCACCCAGACCAGTGAGTTTTGTGCTGGGTGCCACTGCACTGCGGCGCTGGCTAAACCGTCCACACGAGCTAGCTATGGCAGCGGCCCGTGTCTCTCCCACACCTGGGACTTTCAACGTTCTGTGGGCAAAAAAAGGTCCATCCAAGAATGCGGCTAGGACTCACCATCTAGGCCTTCACTGAGAGCTGCAATCCTGAGTCCCCTCTATGATGCCATCTTGGAAGATCCTCCCTTGGTTTCTCTTTATTTCATTGAGTTGATCTTCGACTTCTGATATTCTTTCTTCTGCCTGGTCAATTTGGCTGTTGAAACTTGTGCATGCTTCGCGAAGTTCTCATGTTGTGTTTTTCAGCTCGCAATTCATTCATATTCCTCTCTAAGTTGTCCATTCTTGTTATCATTTCCTCGAATCTTTTTACCAGGTTCTCAGTTTCTTTGCATTGATTTAGAACATGTTCTTTTAGCTCACTGAAGTTTCTCATTATCCACCTTCTGAAGTATGATTCCATCATTTTGTCACTCTCATTCTCCATCCAGCTTTGTTCCCTTGCTGGTGAGGAGTTTTGGTCCTTTGTAGGAGGTGAGGTGTTTTGGTTTCGGGTGTTTTCCTCATTTTTGCGCTGGTTTCTTCCCAGCTTTGTGGATTTATCCACCTGTCATCTTTGTAGTTGCTGACTTTTCGATTGGGTCTGTGAGTGGATGCCCAGATTGTTGATGATGAAGTATTTCTGTTATTGAGTTTTCCTTATAACGATTTAGCTCCTCTGCTGTAAGAGTGCTGAGTTCCACTCCAGGCCCTGCTTGTCTGGGGTACACCTGTAGCAGCTGCAGAACAGTGTGGGATGCTACCAGTTTCTTCTTCTGCTATCTTTGACCCAGAGTGATGCCCGCCAAATGTCAGTCTGATTAGTCCTTTATTGAGGTGGCTCTTTAGATATACAGGGGTCAGGGAGCTGATTGAGGAGATGGTCTTTTCTTTATAGGAGCTCCAGTGCTGAGCTGTGAGCTCCGTTGTTCATTCTGGGTTGTGGGTGAATGTGCCTGCTGCAGCAGAAATTATAAAACCCCCTTTTTTCCTTCAGATGCTGTGTCTCAGGGAGTTGGGGCTTTCTTTATGAGTATCTGTTGCACTGTCCTGCCCAGCTAGGAGGCAGTGTATTCACTATTTGCCTGCCAGGGCTCTGACCTGCTAGCATGGGTCTGCCCTGATGCCACGCAGATCCGTTCTACTGTGGTGCTCTTCTATGTTGGCAGCATCTCTCTGTTATGGCTGGTTGCCTCAGCAACGGCAGGCTGCGTTAGCAGTGGGCGGTACCTCAGTAGGGGCGGATTGTGTCAGTAGTGGCAGAGGCCCCTCCCCCACCGCGCTGCACCAATTAGATTCAGCTGACCCCGGAGCAAAACTCTCAACCCAATCGCGTCAAATCGCTATGCTGCTTGTCCCCATGAGGGTGGGACCCACTGAGCCCAATCACCTCTCTCTCTGCCTCAGAGACCCTCCTCTCTCTCTCTTTCTTTTTCTTTCCAAATTGAATGGTTGACTCTCTCACAGGCACCCCAGTCGCCTGCTGATTGGCCCCTGGGATCCGTGCAATCTCCCCTGTGGTGGCCCACTGCACTGGAACAAATCGCTTTTCCTAGGAATCTCCAGGTATGGCTCAACATCCAAGTCCCGTTCAATCAAATGGACATGTTAATCTGCCCTCCCAAAACTCAGATTGCCGGTTTAACAGGGCACCCAGACTAGTGAGCTTTGTGCAGGCTGCCACTGCGCCATGGCGTGGCTAGTCAAGACAGCCACACAAGCAGGCTGCGCTGCTCTCCTGTGTCTGTCCTAAAACTGAAAATTTGCCAGTGCTGTGGGCTACAAAAGTCCATCTGAAAATGCAGCTACCACTCACCCTCTGCGACTTCACTGAGAGCTGAAATCCTGAGTTGTTTCTATGGCAGCATCTTAAAACCGTTCACCAAGGATTCTATTATATATAGCCACTTATTCAGAGACTCACTGAATAATGCACACCTGGGGAATAGTCTGGAGACAATTTGATATGACCGTTCACCCAGTGACTCAGTGAAAAATGCACAACTGAGAAATAGTAAGAGGAAAGAGTCATGAGTCTATTTTATGTGGTAACTCATTCAGAAACTCACTGAAGAATACCCAACTTGAAAATAGAGTCCAGGTCGTATGGCCACTCAATCAAAGTATTATCAAAAAATGCACAATGTGGCAATAGTAAAAAGTCTATTTCATATGGCCTCTCATTTAGAGCCTCAGCGAATAATGCACACGTGTGGAATAGACACTAGTCTATTTTATATGGCCACAAAATCAAAGCCTGAGTGAGTAATATGCAACTTTAGAATAGTCACAAGTCTATTCCGTATGCCCAAATATTTAAAGTCAGAGTCAATAATACTCACCAGTGTACTAGTCAAAAACAATTTCATATGGCCAAAGTTTTAGAGCCTCAGTAAATAACACATACTTGGGGAATACACAGGATGCTATTACGTATGGCACATATTTCAAAGATTCATTTAATATGGAACACCTGTATTGTAGTCAGAATTCTATTTCATATAGCCACATATTCAGAACCTAACTGAATAACATACACCTTGGGAAAGTCAGGATCTATTTCTATAGCCACATATTCAGAACCTAACTGAATAACATACACCTTGGGGAAAGTCAGGATTCTATTTTCTATAGCCACACATTTAGATACCAAATGTAAAAACGCACACCTGCGGAGTATTCAGGAGTCTCTGTTTTATGACCAGTCATTCAGAGCCTCAGAGAATAATACAGAACTATAGAAATTCAGGAGTGTATTTTAAATGGCCACTTATTCAGAACCTCATTGAAGAATTATATATATCTGGAAAATACTCAGGATTCTATTATATATAGCCAATTATTCAGAGACTGACTGAATAATGCACACCCTGGGAATAATCTGGAGATTATTTGATATGACCATTCACCCAGTGACTCACTGAAAATTGCACAGCTGAAATATAGTCAAGAGGATAGAGTCATGAGTCTATTTTCTGTGGTAACACATTCAGAAACTCACTGAAGAATACCCACTTTGGAAATAGTCAGAGTCCTGTTCATAAGGCCACTCAATTAAAGCATTACTGAATAATGCACAATGGGGCAATAGTGAGGAATCTATTACATATGGCCTTTCATTGAGAGCTTCAGTGCATAATAAACAGCTGTGGAGTAGTCAGGACCCCCTTTAAGGTAGCTCCAAGTTACCCAGCTACGTGAATAATACACTCATGTGTGATACTCAGGAGACTATTTGTTATGGACACTCATACAGCACCTCTTCGAATACTGCACATTTGGGGAATAATCACTAGTCTCTTTCATATGGTGATTCGTTTATAGAGTCAAAAAATAACGCACAACTGTTGAATAAAATGGGGTCTATTATATAAGGCCACTCTTTCAGTGATTCAGTGAGTAATATGTATACCTGATAAGTCAGAAATCTCTTTCACATGGCCACTCATTCAGCCTCAGTGCATAATACTCCCTCAGAAATAGTCAAGGGTCTACTTCAAATAAGTACACATTCAGAGTCTCTGTAAGTAATGCACAAATGGGCAATGCACAAGAGTCTCTTTTCTATGCCCATTTAGTCAGAGTCTCATTCAATAATACACACCTGGGAAGAGTTAAAGTCTACTTCATGTAGCCACTCATTTAGAGCCTCAGCGAATAATGCACACCTGGGGAATAGTCTGGAGACAATTTGATATGACCGTTCACCCAGTGACTCAGTGAAAATGCACAGCTGAAATATAGTCAAGAGGATAGAGTCATGAGTCTATTTTCTGTGGTAACACATTCAGAAACTCACTGAAGAATACCCACTTTGGAAATAGTCAGAGTCCTGTTCATAAGGCCACTCAATTAAAGCATTACTGAATAATGCACACGTGTGGAATAGACACTAGTCTATTTTATATGGCCACTCAATCAAAGCATTACTGAATAATGCACACCTGGGGAATAGTCTGGAGATTATTTGATATGACCATTCACCCAGTGACTCAGTGAAAATGCACAACTGAGAAATAGTAAAGAGGAAAGAGTCATGAGTCTATTTTATGTGGTAACTCATTCAGAAACTCACTGAAGAATACCCAACTTGAAAATAGAGTCCAGGTCGTATGGCCACTCAATCAAAGTATTATCAAAAAATGCACAATGTGGCAATAGTAAAAAGTCTATTTCATATGGCCTCTCATTTAGAGCCTCAGCGAATAATGCACACGTGTGGAATAGACACTAGTCTATTTTATATGGCCACAAAATCAAAGCCTGAGTGAGTAATATGCAACTTTAGAATAGTCACAAGTCTATTCCGTATGCCCAAATATTTAAAGTCAGAGTCAATAATACTCACCAGTGTACTAGTCAAAAACAATTTCATATGGCCAAAGTTTTAGAGCCTCAGTAAATAATACATACCTGGGGAATACACAGGATGCTATTACGTATGGCACATATTTCAAAGATTCATTTAATATGGAACACCTGTATTGTAGTCAGAATTCTATTTCATATAGCCACATATTCAGAAGCTAACTGAAAGACATATGCCTTGGGGAAAGTCAGGATCCTATTTAATATAGCCACATATTCAGAACCTAACTGAATAACATACACCTTGGGGAAAGTCAGGATTCTATTTTCTATAGCCACACATTTAGATACCAAATGTAAAAACGCACACCTGTGGAGTATTCAGGAGTCTCTCTTTTATGACCAGTCATTCAGAGCCTCAGAGAATAATACAGAACTATAGAAATTCAGGAGTGTATTTTAAATGGCCACTTATTCAGAACCTCATTGAAGAATTATATATATCTGGAACATACTCAGGATTCTATTATATATAGCCAATTATTCAGAGACTGACTGAATAATGCACACCCTGGGAATAATCTGGAGATTATTTGATATGACCATTCACCCAGTGACTCAGTGAAAATTGCACAGCTGAAATATAGTCAAGAGGATAGAGTCATGAGTCTATTTTCTGTGGTAACACATTCAGAAACTCACTGAAGAATACCCACTTTGGAAATAGTCAGAGTCCAGGTCATATGGCCACTCAATCAAAGCATTACTGAATAATGCACAATGGGGCAATAGTAAGGAGTCTATTACATATGGCCTTTCATTGAGAGCTTCAGTGCATAATAAACAGCTGTGGAGTAGTCAGGACCCCTTTAAGGTAGCTCCAAATTACCCAGCTACGTGAATGATACACACATGTGTGATAGTCAGGAGACTATTTGATATGGACACTCATACAGCACCTCTTCGAATACTGCACATTTGGGGAATAATCACTAGTCTATTTCATATGGTGATTCGTTTGGAGAGTCAAAAATAACGCACAACTGTTGAATAAAATGGGGTCTATTATATAAGGCCACTCTTTCAGTGATTCAGTGAGTAATATGTATACCTGATAAGTCAGAAATCTCTTCCACATGGCCACTCGTTCAGAACATCAGTGCATAATATTTCCCTCAGAAATTGTCAAGGGTCTACTTCAAATAAGTACACATTCACAGTCTCTGTAAGTAATGCACAAATGGGCAATGCACAAGAGTCTCTTTTCTATGCCCATTTAGTCAGAGTCTCATTCAATAATACACACCTGTTGAAGAGTTAAAAGTCTACTTCATGTAGCCACTCATTTAGAGCCTCAGTGAATAATTCACACTGGAGTAATAGTAGAGCATTTTTTAAATATGGCCACCCACTATGTGACTCCCTGAATGATACAGACCTGGGGAATCCTCAGGATTCTGTTTCCTACTACCACACGTTTAGAACCTTATTGAATAATTCACAATGGAGCAATAGTCAAGTGTCTATTCTTTCTTGGCTCTCATTCAAAGTTTCATTGAATAATAAACTTCTTTGGAGTAATCAGGGCACTGTTTAAGATAGCCACAAATTAAGTGCTTTCCTGAGTGATACACACCTGGGTGATAGTCAGGAGTTTATTTCATATAAACTCTAATTCTGGGTATTGCTGTGTAATGCACAACTGGGTGAGTGTCAGGAGTCTACTTGGTATGGACACTTATACAGAACCTGTTTGAATAATGCACACATGGAGAATAATCAGCAGTCTATGTCTTAAGGCTATTCATTCAGACAAACAGTGAATAAGGCACATGTGGAGTAATGAGATGTCTGTTTCATATGGCCGTTCCTTCACAGCATCACTGAATATTACACACTTGTGATATAGTCTTGAGTCTATTGTTTATGGCCACTCATTCAGAGAATCACTGAATAATGCACACCTGCGGAATGGTCAGAAGTCTCTATCCATGGCCTCTCACTGAGAGCTTCACTAAATGTACACCCCTGGGAAAATAGTCAGGAATTACTTATATCCCCTCATTTAGAGTCTCACTCAATAATGCGCACCTGTGGAATAGTAAGGAGACTTTTTCATGTGGCTTCTCATTTGGAGTGTCACTGAATAATGTGGTGTAGTCAGGAGTCTATTTCATGTAGACATCTTTTCAGAGCCTCAGTGAATAAGAGAGACCCTTGCTATAGTAAGGCATCTAATTAATATGGCCACATCTTGGAAGCCTCACTGAATAATACACCCCTGGAGAATAATTTGGAGTCTATTTTCTTTTTAATTAATTAATTTATTTTTTTGCTGTGTCTCACATCTCTAATTTCTTTTTTTTAATTTTTATCGCATTTTAGGTGTTGTGGTTCATGTGCAGAATGTGCAAGATAGTTGCATAGGTACACACATGGCAGTGTGTTTTGCTGCCTTCCTCCCCTTAAACCACATTTGGCATTTTTCCCAAGGCTATCCCTCCAAAGCACCAACCCACTGTGCCTTTTCTATTTCCCCAATAGACCCCAGTGTGTATTACCCCCCTCCCTGTGTCCATGTGTTCTCATTTTTCTCACCCGCTGATGAGTGAGAATATGTGATATTTTCTTTCTGTTCTTGTGTCAGTTTGCTGAGAATGATATTCTCAGGATTCATCCATGTCCTTAAAAAGGACATAAACTCATCATTTTTATTGCTGCATAATATTCCATGGTGTATATGTGTCACATTTTCCCAGTCCAGTCTATCATCGTTGGGCATTTGGGTTCGTTTCAGTTCTTTGCTATTGTAAACAGTGCTGCAATGAACATTCGTGTGCATGTGTCCTTATAGTAGAAAGATTTATATTCCTTTGGATATATACCCAGTAATGGGATTGCTGGGTCAAATGAAATTTCTAATTCTAGGTCCTTGAGGAATCGCCACACTGTCTTCCACAATGGTTGAATTAATTTACACTCCCATCAACAGTCTGAGAGTGTTTCTATTTCTCCACATCCTCTCCAGCATCTGTTGTCTCCAGATTTTTTAATGATTGCCATTCTAACTGGTGTGAGATGATATTTCAATGTGGTTTTGATTTGCATCTCTCTAATACCCAGTGATGATGAGCATTTTTTCATGTGTTTGTTGGCCTCATGTATGTCTTCTTTCATTAAAGTGTCTGTTCATGTCGTTTTCCCATTTTTGAATGGGCTTGTTGGTTTTTTCCTGTAAACCTGTTTGAGTTCTTTGTAAATTCTGGATATCAGTCCTTTGCCAGATGTGTAAACTGCAAAGATTTTTTCCCAATATTTTGGTTGCTGATTCACTCTAGTGACTATTTCTTTTGCTCTGCAGAAGCTGTGGAGTTTTATTAGGACCCATTTGTCTATTTTGGCTTTTGTTGCCAATGTTTTTTGTGTTTTGGTCATGAAGTCCTTGCCTACTTTTATGTCCTGAATGGTTTTGTCTAGATTTTCTTCTAAGGTTTTTATGGTGCCAGGTTTTATGTCTTTAATCCATCTGTTGTTAATTTTAGTGTAAGGTGTCAGGAAGGGGTCCAGTTTCTGCATTCTGCACGTGGCTAACCAATTGACATACTCATGTTGTTTTTGTTTTTGCTTCTGTTTACGTGGTGAATTACATTTATAGACTTGTGTATGTGGAACCAGCCTTGCATGCCCAGGATGAATCCTACTTGATTATGATGGATAACATTTTTAATGTGCTGTTGCAATCGGTTTGCAGTATTTTATTGAAGATTTTTGAATCTATGTTCATCATGGATATTGGCCTGAAGCTTTCTTTTCTTGTTGAGTCTCTGCCTGGTTTTGGTGTCAGGATGATGTTGGTCTCATAAAATGATTTGGGAAAGATTCCCTCTTTTTGGATTATTTGGAATAGTTTTTGAAGAAATGGGACCAGATCCTCTTCGAGTGTCTGGTAAAATAAGTCTGTGAACCCATCTGGTCCAGGGATTTTTTTGTGTGGCAGACTCTTAATTACTCCCTAGACTTCATACCTTGTTATTGGTGTATTCATAGTTTTGGTTTCCTCGTGGTTTAGGCTTTGGAGAACACAGGTGTCCAGGAATTTATCCATTTCTTCCTGGTTTACCAGTTTATGTGCATAGAGTTGTTTGTAGTATTCTCTGATGATGGTTTGAATTTCTGTGACATCTGTGATAATTTCCCCTTTTGAAGTCTATTTTCAATAGATATTCATTGAGAGTCTCGGTGAATAATGCAAACCTTTGTGGTAGCCAGGTGTATATTTCATTTACACACTCATTCATAGCCTCAGTGGATAATATGCACGTGTGGATCAGTCAGGATTTCATTTCATATGGCCACTGACTCGTAATTTCAGTGAATAATGCACAAATGAAAAGTACTCAGCAGTCTATTTCATAGAGCCACTCATTCAGAGATTCACTGAATAATACAAATATTTAAGATAGACAGAATCCTGTTTCATATGGTCACACAATCAGAGACTTACTAATTAACACACACCTGGGGAAGCGTTAGGTGTCTCCTTTATATAGCCTCTCATTTACAGCCTCAGCGAATAATGCACACGTGTGGAATAGACACTAGTCTATTTTATATGGCCATAAAATCAAAGCCTGAGTGAGTAATACACAACTTTAATACAGTCACTATTCTATTCCATATGCCAAAATATTCAAAGTTAGAGTCAATAATACACACCTGTGGACTAGTCAAAAAACAATTTTATATGGCCAATGTTTTAGATCCTCACTGAATAATACATACATTCGGAATACACAGGACGCTATTACGTATGGCACATATTTCAGAGATTCATTGAATAAGGAACACCCGTATTGTAGTCCAATTCTATTTTGTATAGCCACCTATTCAGAACCTAACACAATGACATACACCTTGGGGAAAGTCAGGATTCTATTTCGTATAGCCACATATTCAGAACCTAACTGAATAACATACACCTAGTGGAAAGTCAGAATTCTATTTTGTATACCAATTCATTTAGATACCGAAAGTAAAAACACACACCTGTGGAGTATTCAGGAGTCTCTGCTTTATGGCCACTCATTGAGGTCCTCACGGAATAATTCAGAACTTTGGAAATTCAGGAGTGTATTTTACATGGCCACTTATTCAGAACCTCATTGAAGAATCATATATATCTGGAAAATACTCAGGATTCTATTATATATAGCCACTTATTCAGAGACTCACTGAATAATGCACACCTAAGTAATAGTCTGGAGATTATTTGATATGACCGTTTACCTAGTGGCTCAGTGAAAAATGCACAGCTGAGAAATAGTCAAGGGCATAGAGTCATGAGTCTATTTTCTGTGGTAACTCGTTCAGAAACTCACTGAAGAATACCCACTTTGGAAATAGTCATAGTCCATGTCATATGGCCAGTTAATCAAAGCATTACCGAATAATGCACAACGGGGCAATAGTAAGTAGTCTATTTCATATGGCCTTTCATTGAGAGCTTCAGTGTGTAATAAACAGCGGTGGAGTACTCAGCACCCTATTTAAGGTAGCCCCAAATTACACAGCTATGTGAATGATACACACATGTGTGATACTCAGGAGACTATTTGATATGGAAACTCATACAGCACCTCTTTGAATACTGCACATTTGGGAAAAATCACTAGTCTATTTCATATGGTGATTCATTTGGAGAGTCAAAAAATAACGCACACCTGTGGAGTAAAATGGGATCTATTTCATAAGTCCACTCTTTCAGTGTTTAAGTGAATAATATGTATATCTGTTAAGTCAGGAATCTCTTTTGCATGGCCACTCATTCACGGCCTCAGTGCATAATACTACCCTCAGAAATAGTCAAGGGTCTACTTCAAATAAGTACACATTCAGAGTTTCTGTAAGTAATGCACACATGGGCAATACAGAAGAGTCTCTTTTCTATGCCCACTTAGTCAGAGTCTCATTCAATAATACACTCCTGGGGAAGAGTTAAGAGTCTACTTCATGTTTCCACTCATTTAGAGCCTCAGTGAATAATTGACAGAAGAATAACATTCAAGCATTTTTTACGTGGCCGTTCACTATGTGCTTCCTTGGGTGATACACAGCTAAGGAATACTCAGGATTCTATTTCATACCACCACACCTGTAGAATCTTATTGAATCATTCACAATGGAGCAATAGTCAGGTGTCTACTTTTTCTGGTCTCTCATTCAAAGTTTCAGTGAATAATATACTTTTTCTTTTTACAATGAAGAGGAAGGAACACCCTCCCTTTTCATGTTTGTCTACTACCGAAAATGTGGAAGATGTAGAAAATTAGAAAAGATTGCAATAATCTCACTAGTCAGTGATCATCAGCTGTTATTATTATTTTGTTTTGAAAATAAGAAAAGAAGGAGAGGAAAAGAGAGAAAGAAAAAGAGGGAGAGAGAACAGGAATTATTGTTTTATTCTATAAATGAGCATTAATAATCGCCAATCAATATTTTGTGTATTTAAAGTGGAGAATATATGTTTTGTGTATTTAAAGTGGAGAGATCTATAAGTGCTTATTAAGTTTACTTGTTCCGGATCTGAGTTCAAGTTCTGGATATCCTTATTAATTTTCTGTCTCGTTGAGTCTAAATCTTTTTATGGGTCTTATGTATCCGGGTGTTAGGATGCATTGATCCTTTTACCACTCTATCTTTTTTGCTTTGAAATCTGTTTTATCAGATACATGAATTTCAACTCCTGCTTTTTGTTTATTTATTATTTTTGCTCTCCATTTGGATTGCAAATGGAAAGATTGCTCTCCAATATTTCTCCAACCCTTTGTTTTGAGTCTTTGTCTATCTTTGCATGTAAAATGGGTCTGGATGTAGTTTACTGTTAGGTTTTGGCTGTATGTTTTGATTGGAAGATTTAGTCAATTTAAATTTAGGATTACTGCCTTTTGATGTTAACTCGCTATTTTATCCATTCATTGATGTAAATTCTTCTTTATACTGATACTATTTACTTTTTGGTATATTTTTAGAAAGGTTATTGCTGGTTGTTCCTTTCTGTGTGTAATGCTTCTTTCAGAAGCTTTTGTAAAGCAGGCCTGGTGGTAATAAAATCTCTGAATACTTGCTTGTTCATAAAAGATTTTATTTTTCCTTCAATTGTGAAGCTTAGTTTGGCAGGATATGAAATTCTGGGCTGAAAGTTCTGTTCTTTAAGGATGATAAATATCAGCCCCCACTCTCTTCTGGCTTGTAGTGTTTCTGCTGAGAGATCTGCTGTAAGTCTGATAGGCTTCCCTTTATGGGTAACCTGTCCTTTCTCTCTGGCTGCCCTTAGTATTTTCTCCTTTGTTTCAACTCTGGTGAATCTAACGATTATGTGCCTTGGGGTTGCTCTTCTTGAGGAATGGCTTTGTGGTGTTCTCTCTATTACCTGGGGTTGAATAGTGTCCTGCTTTGCTAGATTGGAAAAATTCTCCTGGATAATATTCCAAAGAGTAGTTTCAGCTTGGATTCATTATCTCCATCACATTCAGGTACACCTATCAAACGTAGATTAGGTCTTTTCACATAGTCCCATGTTTCTTGGAGACTTGCTCATTCCTTTTTATCTTTTTTTATTTATAGTTGTCTTCTTGTTTTATTTCATTAAGTTGGTCTTCAATCTCTGATATCCTTTCTTCTGCTTGATAAATTCAGCTATTCAAACTTGTGCATATTTACTAAGTTCTCATGTTGTATTTTTCAACTCCGTTAATTGATTTATATTCCTCTCTATATTGTCCATTATTTTAATATTTCATTGAACCTATTTTCAAAGTTTTCAGTTTATTTACATTGAGTTAGAACAAGTTCTTTCAACTCCCAAAAATTTCTTATCATCCACTTATTATGTGGATGATAAGTGAATAATAAACTTACATGGAGTACTCAGGGCACTGTTTAAGACAGCCACGAATTAAGTGCCTTCCTGAGTGATACACACCTGGGTGATAGTCAGTTTATTTAATATGAACTCTAATTCTGGGTATTGCTGAGTAATACACAACTGATGGAGTGTCAGGAGTCTATTTGGTATGGACACTCATACAGAATCTGTTTGAATAATGCACACATGGAGAATAATCAGGAGTCTATGTCATATGGCTTCTCATTCAGACAAACAGTGAAAAACGCACACGTGTAGTAATGGGAAGTCTGTTTCATATGGCCGTTTCTTCACAGATTAACTGAATATTACACACTTGTAATATAGTCTGGAGTCTATTGTTTATGGCCACTCATTCAGAGAATCACTGAATAATGCACATCTGCCAAATAGTTAGAAGTCTCTATCCTATGGCCTCTCATTATGAGCCTCAATAAATGTACACACCTGGGAAAATTGTAAGGATTTACTTATATCCCCTCATTTAGAGGCTCACTAAGTAATGCACATCTGTGGAATACTAAGGATACGTTTTTATGCAGCCTCTCATTTGGAGTGTCACTAAATAATGTGGTGTAGTCAGGAGTCTATTTCATGTAAACACATTTTCAGAGCCTCAGTGAGTAAGAGAGACACTTGATATAGTAAGGCAGCTAATTAATGTGGCCAAATGTTGTAAAACTCACTGAATAATACACACCTGGGAAAATTGTAAGGATTTACTTATATCCCCTCATTTAGAGTCTCACTCAATAATGCACACCTGTGGAATACTAAGGATACTTTTTATGCAGCCTCTCATTTGGAGTGTCACTAAATAATGTGGTGTAGTCAGGAGTCTATTTCATGTAAACACATTTTCAGAGCCTCAGTGAATAATGCACAAATGTAAAGTAATCAGCAGTCTATTTCATGTAAACACATTTTCAGAGCCTCAGTGAATAATCCACACCTGGGAAATAATTTAGAGTCTATTTTTGATTAATATTCATTCAGAGCCTCTGTGAATAATGCACACCCTTGGGGTAGCCAGGATTCTATTTCATTTGGACACTCATTCATAGCCTAAATGGATAATATGCTCGTTTGGATTAGTCAGGATTCTATTTTATATGGCCACTGACTCATAATTTCAGTGAGTAATGCACAAATGTAAAGTAATCAGCAGTCTATTTCATGGAGTCACTCATTCAGGGATTCAGTGAATAATACAAATATTTAAGATAGACAGAATCCTGTTTCATATGGTCACACAATCAGAGCCTCACTGAGTAAAATACACCTGGGGAAGTTTTAGAGTCTACTTTATATAGCCTCTCATATACATTTTCAGCGAATAATGCACACGTGTGGAATAGACACTAGTCTATTTTATATGGAAACAAAATAAAAGCCTGTGTGAGTAATACACAACTTTAGAATAGTCACTAGTCTATTCCATATGCCCAAATATTCAAAGTCAGAGTCAATAATACACAAATATGCGCTAGTCAAAAATCAATTTCATTTGGCCAAAGTTTTAGAACCTCAGTGAATAATTAATACCTGGGCATACTCAGGACGCTATTACATATGGCATCTAATTCAGAGATTTATGGAATAAGGAACACCTGTATTGCAGTCAGAATTCTATTTCGTATAGCCACATATTCAGAACCTAACTGAATGACGTACACCTTTGGGAAAGTCAGGATTCTCTTTCGCATAGCCACATATTCAGAACCTAACTGAATACCATACAGTTTGGGGAAAATCAGAATTCTATTTCTTATAGCTACTCGTATAGACTGTGAATGTAGAAACGCACACCTGTGGAGTATTCAGGAGTCCCTGTTTTATGGCCACTCATTCAGAGCCTCATAGAATAATACAGAACTATGGAAATTCAGGAGTGTATTTTACATGGCCACCTATTCAGAACTTCATTGAAGAATCATATATATCTGGAAAATACTCAGGATTCTATTATATATAGCCACTTATTCAGAGACTCACTGAATAATGCACACCTGGGGAATAGTCTGGAGAGAATTCGATATGACCATTCACCCAGTGACTCAGTGAAAAATGCACAGCTGAGAAGTAGTCAAGAGGATGAAGTCATGAGTCTATTTACTGTGGTAACTCGTTCAGAAACTCACTGAATAATCCCCAACTTGAAAATAGTCAGATTCCAGGTCATATGGCCACTCAATCAAAGCATTACCGAATTATGCACAATGGGGCAATAGTAAGGATTCTATTTTATATGGCCTCTCATTGAGAGGTTCAGTGTGTAATAAACAGCTGTGGAGTAGTCAGGACCCTATTTAACGTAGCCCCACATTACGAAGCTACGTGAATAATACACACATGTGTGATAGTCAGGAGACTATTTGACATGGAAACTCATACAGCACCTCTTCAAATACTGAATATTTGGGAAATAATCAGTAGTCTATTTCATATGGTGATTTGTTTGGAGAGTCAAAAAATAATGTAAACATCTGGAGTAAAATGGGGTCTATTACATAAGACAACTGTTTCAGTGTTTCAGTGAATTATGTGTATACCTGATAAGTCAGGAATCTCTTTCAAATGGCTACTCATTCAGGGCCTCAGTGCCTAATACTCCCCTCAGAAATAGTCAAGGGTCTACTTTAAATAAGTACACATTCAGAGTCTCTGTAAGTAATGCACACATGGGCAATACACAAGAGTCTCTTTTCTATGCCCACTTAGTCAGAGTCTCATTCAATAATACACACCTGGGAATAGTTAAGAGTCTACTTCATGTAGCCACTCATTTAGAGCCTCAGTGAATAATTCACACAGGAGTAATGGTCGAGCATTTTTATATGGCCACTCATTCAGAGCCTCGGTGAATAATGCACACCTGGGGAATCCTCATGATTCTATTTCATACTACCAAACATTTAGAACCTTATTGAATAGTTCACAATGGAGCAATAGTCAGGTGTCTATTCTTTCTGGCCTCTCATTCAAAGTTTCAGTGAATAATAAACTTCTATGGAGTAATCAGGGCACTGTTTAAGATTGCCACAAATTAAGTGCCTTCCTGAGTGATACACACCTGGGTGATAAGAGTTTATTTCATATAAACTCTAATTCTGGGTATTTCTGTGTAATACACAACTGGGGGTGTGTCAGGAGTCTATTTGGTATTGACACTCATACAGAACCTGTTTGAATAATGCACACATGGAGAATAATCAGGAGTCTATGTCATACGGCTACTCATTCAGACAAACACTGATAACTCACATGTGGAATAATAAGAAGTCTCTTTCATATGGCCGTTCCTTCACAGCCTCACTAAATATTACACAGTTGTGATATAGTCTGGAGTCTATTGTTTATGGCCACTCATTCAGAGAATCACTGAATAATGCACACCTGTGGAACAGTCAGAAGTCTCTATCCTATGGCCTCTCATTGAGAGCATCACTAAATGTACACACCTGGGAAAATAGCCAGGATTTATTTATATCCACTCATTTTGTGTCTCACTCTATAATGCACACCTGTGGAATAGTAAGGAGACTTTTTCATGTGGCCTCTCATTTGGGGTGTCACTGAATAATGTGGTGTAGTCAGGAGTCTATTTCATGTAAACACATTTTCAGGGACTCAGTGAATATGAGAGACCCTTGCTATAGTAAGGCATCTAATTAATATGGTTACATCTTGTAAGCCTCACTGAATAATACACACCTGGAGAATAATTTGGAGTCTATTTACGATGGACATTCATTCAGAGCCTCGGTGAATAATGCACAGCCGTGGGGTAGCCAGGAGTCTATTTCATTTGGACACTCATTCATAGCCTCAGTGGATAATATGCACGTGTGGATTAGTCAGGATTTCATTTCATATGGCCCCTGACTCGTAATTTCAGTGAATAATTCACACCGAAGTAATAGTCGAGGATTCTTTATATGGCCACTCACTATGTGCCTCCCTGAATGATACACACCTGGGGAATCCTCAGGATTCTATTTCATACTACCACACATTTAGAACCTTATTGAATAATACACAAATGAGCAATAGTCAGGTGTCTATTCTTTCTGGCCTCTCATTCAAAGATTTAGTGAATAATAAACTTCTATGGAGTAATCAGGGCACTGTTTAAGATAGCCACAAATTAATGGCCTTCCAGAGTGATACACACCTGGGTGATAGGAGTTTATTTCATATGAACTCTAATTCTGTGTATTGCTGTGTAATACACAACTGGTGGCGTGTCAGGAGTCTATTTGGTTTGGACACTCATAGAGAACCTGTTTGAATAATGCACACATGGAGAATAATCAGGAGTCTCTGTCATATGGCTACTCATTCAGACAAACACTGATAACTCACATGTGGAATAATGAGAAGTCTCTTTCATATGGCCGTACCTTCACAACCTCACTGAATATTACACACGTGATATAGTCAGGACTCTATTGTTTATGGCCATTCATTCATAGAATCACTGAATGATGCACACATGCGGAATAGTCAGAAGTCTCTATCCTATGGCCACTCATTGAGAGCCTCAGTAAATGTACACACCTGGAAAAATAGTCAGGATTTACTTATATCCACTCATTTATTGTCTCACTCAATAATGCACACCTGTGGAATAGTAAGGAGACTTTTCATATGGCCTCTCATTTAGAGCCTCACTGAATAATGCACACCGTGGGGTAGCCAGGAGTCTATTTCATGTAAACAGATTTTCAGGGACTCAGTGAATATGAGAGACCCTTGCTATAGTAAGGCATCTAATTAATATGGTTACATCTTGTAAGCCTCACTGAATAATACACACCTGGAGAATAATTTGGAGTCTATTTACGATGGACATTCATTCAGAGCCTCGGTGAATAATGCACAGCCGTGGGGTAGCCAGGAGTCTATTTCATTTGGACACTCATTCATAGCCTCAGTGGATAATATGCACGTGTGGATTAGTCAGGATTTCATTTCATATGGCCCCTGACTCGTAATTTCAGTGAATAATTCACAAATGTAAAGTACTCAGCAGTCTATTTTATAGAGCAACTCATTCAGAGATTCACCGAATAATAAAAATATTTAAGATAGACAGAATTCTGTTTCATATGGTTACACAATCAGAGCCTCACTGAATAACACACACCTGGAAAAGCGTTAAAAGTCAACTTTATATAGCCTCTCATTTACATCCTCAGTGAATAATGCACACGTGTGGAATAAACACAAGTCAATTTTATATGGCCACAAAATCAAAGCCTGAGTGAGTAATACACAACTTTAGAATAGTCACTAGTCTATTCCATATGCCGAAATATTCAAAGTCAGAATCAATAATAAACATCTGTGGACTAGTCAAAAAAATTTCACATGGCCAAAATTTTAGATCCTCAAAGTTTTAGAGTATACCTGGGGAATACTCAGGATGGTATTTCATATGGGACCCATTTCAGAGATTCATTGAATAAGGAACACCTTTATTGTAGTCAGAATTCTACTTTGTATATCCACATATTCAGAACCTTATTGAATTACATACACCTTGGAAAAAATCAGGATTCTATTTTGTATAGCCACTCATTTAGATACGGAATATAAAAACGCACACCTGTAAAATATTCAGGAGTCTCTGGTTTATGGCCACTCATTCAGAGCCTCACAGAATAATACAGAACTATGGAAATTCAGGAGTATATTTTACATGGCCACTTATTCAGAACCTCATTGAAGAATCATATATATCTGTAAAATACTCAGGATTCTATTATATATAGCCACTTATTCAGAGACTCACTGAATAATGCACACCTGGGGAATAGTCTGGAGAGTATTTGATATGACTGTTCACCCAGTGACTCAGTGAAAAATGCACAGCTGAGAAATAGTCAAGAAGATAGCCTCATGAGTCTATCTTATGTGGTAACTCGTTCAGAAACTCACTGAATAAGACCCACCTTGGAAGTAGTCAGAGTCCAGGTCATATGTCCACTCAATCAAATCATTACCGAATAATGCATAATGGCAATAGTTAGGTGTCTATTGCATATGGCCTCTCATTTAGAGCTTCAGTGTGTAACAAACAGCTGTGGAGTAGTCAGGACCCTATAAAAGGTAGCCCCAAATTACGCAGCTACGTGAATGATACACAAGTGTGTGATAGTCAGGAGACTACTTGATATGGACACTCATACAGCACCTCTTTCCATACTGCACATTTGGGGAATAATCACTGATTTATTTCATATGGTGATTCGTTTGGAAGGTCAAAAAATAACGCAAATATGTGGAGTAAAATGGGGTCTATTACATAAGGCCACTCTTTCAGTGTTTCAGTGAATTCTGTGTATACCTGATAAGTCAGGAATCTCTTTCACATGGCTACTCATTCAGGGCCTCAGTGCCTAATACTCCCCTCAGAAATAGTCAAGGGTCTACTTTAAATAAGTACACATTCAGAGTCTCTGTAAGTAATGCACACATGGCCAACACACAAGAGTCTCTTTTCTATGCCCACTTAGTCAGAGTCTCATTCAATAATACACACCTGGGAAAGAGTTAAGAGTCTACTTCATGTAGCCACTCATTTAGAGCCTCAGTGAATAATTCACACAGGAGTAATGGTCGAGCATTTTTTATATGGCCACACGCTATGTGCCTACCTTAATGATACTCACCTGGGGAATCCTCAGGATTCTATTTCATACTACCACACATTTAGAAAATTATTTAGTACTTCACAATGGAGCAATAGTCAGGTGTCTATTCTTTCTGGCCTCTCATTCAAAGTTTCAGTGAATAATAAACTTCTATGGAGTAATCAGGGCACTGTTTAAGATAGCCACAAATTAAGTGCCTTCCTGAGTGATATACTCCTGGGTGATAGTCAGGAGACTACTTGATATGGACACTCATACAGCACCTCTTTCCATACTGCATATTTGGGGAATAATCACTGATTTATTTCATATGGTGATTCGTTTGGAAGGTCAAAAAATAACGCAAATATGTGGAGTAAAATGGGGTCTATTACATAAGGCCACTGATTCAGTGTTTCAGTGAATTCTGTGTATAACTGATAAGTCAGGAATCTCTTTCACATGGCTACTCATTCAGGGCCTAAGTGCCTAATACTCCCCTCAGAAATAGTCAAGGGTCTACTTTAAATAAGTACACATTCAGAGTCTCTGTAAGTAATGCACACATGGCCAAGACACAAGAGTCTCTTTTCTATGCCCACTTAGTCAGAGTCTCATTCAATAATACACACCTGGGAAAGAGTTAAGAGTCTTCTTCATGTAGCCACTCACTTAGAGCCTCAGTGAACAATTCATACAGGAGTAATGGTCGAGCATTTTTTATATGGCCACTTGCTATGTGCCTACCTTAATGATACTCACCTGGGGAATCCTCAGGATTCTATTTCATATTACCACACATTTAGAAAATTATTTAGTACTTCACAATGGAGCAATAGTTAGGTGTCTGTTTTTTTCTGGCCTCTCATTCAAAGTTTCAGTGAATAATAAACTTCTATGGAGTAATCAGGGCACTGTTTAAGGTAGCCACAAATTAAGTGCCTTCCTGAGTGATATACTCCTGGGTGATAGTCAGGAGTTTATTTTATTTAAACTCTACTTCTGAAAATGGCTGTGTAATACACAACTGGGGGAATGTCAGGAGTCTATTTGGTATGGAAACTCATGCAGAACCAATACGAATAATGCAACTGTGGAGAATAATCAGGAGTCTATGTCATACATCATAGTCTACTTTATATAGCCTCTCCTTTACAGTCTCAGAAAATAATGCACATGTGTGGAATAGACACTAGTCTATTTTATATGGCTACAAAATTAAAGACTGAGTGAGTAATACACAACTTGATAATAGTCACTAGTCTATTTTATATGGCCACAAAATCAAAGCCTGAGTGAGTAATACACAACTTTAGAATAGTCACTAGTCTATTTCATATGCCCAAATATTCAAAGTCAGAGTCAATAATACACACCTGTGGACTAGTCAAAAACAATTTCAGATGGCCAAAGTTTTAGAGCCTCAGTGAATAATGCACACGTGTGGAATAGACACTAGTCTATTTTATATGGCCACAAAATCAAAGCCTGAGTGAGTAATACACAACTTTAGAATAGTCACTAGTCTATTCCATATGCCCAAATATTCAAAGTCAGAATCAATAATAAACACCTGTGGACTAGTCAAAAACAATTTCAGATGGCCAAAGTTTTAGAGCCTCAGTGAATAATGCACACGTGTGGAATAGACACTAGTCTATTTCATATGCCCAAATATTCAAAGTCAGAGTCAATAATACACACCTGGGTGATAGTCAGGAGACTCTTTGATATGGACACTCATACAGCACCTCTTCGAATACTGCACATTTGGGAATAATCACTAGTCTATTTTATATGGCCACTCATTCAGAGCCTCACAGAATAATACAGAACTATGGAAATTCAGGAGTGTATTTTAAATGGCCACTTATTCAGAGACTCACTGAATAATGCACACGTGTGGAATAGACACTAGTCTATTTTATATGGCCACAAAATCAAAGCCTGAGTGAGTAATACACAACTTTAGAATAGTCACTAGTCTATTTTATATGGCCACAAAATCAAAGCCTGAGTGAGTAATACACAACTTTAGAATAGTCACTAGTCTATTTTATATGGCCACTCAATCAAAGCATTACCGAATAATGCATAATGGGGCAATAGTAAGGAGTCTATTTCATTTGGACACTCATTCAGAGCCTCACAGAATAATACAGAACTATGGAAATTCAGGAGTGTATTTTAAATGGCCACTTATTCAGAGACTCACTGAATAATGCACACGTGTGGAATAGACACTAGTCTATTTTATATGGCCACAAAATCAAAGCCTGAGTGAGTAATACACAACTTTAGAATAGTCACTAGTCTATTTCATATGGCCACTCATTCAGAGAATCACTGAATAATGCACAAATGTAAAGTACTCAGCAGTCTATTTCATATGGCCACTCATTCAGAGATTCACTGAATAATACACACCTTGAAATAATCAGTGTCCAGGTCATATGGCCACTCATTCAGAGAATCACTGAATAATGCACACCTGGGGAATAGTCTGGAGATTATTTGATATGACCATTCACCCAGTTACTCAGTGAAAATTGCACAGCTGAGAAATAGTCAAGGGTCTACTTTAAATAAGTACACATTCAGAGTCTCTGTAAGTAATGCACACGTGTGGAATAGACACTAGTCTATTTCATATGGCCACTCATTCAGAGAATCACTGAATAATGCACACCTGGGGAATAGTCTGGAGATTATTTGATATGACCATTCACCCAGTTACTCAGTGAAAATGCACAGCTGAGAAATAGTCAAGGGTCTACTTTAAATAAGTACACATTCAGAGTCTCTGTAAGTAATGCACACGTGTGGAATAGACACTAGTCTATTTTATATGGCCACAAAATCAAAGCCTGAGTGAGTAATACACAACTTTAGAATAGTCACTAGTCTATTTCATATGGCCACTCAATCAAAGCATTACCGAATAATGCATAATGGGGCAATAGTAAGGAGTCTATTTCATTTGGACACTCATTCAGAGATTCACTGAATAATACACACCTGGAGAATAATTTGGAGTCTATTTGATGGACATTCATTCAGAGCCTCACAGAATAATACAGAACTATGGAAATTCAGGAGTGTATTTTAAATGGCCACTTATTCAGAGACTCACTGAATAATGCACACGTGTGGAATAGACACTAGTCTATTTCATATGGCCTCTCATTGAGAGCTTCAGTGTGTAATAAACAGCTGTGGAGTAGTCAGGACCCTATAAAGGTAGCCCCAAATTATGCAGCTACGTGAATGATACACACCTGGGTGATAGTCAGGAGACTCTTTGATATGGACACTCATTCATAGCCTCAGTGGATAATATGCACGTGTGGATTAGTCAGGATTTCATTTCATATGGCCACTCAATCAAAGCATTACCGAATAATGCATAATGGGGCAATAGTAAGGAGTCTATTTCATATGCCCAAATATTCAAAGTCAGAATCAATAATAAACACCTGTGGACTAGTCAAAAACAATTTCAGATGGCCAAAGTTTTAGAGCCTCAGTGAATAATGCACACGTGTGGAATAGTCACTTGTCTATTTCATATGCCCAAATATTCAAAGTCAGAGTCAATAATACACACCTGTGGACTAGTCAAAAAACAATTTCAGATGGCCAAAGTTTTAGAGCCTCTGTGAATAATACATACCTGGGGAATACTCAGGACGCAATTACATATGTCATCTATTTCAGAGATTCATTGAAGAAGGAACACCTGTAATGTAATCAGAATTCTAATTTTATAGCTACATATTCAGAACCTAACTGAATGACATACACCTTTTGGAAAGTCAGGAGTCTATTCCGTATAGCCACATATTCAGAAACTAACTGAATAACATACACCTTGGAAAAAGTCAGGATTCTATTTCCTATAGCCACGCCTTTAGATACCGAATGTAAAAACGCACACCTGCGGAGTATTCAGGAGTCTCTGTTTTATGGCCACTCATTCAGAGCTATAAAGAAAAATACAGAAATATGGAAATTCAGGAGTGTATTTTAAATGGCCACTTATTCAAAACCTCATTGAAAAATCTTATATATCTGGAAAATACTCAGGATTCTATTATATATAGCCACTTACTCAGAGACTCACTGAATAATGCACACCTGGGGAATAGTCTGGAGATTATTTGATATGACCATTCACCCAGTTACTCAGTGAAAATTGCACAGCTGAGAAATATTAGAGAGGATGGAGTCATGATTCTATTTTTTGTGGTAACTCGTTCAGAAACTCACTGAATAATACACACCTTGGAAATAATCAGTGTCCAGGTCATATGGCCACTCAATCAATGCATTACCGAATAAGGCATAATGGGGCAATAGTAAGGAGTCTCTTTCATATGGACTCTCATTGAGAGCTTCAGTGTGTAATAAACAGCTGTGGAGTAGTCAGGACCCTATAAAGGTAGCCCCAAATTATGCAGCTACGTGAATGTTACACGCATGTTTGATAGTCAGGAGACTCTTTGATATGGAAACTCATACAGCACCTCTTCGAATACTGCACATTTGGGCATAATCACTAGTCTATTTCATATGGTGATTCGTTTGAAGAGTCAAAAAATAACGCACAGCTGAGGAGCAAAATGGGGTCTATCACATAAGAGCACTCTTTCAGTGTTTCAGTGAATAATATTTATATCTGATAAGTCAGGAATCTCTTTCACATGGCCAATTGTTCTGGGCCTCAGGGCATAATACTACCCTCAGAAATAGTCAAGGGTCTACTTTAAATAAGTACACATTCAGAGTCTCTGTAAGTAATGCACACGGCAATACACAAGAGTCTCTTTTCTATGCCCACTTAGTCAGAGTCTCATTCAATAATACACACCTGGGAAGTGTTAAGAATCTACTTCATGTAGCCACTCATTTAGAGCCTCAGTGAATAATTCACACAGGAGTAATGGTCGAGCATTTTTATATGGCCACTCATTCAGAGAATCACTGAATAATACACACCTGGGGAATCCTCAGGATTCTATTTCATACTACCACACATTTAGAAAATTATTTAGTACTTCACAATGGAGCAATAGTCAGGTGTCTATTCTTTCTGGCCTCTCATTCAAAGTTTCAGTGAATAATAAACTTCTATGGAGTAATCAGGGCACTGTTTAAGATAGCCACAAATTAAGTGCCTTCCTGAGTGATATACACCTGGGTGATAGTCAGGAGTTTATTTCATTTGAACTCTAATTCTGGGAATGGCTGTGTAATACACAACTGGAGGAGTGTCACGAGTCTATTTGGTATGGAAACTCATGCAGAACCAGTATGAATAATGCAACCGTGGAGAATAATCAGGAGTCTATGCATACGTCATAGTTTACTTTATATAGCCTCTCATTTACAGCCTCAGCGAATAATGCACATGTGTGGAATAGACACTAGTCTATTTTATATGGCTACAAAATCAAAGCCTGAGTGAGTAATACACAACTTGAGAATAGTCACCTGTCACAGCAGGAGGCATCACACTACCAGATTTCAAACTATACTACAAGTCTACAGTAATCAAAACAGCATGGTTCTGGTACCAAAACAGAGATATAGACCAATAATGCACACCTGCGGAGTATTCAGGAGTCTCTGTTTTATGGCCACTCATTCAGAGAATCACTGAATAATGCACATATGGAGTAATTAGAAGTCTGTTTCATATGGTCACACAATCAGAGCCTCACTGAATAATACACACCTGTGGACTAGTCAAAAACAATTTCAGATGGCCAAAGTTTTAGAGCCTCAGTGAATAATACATACCTGGGAATACTCAGGATTCTATTATATATAGCCACTTATTCAGAGACTCACTGAATAATGCACAAATGTAAAGTACTCAGCAGTCAATTTCATAGAGCCACTCATTCAGAGAATCACTGAATAATGCACATGTGGAATAGACACTAGTCTATTTTATATGGCCACAAAATCAAAGCCTGAGTTAGTAATACACAACATTAAAATAGTCACTAGTCTATTTTATATGGCCACAAAATCAAAGCCTGAGTTAGTAATACACAACATTAAAATAGTCACTAGTCTATTTTATATGGCCACATCTTGTAAGCCTCACTGAATAATGCACAAATGTAAAGTACTCAGCAGTCAATTTCATAGAGCCACTCATTCAGAGAATCACTGAATAATGCACAAATGTAAAGTACTCAGCAGTCAATTTCATAGAGCCACTCATTCAGAGAATCACTGAATAATGCACAAATGTAAAGTACTCAGCAGTCAATTTCATAGAGCCACTCATTCAGAGAATCACTGAATAATGCACAAATGTAAAGTACTCAGCAGTCAATTTCATAGAGCCACTCATTCAGAGAATCACTGAATAATGCACATGTGGAATAGACACTAGTCTATTTTATATGGCCACATCTTGTAAGCCTCACTGAATAATGCACACCTGCGGAGTATTCAGGAGTCTCTGTTTTATGGCCACTCATTCAGAGAATCACTGAATAATGCACACCTGCGGAGTATTCAGGAGTCTCTGTTTTATGGCCACTCATTCAGAGATTCACTGAATAATACACACCTGTGGACTAGTCAAAAACAATTTCAGATGGCCAAAGTTTTAGAGCCTCTGTGAATAATACATACCTGGGAATACTCAGGATTCTATTTCGTATAGCCACATATTCAGAACCTAACTGAATAACATACACCTTGGAAAAGTCAGGATTCTATTTCGTATAGCCACATATTCAGAAACTAACTGAATAACATACACCTTGGAAAAGTCAGGATTCTATTTCGTATAGCCACATATTCAGAACCTAACTGAATAACATACACCTTGGAAAAGTCAGGATTCTATTTCGTATAGCCACATATTCAGAACCTAACTAAATGACATACACCTTTTGGAAAGTCAGGATTCTATTTCGTATAGCCACATATTCAGAACCTAACTGAATGACATACACCTTGGGAAAGTCAGGATTCTATTTCGTATAGCCACATATTCAGAACCTAACTGAATGACATACACCTTGGAAAAGTCAGGATTCTATTTCGTATAGCCACATATTCAGAAACTAACTGAATAACATACACCTTGGGAAAGTCAGGATTCTATTTCGTATAGCCACATATTCAGAAACTAACTGAATAACATACACCTTGGAAAAGTCAGGATTCTATTATATATAGCCACTTACTCAGAGACTCACTGAATAATGCACAAATGTAAAGTACTCAGCAGTCAATTTCATAGAGCCACTCATTCAGAGAATCACTGAATAATGCACAAATGTAAAGTACTCAGCAGTCAATTTCATAGAGCCACTCATTCAGAGAATCACTGAATAATGCACATGTGTGGAATAGACACTAGTCTATTTTATATGGCCACAAAATCAAAGCCTGAGTTAGTAATACACAACATTAAAATAGTCACTAGTCTATTTTATATGGCCACAAAATCAAAGCCTGAGTTAGTAATACACAACATTAAAATAGTCACTAGTCTATTCCATATGCCCAAATATTCAAAGTCAGAGTCAATAATACACACCTGTGGACTAGTCAAAAAACAATTTATATGGCCAAAGTTTTAGAGCCTCTGTGAATAATACATACCTGGGGAATACTCAGGACGCAATTACATATGGCATCTATTTCAGAGATTCATTGAAGAAGGAACACCTGTAATGTAATCAGAATTCTATTTCGTATAGCCACATATTCAGAACCTAACTGAATGACATACACCTTTTGGAAAGTCAGGATTCTATTTCGTATAGCCACATATTCAGAAACTAACTGAATAACATACACCTTGGAAAGTCAGGATTCTATTTCCTATAGCCACTCATTTAGATACCGAATGTAAAAACGCACACCTGCGGAGTATTCAGGAGTCTCTGTTTTATGGCCACTCATTCAGAGCTTCAAAGAATAATACAGAAATATGGAAATTCTGGAGTGTATTTTAAATGGCCACTTATTCAAAACCTCATTGAAAAATCTTATATATCTGAAAAATACTCAGGATTCTATTATATATAGCCACTTATTCAGAGACTCACTGAATAATACACACCTGGGGAATAGTCTGGAGATTTTGATATGACCATTCACCCAGTTACTCAGTGAAAATTGCACAGCTGAGAAATATTAGAGGATGGAGTCATGATTCTATTTTTTGTGGTAACTCGTTCAGAAACTCACTGAATAATACACACCTTGGAAATAGTCAGTGTCCAGGTCATATGGCCACTCAATCAAAGCATTACCGAATAAGGCATAATGGGGCAATAGTAAGGAGTCTCTTTCATATGGACTCTCATTGAGAGCTTCAGTGTGTAATAAACAGCTGTTGAGTAGTCAGGACTCTATTGAAAGTAGCCCCAAATTATGCAGCTACGTGAATGTTACACCATGTTTGATAGTCAGGAGACTCTTTGATATGGAAACTCATACAGCACCTCTTGAATACTGCACATTTGGGAATACTCACTTGTCTATTCCATATGCCCAAATATTCAAAGTCAGAGTCAATAATACACACCTGTGGACTAGTCAAAAAACAATTTCAGATGGCCAAAATTTTAGATCCTCTGTGAATAATACATACCTGGGGAATACTCAGGACGCTATTACATATGGCATCTATTTCAGAGATTCATTGAAGAAGGAACACCTTTAATGTAATCAGAATTGTAAATTGTATAGCTACATATTCAGAACATAACTGAATGACATACACCTTTTGGAAAGTCAGAAATCTATTCCGTATAGCCACATATTCAGAGACTAACTGAATAACATACTCCTTGGAAAAAGTCAGGATTCTCTTTCCTATAGCCACTCATTTAGATACCGAATGTAAAAACGCACACCTGCGGAGTATTCAGGAGTGTCTGTTTTATGGCCACTCATTCAGAGCTTCAAAGAATAATACAGAAATATGGAAATTCAGGAGTGTATTTTAAATGGCCACTTATTCAAAACCTCATTGAAAAATCTTACATATCTGAAAAATACTCAGGATTCTATTATATATAGCCACTTACTCATAGACTCACTGAATAATGCACACCTGGGGAATAGTCTGGAGATTATTTGATATGACCATTCACCCAGTTACTCAGTGAAAATTGCACAGCTGAGAAATATTAGAGAGGATGGAGTCATGATTCTATTTTTTGTGGTAACTCGTTCAGAAACTCACTGAATAATACACACCTTGGAAATAGTCAGTGTCCAGGTCATATGGCCACTCAATCAAAGCATTACCGAATAAGGCATAATGGGGCAATAGTAAGGAGTCTCTTTCATATGGACTCTCATTGAGAGCTTCAGTGTGTAATAAACAGCTGTGTAGTAGTCAGGACTCTATTGAAAGTAGCCCCAAATTATGCAGCTACGTGAATGTTACACGCATGTTTGATAGTCAGGAGACTCTTTGATATGGAAACTCATACAGCACCTCTTCGAATACTGCACATTTGGGAATAATCACTAGTCTATTTCATATGGTGATTCGTTTGAAGAGTCAAAAAATAACGCACAGCTGAGGAGCAAAATGGGGTCTATTACATAAGAGCACTCTTTCAGTGTTTCAGTGAATAATATTTATATCTGATAAGTCAGGAATCTCTTTCACATGGCCAATTGTTCTGGGCCTCAGGGCATAATACTACCCTCAGAAATAGTCAAGGGTCTACTTTAAATAAGTACACATTCAGAGTCTCTGTAAGGAATGCACACACGGCAATACACAAGAGTCTCTTTTCTATGCCAACTTAGTCAGTCTCATTAAATAATACACACCTGGGGAAGTGTTAAGAATCTACTTCATGTAGCCACTCATTTAGAGCCTCAGTGAATAATTCACACCAGAGTAATTGTCGAGCATTTTTTATATGGCCACTCATTCAGAGCCTCAGTGAATAATACATACCTGGGAAAGTCAGGATTCTATTTCATACTGCCACACATTTACAACCTTATTGAATAATTCACAATGGAGCAATTTGTGTCTATATTTAGACACAAAAATATAAATGGTGTCTATTTTTTCTGGCCTCTCATTCAAAGATTCAGTGAATAATAAACTTCTATGGAGTAATCAGGGCACTGTTTAAGATAGCCACTAATTAAGTGCCTTTTATAGTGATACACACCTGGGTGATAGTCAGGAGTTTATTTCATATGAACTCTAATTGTGGGAATGGCTGAATAATACACAACTGGGGGAGTGTCAGGAATCTATTTGTTATGGACAGTCATACAAAACCTGTTTGAATAATGCACACATGGGGAATAATCAGGAGTCAATATCATAGGGCTACTCATTAAGACAAACAATGAATAATGCACATATGGAGTAATTAGAAGTCTGTTTCATATGGACATTCTTTCACAGCCTCAGTGAATATTACACACTTGAAATATAGTCTGGAGTCTATTGTTTATGGACACTCATTCAGAGAATCACTGAATAATGCACACATGCGGAATGGTAAGATGTTTCTATTCTATGGTCTCTCATTGAGAGCCTCACTAAATGTACACACCTCGGAAAATATTACTTATATGCCCTCATTTAGAGTCTCACTCAAAAATACACCTGTGAAATAGTAAGGAGACTTTTTTATTTTTCTAATTTTTATTCCATTATAGGTTTTGGGGTACATGTGCAGAACGTGCAAGATAGTTGCATAGGTACACACATGGCAGTGTGTTTTGCTGCCTTCCTCTCCTTCACACACATTTGGCATTCATCCCCAGGCTATCCCTCCCCAGCCCCGCCCACTGTCCCTCTCCCATTCCCCCCAATAGACCCCAGTTTGTAGTAGACACCCTCTCTGTGTCCATGTGTTCTCATTTTTCTCACCCACCTATGAGTGAGTATATGCGGTATTTCTTTTTCTGTTCTTGTGTCAGTTTGCTGAGAATGATGTTCTCCAGATTCATCCATGTCCTTACAAAGGACACAAACTCATCATTTTTGATTGCTGCATAATATTCCATGGTGTATATGTGCCACATTTTCCAGTCCAGTCTATCATCGATGGGCATTTGCGTTGGTTCCAGTTCTTTGCTATTGTAAACAGTGCTGCAATGAACATTCGTGTGCATGTGTCCTTATAGTAGAACGATTTATCGTCCTTTGGATATATACCCAGTAATGGGATTGCTGGGTCAAATGGAATTTCTATTTCTAGGTCCTTGAGGAATCGCCACAATGTCTTCCACAATGGTTGAACTAATTTACACTCCCACCAACAGTGTAAGAGTGTTTCTATTTCTCCACATCCTCTCCAGCATCTGCTGTCTCCAGATTTTTTAATGATCGCCATTCTAATTGGTGTGAGATGGTATCTAAATGTGGTTTTGATTAGCATATCTCTAATGACCAGTGATGATGAGCATTTTTCATATGTTTGTTGGCCTCATGTATGTCTTCTTTGTAAAGTTTCTGTTCATATCCTTTGCCCATTTTTGAATGGGCTTGTTTTTTTTCCTGTAAATCTGTTTGAGTTCTTTGTAAATTCTGGATATGAGCCCTTTGTCAGATGTGTAAACTGCAAAGATTTTTTTCCCATTCTGATTCATGTGGCCTCTCATTTGGAGTGTCACTGAATAATGTGGTGTAGTCAGGAGTCTATTTTATATAGACACATTTTCAGAGCATCAGTGAATAAGTGAGACCCTTGCTATAGTAAGGCATCTAATTTATATGGCCACATCTTGTAAGCCTCACTGAATAATACACACCTGGAGAATAATTTGGAGTCTATTTTCGATGGACATTCATTCAGAGCCTCGGTGAACAATGCGCAAATGTAAAGTACTCAGCAGTCAATTTCATAGAGCCACTCATTCATAGCCTCAGTGTATACTATGCACGTGTGGATTTGTCAGGATTTCATTTCATATGGCCTCTGACTCATAATTTCAGTGAATAATGCACAAATGTAAAGTACTCAGCAGTCAATTTCATAGAGCCACTCATTCAGAGATTCACTGAATAATACAAATATTTAAGACAGACAGAATCCTGTTTCATATGGTCACACAATCAGAGCCTCACTGAGTATCACACACCTGGGGAAGCCTTAGGAGTCTACTTTATATAGCCTCTCATTTACAGCCTTAGTGAATAATGCAGACATGTGGAATAGACACTAGACTCTTTTATATGGCCACAAAATCAAAGCCTGAGTTAGTAATACACAACATTAAAATAGTCACTAGTCTATTCCATATGCCCAAATATTCAAAGTCAGAGTCAATAATAAACACCTGTAGACTAGTCAAAAAACAGCTTCATATGGCCAAAGTTTTAGAGCCTCAGTGAATAATACATACCTGGAAAATACTCAGGATGCTATTATATATGGCATCTATTTCAGAGATTCATTCAATAAAGAACACCTGTATGATACTCAGAATTCTATTTCGTATAGCCACATATTCAGAACCTAACTAAATGACATACACCTTGGGAAAGTCAGGATTCTATTTCGTATAGCCACATATTCAGAACCTAACTGAATAACATACACCTTGGGAAAGTCAGGATTCTATTTCGTATAGCCACTCATTTAGATACCGTATGTAAATATGCAAACCTGCAGAGTATTCAGGAGTCTTTGTTTTATGGCCACTCATTCAGAGCCTCACAGAATAATACAGAACTATGAAATTCAGGAGTGTATTTTACATGGCCAATTATTCAGATCCTCATTGAAGAATCATAAATATCTGGAAAATACTCAGGATTTTAATATATATAGCCACTTATTCAGAGACTCACTGAATAATGTACACCTGGGGCATAATCTGGAGACTATTTGATATGACCCTTGACCCCGTGACTCAGTGAAAATTGCACAGCTGAGAAATAGTAAAGTGTATGGGGTCATAAGTCTATTTTCTGTGGTAACTCATTCAGAGACTCACTGAAGATTACCCACCTTGGAAATAGTCAGAGTCCAGGTCCTATGGCCAATCAATCAAAGCATTACCGAATAATGCATAATGGGTCAATAGTATGGAGTCTATTTCATACGGCCTCTCATTGAGAGCTTCAGTGTGTAATAAACAGCTGTTGAGTAGTCAGGACCCTATTTAAAGTAGCCCCAAATTACGCAGCTACATGAATGATAAACACAGGTGTGATAGTCAGGAGACTCTTTGATATGGACACTCATACAGCACCTCTTCGAATACTGCACCTTTTGGGAATAATCACTAGTCTATTTTATATGGTGATTCGTTTGGAGAGTCAAAAAATAGGGGATTTCCAAGATGGCGCCATAGTAACAACTCAGGATTGCAGCTCTCAGTGAAGGCACAGAGGGTGAGTCCTAGCTGCATTTTCAGATGAACCTTTCTTGCCCACAGAACGAAGAAATTCGCAGGTGTAGGAGAGACACGGGACACCAGAGCAGCCAGTGCTTTGTCTCACGCAGCTGGTTTGGCTGGTGCCCCAGTGCCGCAGGACCACACACAAAACTCACTGGTCTGGGTGCCCTGTTAAACAGGCAATCTGAGATCTGGAAGGGCAGATTGACATTTCCATCTGATTAAACGGTACTTGGACAATGAGCCAGACCAAGAGATTACTGGGAAACGTGATTTGAGCTGGTTCAGTTGGCAGTGGCATGGGAGATCGCACGGATCCCAGTGTCCTATCAGCAGGATACTGGGGCGCCGGTGAGAGAGTTAACCATTCAAATTGGGGAGAAAATGAGAGAGAGAGAGAGGACGGACTCTGAGGCTGGGAGGCAGGTGATTGGGCTCAGCGGGTCCCACCCTCATGGGAACAAGAAGGGCAGCGATTGGAGGCGTCGGTTTGAGAGTTTTGCTGTGTTCAGCTGAATCAAGCATGGTGCAGCTCGGTGGGGGAGGGTCGTCTGCCACTACAGACGCAATTCTCCCCTACTTAGGTACACGCCCATTGCTGACGCAGCATCCCATTGCCGAGGCAACCCACCATAACAAAAGACTCCGCCAACAGGGCGGAGTGCACCACAGTAGAATGGAGCCCCACAGCAGCAGGGCGGACCTGCGCTAGCAGGACGGAGCCTCGACAGGCAAATAGTGAACAGACTGCCACCTAGCGGGGCAGGACAGTGCAACAGATACTCATAAAGAAAGCCCCAACTCACTGAGACAGAGCATCTGAGGAAAAAAAAAGGGGATGCAAAGGGGCTAGACAGTTAGAAGGAAAACTAAGTAACAGAAATATTTCATCATCAACAATCCGGGAGTCCACTCAGAGACCATATTGAAAAGTCAGTAACTACTAAGATGACAGGTGGATAAATCCACAAAGATGGGAAGAAACCAGCGCAAAAAGGAGGAAAACACCCGAAACCAAAACACCTCACCTCCTACAAAGGACCAAAACTCCTCACCAGCAAGGGAACAAAGCTGGATGGAGAATGAGTGTGACGAAATTACAAAATCAGACTTCAGAAGGTAGATAATGAGAAACTTCAGAGAGATAAAAGAACATGTTCTAAATCAATGCAAAGAAACTAAGAACCTTGAAAAAAGATTTGGAAAAAGATTCGAGGAAATGATAAAAAGAATGGACAACTTAGAGAGGAATATGAATGAATTGAAGGAGCTGAAAAACACAACATGAGAGCTTCGCGAAGCATGCACAAGTTTCAACAGTCAAATTGACCAAGCAGAAGAAAGAATATCAGAAGTCAAAGATCAACTCAATGAAATAAAATGAGAAACCAAGATTAGAGAAAAAAGCACAAAATGGAATGAACAAAATCTCCAGGAAATGTGGGACTATGTGAAGAGACCCAACCTACGTTTGATAGGTGTCCCAGAATGTGCTGAAGAGAATGAATCCAAGCTGGAAAATACTCTTCAGGATATTATCCAGGAAAATTTCACCAACCTAGCAAGGCAGGTCAATACTCAACTCCAGGAAATACAGAGAACACCACAAAGATACTCCGCAAGAAGAGCAACCCCAAGGCACATAATCGTCAGCTTCACCAAGGTTGAAATGAAGAAGAAAATACTAAGGGCAGCGAGAAAGGTCAGGTCAACTACAAAGGGAAGCCCATCAGACTCACAGCAGATCTCTTGGGAGAGACTCTACAAGCCAGAAGAGACTCAGGGCCAATATTCAACATTCTAAAAGAAAATAACTTTCAACCCAGAATGTCATATCCAGCCAAACTGAGCTTCATACGTGAAGGAAAAATAAAATCCTTCATGAACAAGCAAGTACTCAGAGATTCTGTCACCACTAGACCTGCTTTACAAGAGCTCCTGAGATGTAGAGGCTTCCAAGATGGCATCATAGAGGCAACTCGGGATTGCAGCTCTCAGTGAAGGCACAGAGGGTGAGTCCTAGCCGCATTTTCGGATGGACCTTTTTGCCCACAGAGCATTGAAAGTCCCAGGTGTGAGAGAGACACAGGCTAGTAGCCGGTGCAGCTCCGCCACCCTCTCTGTGCCACAGCGCAGCGCCGGACGCAGAACTCACTAATCTGGGTGCCCTGTTAAACAGGCAATCTGAGATTTGGAAGGGCAGATTGGCATGTCCATCTGATTGAACAGGACTTGGACAATGAGCCAGACCAGGAGATTCCTGGGAAACGTGATCTGAGCCGGTGCAGTGGGCAATGGCATGGGAGATTGCATGGATCCCAGTGCCCTATTGGCAGGCTACTGGGGTGCCAGTGAGAGTCGACCCTTCAGCTTGGGGAGAGGAAGAGAGAGAGAGAGAGGACGGACTCTGAGGCAGGGAGCTGGGTGATCAGGCTCGGCGGGTCCCACCCTCACGGGGACAAGCAGGGTGGCAATTGGAGGCGCTCAGGGCTGAGAGTTTTGCTGCTGGCATCTAGGATGGTGCAGCCCAGTGGAGGAGGGGCATCTGCCACTACAGACGCAATCCGCCCCTACTGAAGTACCACCCAGGGCTGACGAAGCCTGCCATTGCCAAGGCAACCTGCCATAACAGAGAGACTCCACCAGGAGGGCAGAGTGCTCCACAGCATAATGGAGCCCTGCCACAGCAGGGCGGACCTGCACTTGCAGGGCCGAGCCCAGGCAGGCAAATAGTGAATAGACTACTCCTAGCGGGGCAGGACAGTGCAACAGATACTCATAAAGAAAGCCCCAACACCCAGAGAAAGAGCATCTAAGGGAAAAAAAAGGGGGTTTATGAGTTCTGTTGCAGCAGACATAAACACATCCTCCCAACAACACTGAATGAACAACGGAGCTCACAGCTCAGCACTGGAGCTCCTATAAAGCACAGACCGTCTTCTCAAACAGCTCCCTGACCCCTGAATATCCAAAGAGTCACCCCAAAAGAGGACTAATAGGACTGACATTTGGCAGGCATCATTCTGGAAAAAAGATAGCAGAAGAAAAACTGGTAGCATCCCTCACTGTTCTGCAGCTGCTACAGGTGTACCCCAGAAAAGCAGGGCCTGGAGTGGACCTCAGCACTCGTACAGCAGAGGGGCTAGACCATTAGAAAGAAAACTAAGTAACAGAAATACTTCATCATCAACAATCTGGGCATACACAGAGACCCAATTGAAAAATCAGCAACTACTAAGAAGACAGATTGATAAATCCATAAAGATGGGAAGAAACCAGCGCAAAAAGGAGGAAAACACCCGAAACCAAAACACCTCACCTCCTACAAAAAACCAAAACTCCTCACCAGCAAGGGAACAAAGCTGGATGGAGAATGAGTGTGACAAAATGACGAATCAGACTTCAGAAAGTGGATAATGAGAAACTTCAGTGAGCTAAAAGAACATGTTCTAAATCAGTGCAAAGAAACTAAGAACCTTAAAAAAGATTTGAAAAAGATTCAAAAAATGATAACAAGAATGGACAACTTAGAGAGGAATATGAATGAATTGAAGGAGCTGAAAAACACAACACGAGAACTTCGTGAAGCATGCACAAGTTTCAACAGCCGAATTGACCAAGCAGAAGAAGAAACTGGTAGCATCCCTCACTGTTCTGCAGCTGCTACAGGTGTACCCCAGAAAAGCAGGACCTGGAGTGGACCTCAGCACTCGTACAGCAGAGGGGCTAGACCATTAGAAAGAAAACTAAGTAACAGAAATACTTCATCATCAACAATCTGGGCGTACACACAGAGACGCAATTGAAAAATCAGCAACTACTAAGAAGACAGATTGATAAATCCATAAAGATGGGAAGAAACCAGCGCAAAAGGAGGAAAACACCGAAACCAAAACACCTCACCTCCTACAAAAACCAAAACTCCTCACCAGCAAGGAACAAAGCTGGATGGAGAATGAGTGTGACAAAATGACAGAATCAGACTTCAGAAAGTGGATAATGAGAAACTTCAGTGAGCTAAAAGAACATGTTCTAAATCAGTGAAAAGAAACTAAGGACATTAAAAAAAGATTTGAAGAAACATTCAAAAAATGATAACAATAATGGAAAACTTAGAGAGGAATATGAATGAATTGAAGGAGCTGAAAAACACAACACGAGAACTTCGTGAAGCATGCACAAGTTTCAACAGCCGAATTGACCAAGCAGAAGAAGAAACTGGTAGCATCCCTCACTGTTCTGCAGCTGCTACAGGTGTACCCCAGAAAAGCAGGGCCTGGGTGGACCTCAGCACTCATACAGCAGAGGGCTAGACCATTAGAAAGAAAACTAAGTAACAGAAATACTTCATCATCAACAATCTCAGTGTCCACACAGAGACCCAATTGAAAAATCAGCAACTACTAAGAAGACAGATTGATAAATCCATAAAGATGGGAAGAAACCAGCGCAAAAGGAGGAAAACACCGAAACCAAAACACCTCACCTCCTACAAAAACCAAAACTCCTCACCAGCAAGGGAACAAAGCTGGATGGAGAATGAGTGTGACAAAATGACGAATCAGACTTCAGAAAGTGGATAATGAGAAACTTCAGTGAGCTAAAGAACATGTTCTAAATCAGTGCAAAGAAACTAAGAACCTTAAAAAAGATTTGAAAAAGATTCAAAAATGATAACAAGAATGGACAACTTAGAGAGGAATATGAATGAATTGAAGGAGCTGAAAAACACAACACGAGAACTTCGTGAAGCATGCACAAGTTTCAACAGCCGAATTGACCAAGCAGAAGAAAGAATATCAGAAGTCGAAGATCAACTCAATGAAATAAAACAAGAAACCAAGATTAAAGAAAAAAGCACAAAAAGGAATGAACAAAATCTCCAAGAAATGTGGGACTATGTGAAGAGACCCAACCTACGTTTGATAGGTGTACCAGAATGTGATGAAGAGAATGAATCCAAGCTGGAAAACACTCTTCAGGATATTATCCAGGAAAATTTCCCCAACCTAGCAAGACAGGTCAATACTCAACTCCAGGAAATACAAAGGACACCACAAAGATACTCCACAAGAAGAGCAACCCCAAGGCACATAATCGTCAGATTCACCAGGGTTGAAATGAAGGAGAAAATACTAAGGGCAGCCAGAGAGAAAGGTCAGGTCACCCACAAAGGAAGCCCATCAGACTCACAGCAGATCTCTCAGCAGAGACTCTACAAGCCAGAAGAGAGTGGGGCCAATATTCAACATCCTTAAAGAAAAGAACTTTCAACCCAGAATTTCATATCCAGCCAAACTGAGCTTCATAAGTGAAGGAAAAATAAAATCCTTCACGAACAAGCAAGTACTCAGAGATTTTGTCACCACTAGGCCTGCTTTACAAGAGCTCCTGAAAGAGGCACTACACATAGAAAGAAACAACCAGTACCAGCCATCCTAAAAGCATACCAAATGCTAAAGACCATCAACAAAATGAAGAATCTACATGAACCACTGGGCAAAACAGCCAGCTAGCATCAAAATGGCAGTATCAAATTCACACATAACAATATTAACCCTAAATGTAAATGGGCTAAATGCACCAATCAAAAGACACAGACTGGCAAATTGGATAAAAACCAAAACCCATCAGTGTGCTGTATCCAGGAAACCCACCTCACACGCAAAGATACACAAAGGCTCAAAATAAAGGGATGGAGGAAGATTTACCAAGCAAATGGAGAGCAAAAAAAGCAGGAGTTGCAATTCTCATCTCTGATAAAATAGACTTTAAAGCAACAAAGATCAAAAGGGACAAAGAAGGTCATTACATAATGGTAAAAGGATCGATACAACAAGAAGAGCTAACGATTCTAAATATATATGGACCCAATGCAGGAGCACCCAGATATATAAGGCAAGTTCTTAATGACTTACAAAGAGACTTAGACTCCCACACAATAATAGTGGGAGACTTTAACACTCCACTGTCAATAGCAGACAGATCAACCAGACAGAAAATTAACAAGGATATCCAGGACTTGAACTCAGACCTGGAACAAGCAAACCTGATAGACATTTACAGAACTCTCCACCCCAAATCCACAGAATATACATTCTTCTCAGCACCACATCACACCTACTCCAAAATTGACCACATAATTGGAAGTAAAGCACTCCTCAGCAAATGCAAAACAACTGAAATCATAACAGTCTCTCAGACCATAGTGCAATCAAGTTGGAACTCAGAATTCAGAAAATAACTCAGAACCACACAGCTTCATGGAAACTGAACAACTGGCTCTTGAATGTTGATTGGATAAACAATGAAATGAAGGCAGAAATAAAGAAGTTCTTTGAAACCAACGAGAATGAAGACACAACGTACCAGAATCTCTGGGACACATTTAAAGCAGTCTGTAGAGGAAAATATATAGCAATAAGTGCCCACATGAGAAGAGTGGAGAGATCCAAAATTGACACCCTATCGTCAAAATTGAAAGAGCTAGAGGAGCAAGATCAAAAAAGCTCAAAACCTAGCCAAAGACAAGAAATAACTAAGATCAGAGCAGAACTGAAGGAGATAGAGACAAGAAAAACCCTTCAAAAATATCAATAAATCCAAGGGTGGTTTTTTGAAAAGATCAACAAAATAGACAGACCACTAGCCAGACTGATAAAAAGAAAAGAGAACAACCAAATAGATGCAATAAAAACGATAATGAAATCACCACAGATTCCACAGAAATTCAAACCATCATCAGAGAATACTACAAACAACTCTATGCACATAAACTAGTAAACCAGGAAGAAATGGATAAATTCCTGGACGCCTGTGTCCTCCCAAGCCTAAACCAGGAGGAAGCCGAAACTATGAATAGACCAATAACAAGGTCTGAAGTTGAGGCAGCAATTAAGAGCCTACCACACACAAAAAAGCCCAGGTCCAGATGGGTTCACAGCTGAATTCTACCAGACACACAAAGAGTATCTGGTACCATTACTTCTGAAACTATTCCAAATAATCTAAAAAGAGGGAACCCTTCCCAAATCATTTCATAAGACCAACATCATCCTGACACCAAAATCCGGCAGAGAGTCAACAAGAAAAGAAAATTTCTGGCAAATATTCATGATGAAAATAGATGCAAAAATCTTCAATAAAATACTGGCAAACCGATTACAACAGCACAATAAAAAACTTATCCATCATGATCAAGTAGAATTCATCCCGGGGGTGCAAGTCTGGTTCAACATATGCAAGTCTATAAATGTAATTCACCACATTAACAGAAGCAAGATTTCAGGCAAGATGGCGTCGTAGAGGCGACTCAGGATTGCAGGTCTCGGTGAAGGCACAGAGGGTGAGTCCTAGCCACATTCTTGGATGGACCTTTTATGCCCACAGAGTGTTGAATGTCCCAGGTGTGGGAGAGACACTGGACCCTAGTGCAGCTGGCAAACGCAGCCGGCTCCCACTGCCTCTTCGGCCGGCACCACACCAGGACCCGGCACGGAACTCACAGGTCTGGGTGCCCTGTTAAACTGGCACTCTGAGATTTGGAAGGGCAGATTGGCATGTCCATCTGATTGAACGGGACTTGGACAATGAGCCAGACCAGGAGTTTCCTGGGAAGCGTGGTCTGAGCCGGGGTATTGGGCAGTGGCACAGGAGATCACACGGATCCCAGTGCCCTATTGGCAGGCTCCTGGAGCGCCAGTGAGAGAGTCGACCTTTCAGCTTGGGGAGAGGAAGAGAGAGAGAGAGCGGACAGACTCTGAGGCAGGGAGCTGGGTGATCGGGCTCTGCGGGTCCCATGCTCACGGGGACAAGCAGGGAGGCGACTGGAGGTGCTTGGGGCTGAGAGTTTTGCTGCCGGCATCTAGGACGGTGCAGCCCGGTGGAGGAGGGGCATCGCCACTACGGACGCAATCCACCCTACTGAAGTACCGCCCAGGGCTGACGAAGCCTGCCATTGCCAAGGCAACCTGCCATAACAGAGAGACTCCGCTCCACAGCAGAGGAGCCCAGCAGCAGGTCAGAGCCCGGCAGGCAAATAGTGAATAGACTGCCATCTAGTGGGGCAGGACAGTGCAACAGATACTCATAAAGAAAGCCCCAACTCCCTGAGACAGAGCATCTAAGGGTGAAAAAAAAAAGAGTGGTGTTTTATGAGTTCTATTGCAGCAGACATAAACAACCTCCCAACAACCCTGAATGAACAACGGAGCTCACAGCTCAGCACTGGAGCTCCTATAAAGCACAGACTGTCTCCTCAAGCAGCTCCTGACCCCTGTATATCAAGGAGTCACCCCAGAAAAGGACTAATCAGACTGACATTTGGCTGGCATCATTCTGGAACAAGGGCAGCAGAAGAAGAAACTGGTATCATCCCTCATTGTTCTGCAGCTGCTGCAGGTATACCCCAGACAAGCAGGGCCTGGGTGGACCTCAGCACTCATACAGCAGAGGATAGATCATTAGAGGAAAACTAAGTAACAGAAATACTTCATCATCAACAATCTCAGTGTCCACACAGAGACCCAATTGAAAAATCAGCCAATACTAAGGCGACAGGCGGATAAATCCATAAAGATGGGAAGAAACCAGCGCAAAAGGAGGAAAACACCGAAACCAAAACACCTCACCTCCAAAAGGACCAAAACTCCTCACCAGCAAGGGAACAAAGCTGGATGGAGAATGAGTGTGACAAAATGACGGAATCAGACTTCAGAAAGTGGATAATGAGAAACTTCAGTGAGCTAAAGAACATGTTCTAAACCAGTGCAAAGAAACTAAGAACCTAGAAAAAGATTTGAAAAGATTCAAAAATGATAACAAGAATGGACAACTTAGAGAGGAATATGAATGAATTGAAGGAGCTGAAAAACACAACACGAGAACTTCGAAGCATGCACAAGTTTCAACAGCCGAATTGACCAAGCAGAAGAAAGAATATCAGAAGTTGAAGATCAACTCAATGAAATAAAACAAGAAACCAAGATTAAAGAAAAAGCACAAAAGGAATGAACAAAATCTCCAAGAAATGTGGGACTATGTGAAGAGACCCAACCTACGCTTTGATAGGTGTACCAGAATGTGATGAAGAGAATGAATCCAAGCTGGAAAACACTTCAGGATATTATCCAGGAAAATTTCCCAACCTAGCAAGACAGGTCAATACTCAACTCCAGGAAATACAGAGAACACCACAAAGATACTCCACAAGAAGAGCAACCCCAAGGCACATAATCATCAGATTCACCAGGGTTGAAATGAAGGAGAAAATACTAAGGGCAGCCAGAGAGAAAGGTCGGTCACCCACAAAGGGAAGCCCATCAGACTCACAGCAGATCTCTCGCAGAGACTCTACAAGCCAGAAGAGAGTGGGGCCAATATTCAACATCCTTAAAGAAAAGAACTTTCAACCCAGAATTTCATATCCAGCCAAACTGAGCTTCATAAGTGAAGGAAAATAAAATCCTTCATGAACAAGCAAGTACTCAGAGATTTTGTCACCACTAGGCCTGCTTTACAAGAGCTCCTGAAAGAGGCACACATAGAAAGAAACAACCAGTACCAGCCATCCTAAAAGCATACCAAATGCTAAAGAGCATCAACAAAATGAAGAATCTACATGAACCAATGGGCAAAACAGCCAGCTAGCATCAAAATGGCAGTATCAAATTCACACATAACAATATTAACCCTAAATGTAAATGGGCTAAATGCACCAATCAAAAGACACAGACTGGCAAATTGGATAAAAACCAAAACCCATCGGTGTGCTGTATCCAGGAAACCCATCTCACACGCAATAATACACAAAGGCTCAAAATAAAGGGATGGAGGAAGATTTACCAAGCAAATGGAGAGCAAAAAAAGCAGGAGTTGCAATTCTCATCTCTGATAAAATAGACTTTAAAGCAACAAAGATCAAAAGGGACAAAGAAGGTCATTACATAATGGTAAAAGGATCGATACAACAAGAAGAGCTAAAGATTCTAAATATATATGGACCCAATGCAGGAGCACCCAGATATATAAGGCAAGTTCTTAATGACTTACAAAAAGACTTAGACTCCCACACAATAATAGTGGGAGACTTTAACACTCCACTGTCAATATCAGACAGATCAACCAGACAGAAAATTAACAAGGATATCCAGGACTTGAACTCAGACCTGGAACAAGCAAACCTGATAGACATTTACAGAACTCTCCACCCCAAATCCACAGAATATACATTCTTCTCAGCACCACATCACACCTACTCCAAAATTGACCACATAATTGGAAGTAAAGCACTCCTCAGCAAATGCAAAACAACTGAAATCATAACAGTCTCTCAGACCATAGTGCAATCAAGTTGGAACTCAGAATTCAGAAAATACAGAGAACACCACAAAGATACTCCACAAGAAGAGCAACCCCAAGGCACATAATCGTCAGATTCACCAGGGTTGAAATGAAGGAGAAAATACTAAGGGCAGCCAGAGAGAAAGGTCAGGTCACCCACAAAGGGAAGCCCATCAGACTCACAGCAGATCTCTCAGCAGAGACTCTACAAGCCAGAAGAGAGTGGGGCCAATATTCAACATCCTTAAAGAAAAGAACTTTCAACCCAGAATTTCATATCCAGCCAAACTGAGCTTCATAAGTGAAGGAAAAATAAAATCCTTCATGAACAAGCAAGTACTCAGAGATTTTGTCACCACTAGGCCTGCTTTACAAGAGCTCCTGAAGAGGCACTACACATAGAAAGAAACAACCAGTACCAGCCATCCTAAAAGCATACCAAATGCTAAAGACCATCAACAAAATGAAGAATCTACATGAACCAATGGGCAAAACAGCCAGCTAGCATCAAAATGGCAGTATCAAATTCACACATAACAATATTAACCCTAAATGTAAATGGGCTAAATGCACCAATCAAAAGACACAGACTGGCAAATTGGATAAAAACCAAAACCCATCAGTGTGCTGTATCCAGGAAACCCACCTCACACGCAAGATACACAAAGGCTCAAAATAAAGGGATGGAGGAAGATTTACCAAGCAAATGGAGAGCAAAAAAAGCAGGAGTTGCAATTCTCATCTCTGATAAAATAGACTTTAAAGCAACAAAGATCAAAAGGGACAAAGAAGGTCATTACATAATGGTAAAAGGATCGATACAACAAGAAGAGCTAACGATTCTAAATATATATGGACCCAATGCAGGAGCACCCAGATATATAAGGCAAGTTCTTAATGACTTACAAAAAGACTTAGACTCCCACACAATAATAGTGGGAGACTTTAACACTCCACTGTCAATATCAGACAGATCAACCAGACAGAAAATTAACAAGGATATCCAGGACTTGAACTCAGACCTGGAACAAGCAAACCTGATAGACATTTACAGAACTCTTCACCCCACATCCACAGAATATACATTCTTCTCAGTACCACATCACACCTACTCCAAAATTGAACACATAATTGGAAGTAAAGCACTCCTCAGCAAATGCAAAACAACTGAAATCATAACAGTCTCTCAGACCATAGTGCAATCAAGTTGGAACTCAGAATTCAGAAAATAACTCAGAACCACACAGCTTCATGGAAACTGAACAACTGGCTCTTGAATGTTGATTGGATAAACAATGAAATGAAAGCAGAAATAAAGAAGTTCTTTGAAACCAACGAGAATGAAGACACAAAGTACCAGAATCTATGGGACACGTTTAAAGCAGTCTGTAGAGAAAAATATATAGCAATAAGTGCCCACATGAGAAGAGTGGAGAGATCCAAAATTGATACTCTATCGTCAAAATTGAAAGAGCTAGAGGAGGAAGATCAAAAAAGCTCAAAACCTAGCCAAAGACAAGAAATAACTAAGATCAGAGCAGAACTGAAGGAGATAGAGACAAGAAAATCCCTTCAAAAATCAATAAATCCAAGAGCTGGCTTTTTGAAACGATCAACAAAATAGACAGATCACTAGCCAGACTGATAAAATAGAAAAGAGAGAACAACGAAATAGATGCAATAAAAAACGATAATGTAGAAATAACCACAGATTCCACAGAAATTCAAACCATCATCAGAGAATACTACAAACAACTCTATGCACATAAACTAGTAAACTAGGAAGAAATGGATAAATTACTGAACGCCTGTGTCCTCCCAAGCCTCAACCAGGAGAAAGCCGAAACTATGAATACACCAATAACAAGGTCTGAATTTGAGGCAGCAACTAAGAGCATACCACACAAAAAAGGCCAGGTCCAGATGGGTTCATAGCCGAATTCTACCAGACACACAAAGAGAAGCTGGTACCGTTCCTTCTGAAACTATTCCAAATAATCCAAAAAGATGGAACCATTCCCAAATCATTTTATGAGACCAACATCATCCTGATACTAAAACCCGGCAGAGAATCAAGAAAAAAAGAAAACTTCAGGCCAATATCCATAATGAACATAGATGTAAAAATCTTCAATAAAATACTGGAAAACCGATTGCAACAGCACATTAAAAAACTTATCCATCATGATAAAGTAGGATTCATCCCGGGGGTGCAAGTCTGGTTCAACATATGCAAGTCTATAAATGTAATTCAACACATCAACAGAAGCAAAAACAAAAACCACATGATTATCTCAATTAACGCAGAGAAGGCAATTGAAAAAATTCAGCAGCCCTTTATGCTAAAAACCCTCAATAAACTTGGTATTGGTGGAACATATCTCAAAGTAATAAAAGCTATTTACGACAAACCAACAGCCAATATCATACTGAATGGGCAAAAACTGGAAGCATTCCCTTCGAAATCCGGCACTAGACAAAAATGCCCTCTCTCACCACCCCTGTTCAACATAGTACTGGAAATTCTAGCCAGAACAATCAGTCAAGAAAAAGAAATAAAGGGTATTTAAATAGGAAAGGTGGAAGCCAAATTGTCTCTATTTGTAGATGACATGATAGTATACCTAGAAGACCCCATCACCTCAGCCCAAAAGCTCCTGAAACTGATAAGCAAATTCAGCAAAGTCTCAGGATATAAAATCGATGTGCAAAATCCACAAGAATTCCTATACACCAACAACAGACGTAAAGAGATCCAAATCAAGAACAAACTGCCATTCACAATTGCTACAAAGAAAATAAAATACCTAGGAATAGAACTCACAAGAAACGAAAGGAACCTCTTTAAAAAAAACTACAAGCCATTGCTCAACAAAATAAGAGAGGACACAAAAAGATGGAGAAACATTCCATGTTCATGGTTAGGAAGATTCAATATTGTGAAAATTGCTATACTGCCCAAATTAATTTACACAATCAATGCTTTCCCCATCAAACTACCATTGAATTTCTTCACAGGACTGAAAAAATCAACCATGAACTTCATACGGAACCAAAAGAGAGTCCGCATAGCCAAGTCAATTCTAAGCAAAAAGAACACAGAGGGAGACATCACAAAACCAGACTTCAAACTATACTACAAGGCTACAGTAATAAAAACAGCATGGTACTGGTACCAAAACAGAGATATAGACCAATGGAACAGAACAGAGGCATCGGAGGCAACACAACATATCTACCACCAGATAATCTTTGATAAACCTGACAAAAAATGGGGAAAGGATTCCCTGTTTAATAAATGGTGTTGGGAAAACTGGCTAGCCATGTGCAGAAAGAAGAAACTGGACCCCTTCCTGACACTTTACACTAAAATTAACTCCAGATGGATTAAAGACTTAAACAAAAGACCTGGCACAATAAAAACCCTAGAAGAAAATCTAGGCAAAACCATTCAGAACATAGGAGTAGGCAAGGACTTCTTGACCAAAACACCAAAAGCATTGGCAACAAAAGCCAAAATAGACAAATGGGACCTAATCAAACTCCACAGCTTCTGCACAGCAAAAGAAACAGTCACTAGAGTGAATAGGCAACCATCAGAATGGGAAAAATTCTGCATTTTACACATCTGACAAAGGGCTGATATCCGGAATTTACAAAGAACTCAAACAGATTTACAGGAAAAAATCAAACAAGCACATTCAAAAATGGGCAAAGAATATGAACAGACACATTACAAAAGAAGACATGCATGAAGCCAACAAACACAAGAAAAAATGCTCATCATCACTGGTCATTAGAGAGATGCAAATCAAAACCACATTGAGATACCATCTCACGCCAGTAAGAATGGCGAGCATTAAAAAATCTGGAGACAGCAGATGCTGGAGAGGATGTGGAGAAATACAAACACTTCTACACTGTTGGTGGGAGTGTAAATTAGTTCAACAATTGTGGAAGACAGTGTGGTGATTCCTCAAGAACCTAGAAATAGAAATTCCATTTGACACAGCAATCCCATTACTGGGTATATATCCAAAGGACTATAAATTTTTCTACTACAAGGACACATGCACACGAATGTTTATTGCAGCACTGTTTACAATAGCAAAGACCTGGAACCAACCCAAATGCCCATCGATGATAGACTGGACTGGGAAAATGTGGCACATATATACTATGGAATATTATGCAGCAATCAGAAATGATGAGTTTGTGTCCTTTGTAAGGACATGGATGAATCTGAAGAACATCATTCTCAGCAAACTTACACAAGAACAGAAAAGGAAATACCGCATATTCTCACTCATAGGTGGGTGAGAAAAATGAGAACACATGGACACAGAGAGGGGGTCTACTACACACTGGGGTCTGTCGGCAGGAATGGGGGAGGGACAGAGGTGGGGGCTTAGGAGGGATAGCCTTGGGATAAATGCCAAGTGTGTGTGAATGGGAGGAAGGCAACAAATCACACTGCCATGTGTGTACCTATGCAACTATCCTACACGTTCTTCACATGTACCCCCAAACCTATAATGCAATAAAAATTTTAAAAATTAAAAAAATAAATGAATAAATAAGAATTAAAAAAAAATAAAATAAGAGCTCCTAAAAGAGGCACTACACATAGAAAGAAACCAGCAGTACCAGCCATCATAAAAGCATACCAAATGCTAAAGGGCATCAACAAAATGAAGAATCAACATGAACCAATGGGCAAAACAGCCAGCTAGCATCAAAATGGCAGAATCAAATTCACAGATAACAATATTAACCCTAAATGTAAATGGGCTAAATGCACCAATCAAAAGACACAGACTGGCAAATTGGATAAGAAACCAAACCCATCAGTGTGCTGTATCCAGGAAACCCATCTCACTTGCAAGAATACACAAAGGCTCAAAATCAAGGGATGAAGGAAAATTTACCAAGCAAATGGAGACCAAAAACAACAGGAGTTGCAATTCTCATCTCTGATAAAATAGACGTTAAAGCAACAAAGATCAAAAGAGACAAAGAAGTTCATTCCATAATGGTAAAAGGATTGATACAACAAAAAGAGCTAACGATTCTAAATATATATGGACCCAATACAGGAGCACCCAGATATATAAGGCAAGTTCTTAATGACTTACAAAGAGACTTTGACTCCCACACAATAATAGTGAAAGACTTTAACACTCCACTGTCAATATCAGACAGATCAACCAGAAAATAATTAACAAGATATCCAGGACTTGAACTCAGACCAGGAACAAGCAAACCTGATAGACATTTACAGAACTGTCCACCCCAAATCCACAGAATATACATTTTTCTCAGCACCACATCACACCTACTCCAAAATTGTCCAAATAATTGGAAGTAAAGCACTCCTCAGCAAATGCAAAACAAATGAAATCATAACAGTCTCTCAGATCATAGTGCAATCAATTTGGAACTCAAAATACAGAAACTAACTCAGAACCGCACAGCATCATTGAAACTGAACAACTGGCTTATTTATTTATTTATTTTTGAGACGGAGTTTCGCTGTTGTTACCCAGACTGGAGTACAATGGCACAATCTCGGCTCACTGCAAACTCTGCCTTCTGGGTTCAAGCAATTCTCCTGCCTCAGCCTACCAAGTAGCTGGGACTACAGGCGCATACCACCATGCCCAGCTAATTTTTGTGTTTTTAGTAGAGACGGGGTTTCACCTTGTTGACCAGGATGGTCTCGATCTGTTGACCTCGTGATCCACCCACCTCGGCCTCCAAAAGTGCTGGGATTATAGGCGTGAGCCACCGCGCCCGGCCACAACTGGCTCTTTAATGTCGATAGAATAAACAATTAAATGAAGGCAGAAATAAATAAGTTCTTTGAAACCATTGAGATCGAAGACACAACATACCAGAATCTCTGGGACACATTTAAAGCAGTCTGTAGAGGAAAATATATAGCAATAAGTGCCCACATGAGAAGAGTGGAGAGATCCAAAATTGACACCGTATTGTCAAAAGTGAAAGAGCTAGAGGAGCAAGATCAAAAAACTCAAAACCTATCTGAAGAAAAGAAATAATTAAGATCAGAGCAGAACTGAAAGAGATAGAGACACGAAAAACCATTCAAAAAATCAATAAATCCAAGAGCTGTTTTTTCAAAAAGATCAACAAAATAGACAGACCACTAGCCAGACTCATAAAAAACAAAAGGGAGAACAACCAAATAGATGCAATAAAAACGCTAAAGGGGAAATCACCACAGATGCCACAGAAATTCAAACCATCATCAGAGAATACTACAAAAAACTCTATGCACATAAACTAGTAAACCAGGAATAAATGGAAAAATTCCTGGACACATGCGTCCTACAAAGCCTAAACCAATTGGAAGCTGAAACTGTGTATAGACCAATAACAAGGTCTGAAGTTAAGGCAGCAATTAAGAGCCTACCACACAAAAAAAGCCCAGGTCCAGATGGGTTCACAGCCGAATTCTACCGGACACACAAAGAGGATCTGGTACCATTTCTTCTGAAACTATTCCAAAAAATTCAAAAGAGGGAACCCTTCCCAAATTATTTTATGAGACCAACATCATTCTGATTCCTAAACCCGCAGAGACAAAACAAGAAAAGAAAACTTCAGGCCAATATCAATGATGAACATAGATGCAAAAATCTTCAATAAAATACTGGCAAATCTGTTTAGCAAAATGGATAAGAAAAAAACTTATCCATCATGAACAAGCAGGATTCATCCTGCGGATGCAAGGCTGGTTCAACATACACAAGTCTATAAATGTAATTCGCCACATAAACAGAAGCAAAAACAAAAACCACATGATTATCTCAATTGACGCAGAGAAGGCATTTGACAAAATTCAACAGCCCTTTATGCTAAAAACCCTCAATAAACTTGATATTGACGGAACATATCTCAAAGTATTAAAATATATTTATGACAAACCAACAGCCAATATCATCCTTAATGGGCAAAAACTTGAAGCATTCCCATTGAAATTTGACACTAGACAAGGATGCCCTCTCTCACCACTCCTATTCAACATAGTCCTGAAATTTCTAGACAGAGCAATCAGGCAAGAAAAAGAAATAAAGTGTATTCATATAGGAAAGGTGGAAGCTAAATTGTCTCTATTTTTAGACGACATGATAGTATACCTAGAAGACCCCATCACCTCAGCCCAAAAACGTCTGAAACTGATAAGCAACTTCAGCAAAGTCTCAGGATATAAAATCAATGTGCAAAAATCACAAGCATTCCTACACACCAATAACAGACTTAAAGAGAACCAAATTGAGAACAAACTGCCATTCACAATTGCTACAAAGAGAATAAAATACCTAGGAATACAACTCACAAGGTATGTAAGCAACCACTTCAAGGAAAACTACAAACCACAGCTCAACGAAATAAGAGAGGACAGAAAAAGATGGAGAAACATTCCAAGTTAGTGGTTAGGAAGAATCAATATCATAAAAATGGCTATACTGCCCAAAGTAATTTACATATTCAATGCTATCCCCATCAAACTACCATTGAATTTCTTCACAGAACTAAAAAAATCCACCATGAACTTCATATGGAACCAAAAGAGAGCCTGCATCGCCAAATCAATTCTAAGCAAAAAGAACACAGCGGGAGGCATCACACTACCAGACTTCAAACTATAATACAAAGCTACAGTAATCAAAACAGCATGGTACTGATACCAAAACATAGATATAGACCAATGGAACAGAACAGAGGCTTCGGAGCAACACAACATATCTACAACCATAAGAGTTTGTGTCCTTTGTAAGGACATGAATGAATCTGGAGAACATCATTCTCAGCAAACTCACACAAGAACAGAAAAGAAAATACCGCATATTCTCACTCATAGGCAGGTGAGAAAAATGAGAACACATGGACACAGGGAGGGGGCCTACTACACACTGGGGTCTATCAGTGGGAATGTGGGCGGGACAGCGGGGGGGATGGGGAGGGATAGCCTGGGGATAAATTCCAAGTGTGGGTGAAGAAGAGGAAGGCAACAAAACACACTGCCATGTTTGTACCTATGCAACTATCTTGCACGTTCTGCACATGTACCCCAAAACCTATAATGCAATAAAAATATTTAAAAATAATAATAATATTTGATAAACCTGACAAAAACAAGCAATGGGGAAAGGACTTCCTGTTTAATAAATGCTGTTGGGAAAACTGGCTAGCCATGTGTAGAAAGCAGAAACTGACCCCTTCCTGACACCTTACACAAAAATTAACTCCAGATGGATTAAAGACTTAAACATAAGACCTGGCACCATAAAAACCCTAGAAGAAAATCTAGGCAAAACCATTCAAGACATAGGAGAAGGCAAAAACATTATGACAAAACACCAAAAGCATTGGCAACAAAAGCCAAAATAGACAAATGGAACCTAATCAAACTCCACAGGTTTTTCACGGAAAAGAAACCGTCACCAGAGAGAATCGGCAACCATCAGAATGGAATATAAATTTTGCAGTGTACACATCTGACAATTGGCTGATATCCAGAATTTACAAAGAACTTAAATAGATTTACAGGAAAAAAACAAACAATCCCATTCAAAAATGGGCAAAGGATATAAACAGACACTTTACAAAAGACTACACACATGAGGCCAACAAACACATGAAAAAATGCTCATCATGACTGGTCATTAGAGAGATGCAAATCAAAACCACATTGAGATACCATCTCACGCCATTAAAATGGCGATCATTAAAAAATCTGGAGACAACAGATGCTGGAGAAGATGTAGAGAAATAGAAACACTTCTACACTGTTGGTGGGAGTGTAAATTAGTTCAACCGTTGTGAAAGACAGTGTGGGGATTCCTCAAGGATTTAGAAATAGAAATATATATCCAAAGTACTATAAAGTTTTCTACTATATAAACACATGCACACGAATATTCATTGCAGCACTGTTTACAATAGGAAAGAACTGGAACCAACTCAAATGCCCATCGATGATAGACTGGACTGGGAAAATGTGGCAGAGATACACCATGGAATATTATGCATCAATCAAAATGATGAGTTTGTGTCTTTTGTTAGGACATGGATGAATCTGGAGAACATCATTCTCAGCAAACTGACACAAGAACAGAAAAAGAAATACTGCATATTCTCACTCATAGGCGGGTGAGAAAAATGAGACCACAAGGACACAGGGAGGGGGTCTACTACACACTAGGGTCATTGCGGGAAATGGGGAAGCAAGAGGGCGGGAGCTGATGAGGGATAATCGGGAAAGAAATGCCAAGTGTGGGTGAAGGGAAGGAAGGCAGAGAAACACACTGCTATGTGTGTACCTATGCAACTATCTCGCACGTTCTGCACATGTACCCCAAAACCTAAAATGCAATAAAATTAAAAAAAGCGCACACCTGTGGAGTAAAATGGGGTATATTACATAAGGCCACTCTTTCAGTGTTTCAGTGAATAATATGTATATCTGATAAGTCAGGAGTCTCTTTCACATGGCCACTCGTTCAGGGCCTCAGTGCATAATACTCCCCTCAGAAATAGTAAAGGGTCTACTTCAAATAAGTCCATATTCAGAGTCTCTGTAAGTAATACACACATGGGCAATACACAAGAGTCTCTTTTCAAAGCTCATTTAGTCAGAGTCTCATTCAATAATACACACCTGGGGAAGATTTAAGAGTCTACTTCATGTAGCCCCTCATTTAGAGCCTCAGTGAATAATTTACACTGGAGTAATAGTGGAGCACTTTGTATATGGCCACTCACTATGTGCCTCCCTGAAAGATACACACCTGGGGAATCCTCAGGATTCTATTTTATACTAACACACATTTAAAAGCTTATTGAATAATTCACAATGGAGCAATAGTCAGGTGTCTATTCTTTCTGGCCTCTCATTCAAAGTATCAGTGAATCATAAACTTCTATAAAGTAATCAGGGCACTGTTTGAGATAGCCACGAATTAAGTGCTTTTCTGAGTGATACACACCTGGGTGATAGTCAGGAGTTTATTTCATAATAACTCTAATTCTGGGTATTGCTGAGTAATACACAACTGGGGGAGTGTCAGGAGTCTATTTGCTATGGACACTCATACAGAACCTGTTTGAATAATGCACACATGGAGAATAATCAGGAGTCTATGTCATACGGATACTCATTCAGACAAACAGTGAATAACGCACATGTGGAATAATGAGAAGTCTGATTCATATGGTGGTTCTATCACAGCCTCACTGAATATTACACACTTGGGATATAGTCTGGAGTCTATTGTTTATGGCCACTCATTCAGAGAATCACTGAATAATGCACACCTGCGGAATAGTCAGAAGTCTCTATCCTATGGCCTCTCATTGAGAGCCTCACTAAATGTACACACCTGGGAAAATAGTCAGGATTTTCTTATATCCCTCATTTAGAGTCTCACTCAATATTGCACACCTGTGGAATAGTAAGAAAACTTTTTCATGTGGCCTGTAATTCAGAGTGTCACGGAATAATGTGGTTTTGTCAGGAATCTCTTTCATGTAGATACATTTTCAGAGCCTCAGTGAATAAGAGAAACCCTTGCTAGAGTAAGGCATCTAATTAATATGGCCACATCTTGTAAGCCTCACTGAATAATACACACCTGGAGAATAATGTGGAGTCTATTTGCGATGGATATTCATTCAGAGCCTCGGTGAATAATGCACACCTGTGTGGTAGCCAGGAGTCTATTTCATTTGGACACTCATTCATAGCCTCAGTGGATAATATGCACGTGTGGATTAGTAAGAATTTCATTTCATATGGCCACTGACTCTTCATTTCATTGAATAATGCACAAATATAAAGTACTCAGCAGTTTATTTCATAGAGCCACTCATTCAGAGATTCACTGAATAATACAGATATTTAAGATCGACAGAATCCTGTTTTATATGGTCACACAACCAGAGCCTCACTGAGTAACACACACCTAGGGAAGCGTTAGGAGTCTACTTTACATAGCCTCTCATTTACAGCCTCAGCGAATAATGCACACGTGTGGAATAGACACGAGTCTATTTTATATGGCCATAAAATCAAAGCCTGAGTGAGTAATACACAACTTTAATATAGTCACTATTCTATTCAATATGCCCAAATATTCAAAGTCAGATTCAATAATACACACCTGTGGACTAGTCAAAAACAATTTCATATGGCCAAAATTTTAGAGCCTCAGTGAATAATACATACCTGGGGAATACTCAGGACGCTATTACATATGGCATCTATTTCAGAGATTCATTGAATAAGGAACACATGTATAGAGTCAGAATTCTATTTTGTATAGCCACATATTCAGAACCTAACTGAAAGACACATCTGGGGAAAATCAGCATTCTATTTTGTATAGCCACTCATTTAGATACCGAATGTAAAACGCACACCTGAGGAGTATTCAGGTGTCTCTGTTTTATGGCCACTATTTCAGAGCCTCACAGAATAATACAGAACTATTGAAATTCAGGAGTGTATTTTACATGGACACTTATTCAGAACCTCATTGAAGAATCATATATATATGGAAAATACTCAGGATTCTATTATATATAGCTACTTATTCAGAGACTCACTGAATAATGTACACCTGGGGAATAGTCTGGAGACTATTTTATATGACCATTCACCCAGTCACTCAGTGAAAATGGCACAGCTGATAAATAGTCAAAGGGATAGAGTCCTGAGTCTATTTTCTGTGGTAACTCATTCAGAAACTCACTGAAAAATACCCACCTCGGAAATTGTCAGAGTCCAGGTCATATGGCCACTCAATCAAAGCATTACCGAATAATGCACAATGGGGCAATAGTAAGGAGACTATTTTATATGGCCTGTCATTGAGTGCTTCAGTGTGTAATAAACAGCTGTGGAGTAGTCAGGACCCTATTTAAGGTAGCCCCAAATTACGCAGCTACGTGAAATATACACACATGTGTGATAGTCAGGAAACTATTTGATATTGACACTCATACAGCACCTCTTTGAATACTGCATTTTGGAGAAAAATTACTAGTCTATTTCATATGGTGATTAGTTTGGAGACTCAAAACATAACGCACACCTGTGGAGTAAAATGGGGTCTATTTCATAAGGCCACTCTTTCAGTGTTTAAGTGAATAATATGTATATCTGATAAGTCAGGATTCTCTTTCACATGGCCACTCATTCAGGGCCTCAGTGCATAATACTCCCCTCAGAAATAGTCAAGGGTCTACTTCAAATAAGTACACATTCAGAGTTTCTGTAAGTAATGCACACATGGGCAATACACAAGAGTCTCTTTTCTATGCCCACTTAGTCAGAGTCTCATTCAATAATACACACCTGGGGAAGAGTTAAGAGTCTACTTCATGTAGCCACTCATTTAGATCCTCAGTGAATAATTCACACAGTAGTAATAGTCGAGCATTTTTATATGACCACTCACTATGTGCTTCCTTGAGTGACACACATCTGGGGAATCCTCGGGATTCTTTTTCATACTACCACACATTTAGAACCTTATTGAATAACTCACAATGTAGCAATAGTCACTTGTCTATTCTGTCTGGTCTCTCACTCAAAATTTCAGTGAATAATAAACTTATTTTTTTATTATTTTCATAATTTTAAATATTTATCATTTTCTGAGGGGTGACAACATTCAAAATCTTTCCTTCTAGCTATCTTGAAGTATGCTGTACATTGTTAGTAGAAGACCAGATTTTATTTGTTCTAAGTGTACATTTGTATTTTTCTCTCCACGTAATCTTTACCAAATACCATCATTGGCAGAGTAATATTTTTGAATTCTACCATCTTTTTTTTTAAAAAAATATTTCTATTGCATTATAGGTTTTGGGGTACAGGTGCAGAACGTGCAAGATAGTTGCATAGGTACACACATGGCAGTGTGTTTTGCTGCCTTCACCCACACTTGGCATTTATCCCCAGGCTATCTCTCCCCAGCCCCCACCTCTGTCCCTCCCCCATTCCCCCCAATAGACCCCAGTATATAGTAGACTGCCTCTCTGTGTCCATGTGTTCTCATTTTCTCACCCACCTATGAGTGAGTATATGCGGTATTTCTTTTTCTGTTCTTGTGTCAGTTTGCTGAGAATGATGTTCTCCAAATAATTCCATGTACTTACAAAGGACAAAAACTCATCATTTTTGATTGCTGCATAATATTCCATGGTGTACATATGCCACATTTTCCCAGTCCAGTGTATCATCTTTGGGCATTTGGGTTGGTTCCAGGTCTTTGCTATTGTAAACAGTGCTGCAATGAACATTCGTGTGCATGTGTCCTTATAGTAGAACGATTTATAGTCCTTTGGATAGATACCCAGTAATGGGATTGCTGGGTCAAATGGAATTTCTATTTCTAGGTCCCTGAGGAATTGCCACACTGTCTTCCACAATGGCTGAACTAATTTACACTTCCACCAACAGTGTAAGAGTGTTCCTCTTTTTCCACATCCTCTCCAGCGTCTGCTGTCTCCAGATTTTTTAATGATCGCCATTCTAACTGGCGTGAGATGGTATCTCAATGTGGTATTGATTTGCATCTCTCTAATGACCAGGGACGATGAGCATTTTTTCATATGTTTGTTGGCCTCATGTATGTCTTCTTTTGTAAAGTGTCTGTTCATATCCTTTGTCCATTTTGAATGAGCCTGTTTGTTTTTCGTGTAAATCTGTTTGAGTTCTTTGTAAATTCTGGATATCCTTATTAATTTTCTGTCTCGTTGAGTCTAAATCTCTTTATGGGTCTTATGTATCTGGGTGTTAGAGTGCGTTAATCCTTTTACCACTCTATCTTTTTTTGCTTTGAAATCTTTTTTATCAGATACATGAATTGTAACTCCTGCTTTTTGTTTATTTACTATTTTTGCTCTCCATTTGGATTCCAAACGGAAAGATTGCTCTCCAATATTTCTCCAACCCTTTGTTTTGAGTCTTTGTGCATCTTTGCATATAAAATGGGTCTGGATGTAGTTTAGCGTTAGGTTTTGGCTGCATCTTTTGATTGGGGAATTTAGTCAATTTAAATTTAGGATTACTGCCATTTGATGTTAACTGGCAATTTTATTCATTCGTTGATGTAAATTCTTCTTTATGTTGATGCTTTTTACTTTTCTTTTTAATTTTTAAATTTTTATTGCATTATAGGTTTTGGGGTACATGTGAAGAACATGCAAGATAGTTGCATAGGTACACACATGGCAGTGTGTTTTGTTGCCTTCCTCCCCTTCACCCACACTTGTCATTTATACCCAGGCTATCCTCCCCAGCCCCCCGCTGTCCCTCCCCCATTCTCCCCGATAGAACCTAGTGTGTAGTAGACACCCTCCCTGTGACCATGTGTTCTCATTTTCCTAACCCGCCTATGAGTGAGAATATGCGGTGTTTCCTTTTCTGTTCTTGTGTCAGATTGCTGAGAATGATGTTCTCCAGTTACATGCATGTCCTTACAAAGGACATAAACTCATCATTTTCGATTGCTGCATAATATTCCATGGTGTATATGTGCCACATTTTCCCAGTCCAGTCTATAATCAATGGGCATTTGGGTTGGTTCCAGGTCTTTGCTATTGTAAACAGTGCTGGGATCCCAGTAATGGGATTGCTGTGTCAAATGGAATTTCTATTTCTAGGTCCTTGAGGAATTGCCACACTGTCTTCCACAATGGTTGAACTAATTTATACTCCCACCAACAGTGTAAGAGTGTTCCTCTTTCTCCACATCCTCTCCAGCATCTGCTGTCTCCATATTTTTAATGATCGCCATTCTAACTGGCGTGAGATGGTATCTCAATGTGGTTTTGATTTGCATCTCTCTAATGACCAGTGATGATGAGCATTTTTTCATGTGTTTGTTGGCCTCATGTATGTCTTCTTTTGTAAAGTGTCTGTTCATATCCTTTGCCCATTTTTGAATGGGCTTGTTTGTTTTTTTCCTGTAAATCTGTTTGAGTTCTTTGTAAATTCTGGATATCAGCCCTTTGTCAGATGCGTAAACTGCAAAGAATTTTTCCCATTCTGATGGTTGCCGATTCACTCTAGTGACTGTTTCTTTTGCCGTGCAGAAGCTGTGGAGTTTGATTAGGTCCCATTTGTCTATTTTGGCATTTGTTGCCAATGCTTTTGGTGTTTTGGTCATGAAGTCCTTGCCTACTCCTATGTCCTGAATGGTTTTGCCTAGATTTTCTTCTAGGGTTTTTATTGTGCCAGGTGTTATGTTTAAGTCTTTAATCCATCTGGAGTTAATTTTAGTGTAAGGTGTCAGGAAGGGGTCCAGTTTCTGCTTTCTGCACATGGCTAGCCAGTTTTCCCAACACCATTTATTAAACAGGGAATCCTTTCCCCATTGCTTGTTTTTGTCTGGTTTATCAAAGATTATATGGTTGTAGATATGTTGTGTTGCCTCCGATGCCTCTGTTCTGTTCCATTGGTCTATATTTCTGTTTTGGTACCAGTACCATGCTGTTTTGATTACTGTAGCCTTGTAGTATAGTTTGACGTCTGGTAGTGTGATGCCTCTCACTGTGTTCTTTTTGCTGAGAATTGACTTGGCTATGCGGGCTCTCTTTTGGTTCCATATGAAGTTCATGGTGGATTTTTCCAGTTCTGTGAAGAAATTCAATGGTAGTTTGATGGGGATAGCATTGATTGTGTAAATTACTTTGGGCAGTATAGCCATTTTCACGATATTGATTCTTCCTAACCATGAACATGGAATGTTTCTCCATCTGTTTGTGTCCTCTCTTATTTCGTTGAGCAGTGGTTTGTAGTTTTCCTTAAAGAGGTCCCTTACGTTCCTTGTGAGTTGTATTCCTAGGTATTTTATTTTCTTTGTAGCAATTGTGAATGGCAGTTCGTTCTTGATTTGGTTCTCTTTAAGTCTGTTATTGGTGTATAGGAATGCTTGTGATTTTTGCACATTGATTTTATATCCTGAGACTTTGCTGAAGTTGCTTATCAGTTTCAGGAGCTTTTGGGCTGAGGTGATGGGGTCTTCTAGGTATACTATTATGTCGTCTGCAAATAGAGACAATTTGGCTTCCACCTTTCCTATTTGAATACCCTTTATTTCTTTTTCTTGCCTGATTGCTCTGGCTAGAACTTCCAGTACTATGTTGAATAGGAGTGGTGAGAGAGGCATCATTGTCTACTGCCGGATTTCAAAGGGAATCCTTTCTGTTTTTGCCCATTAAGGATGATATTGGCTGTTGGTTTGTCATAAATAGCTTTTATTACTTTGAGATATGTTCCATCAATACCGAGTTTAATGAGAGTTTTTAGCATAAAGCGCTGTTGAATTTTGTCAAATGCCTTCTCTGCATCAATTGAGATAATCATGTGGTTTTGTTTTGGTTCTGTTAATGTGGATAATGACGTTTATAGACTTGCGTATGTTGAACCAGTTTTGCATCCCGGATGAATCCTACTTGATCATGATGGATAAGTTTTTTAATGTGCTGTTGCAATCGGTTTGCCAGTATTTTATTGAAGATTTTTGCATCTATGTTCATCATGGATATTGGCCTGAAATTTTCTTTTCTTGTTGAGTCTCTGCCGGGTTTTGGTATCAGGATGATGTTGGTCTCATAAAATGATTTGGGAAGGGTTCCCTCTTTTGGAATATTTGGAATAGTTTCAGAAGGAGTGGTACCAGCTCCTCTTTGTGTGTCTGGTAGAATTCGGCTGTGAACCCATATGGACCAGGGGTTTTTGTGTGTGGTAGGCTCTTAATTGCTCCTCGACTTCAGACCTTGTTATTGGTTTATTCATAGTTTCGGCTTCCTAGTGGGTTAGGCTGGAGTGTTCACAGGTGTCCAGAAATTTATCCATTTCTTCCTGGTTTACTAGTTTATGGGCATAGAGTTGTTTGTAGTATTCTCTGATGATGGTTTGAATTTCTGTGGAATCTGTGGTGATCTTCCCTTTATCGTTATTTATTGCATCTATTTGGTTTTTCTCTCTCTTCTTTTTCATCAGTCTGGCTAGTGGTCTGTCTATTTTGTTGATCTTTTTGGAAAACCACCTCTTGGATTTATTGATTTTTTGAAGGGTTTTTCATGTCTCTATCTCCTTCAGTTCTGCTCTGATCTTAGTTATTTCTTGTCTTCGGCTAGGTTTTGAATTTTTTTTGATCTTGCTCCTCTAGCTCTTTCAATTTTGACGATAGGGTGTCAATTTTGGATCTCTCCACTCTTCTCATGTGGGCACTTATTGCTATATATTTTCCTCTACAGACTGCTTTAAATGTGTCCCAGAGATTCTGGTATGTTGTGTCTTCGTTCTCGTTGGTTTTGAACAACTTCTTTATTTCTGCCTTCATTTCATTGTTTATCCAATCAACATTCAAGAGCCCGTTGTTCAGTTTCCATGAAGCTGTGCGGTTCTGAGTTAGTTTCTGAATTCTGAGTTCTAACTTGATTGCACTATTGTCTGAGAGACTGTTTGTTATGATTTCAGTTGTTTTGCATTTGCTGAGGAGTGCTTTACTTCCAATTATTTGGTCAATTTTGGAGTAGGTGTGATGTGGTGCTGAGAAAAATGTATATTCTGTGGATTTGGAATGGAGAGTTCTGTAAATGTCTATCAGGTTTGCTTGTTCGAGGTCTGAGTTCAAGCCCTGGATATCCTTGTTAATTTTCTGTCTGGTTGATCTGTCTGATATTGACAGTTGAGTGTTAAAGTCTCCCACTATTATTGTGTCAGAGTCTAAGTCTTTTTTTTAAGTCATTAAGAACTTGCCTTATATATCTTGGTGCTCCTGTATTGGGTCCATATATATTTAGGATCGTTAGCTCTTCTTGTTTTATCGATCCTTCTACTATTATGTAATGACCTTCTTTGTCTTTTTTGATCTTTGTTGCTTTAAAATCTATTTTATCAGAGATGAGAATTGCAACTCCTGCTTTTTTTTGCTCTCCATTTGCTTGGTAAATCTTCCTCCATCCCTTTATTTTGAGCCTTTGTGAATCTTTGCATGTGAGATGGGTTTCCTGGATATAGCACACCGATGGGTTTTGGTTTTTATCCAATTTGCCAGTCTGTGTCTTTTGATTGGTGCATTTAGCCCATTTACATTTAGGGTTAATATTGTTATGTGTGAGTTTGATACTGCCATTTTGATGCTAGCTGGCTGTTTTCTTTATTGGTTGATGCAGATTCTTCATTTTGTTGATGCTCTTTAGCATTTGGTATGTTTTTAGACTGGTTGTTACTGGTTGTTCCTTTCTATGTGTAGTGCCTCTTTCAGGAGCTCTGGTAAAGCAGGCCTGGTGGGGACAAAATCTCTGAGTTCTTGCTTGTTGGCAATAGATTTTATTCTTTCTTCCCTTATGAAGCTCCGTTTGGCTGGATATTAAATTCTGGGTTGAAAGTTCTTTTCTTTAAGGATGTTGAATATTGGCCCCCACTCTCTTCTGGCTTGTAGAGTCTCTGTCGAGAGATCTGCTGTGAGTCTGATGGGCTTCCCTTTGTGGGTGACCCGACCCTTCTCTCTGGCTGCCCTTAGTATTTTCTCCTTCATTTCAACCCTGGCGAATCTGACGATTATGTGCCTTGGGGTTGCTCTTCTTGCAGAATATCTTTGTGGTGTTCTCTGTATTTCCTGAAGTTGAGTATTGGCCTGCCTTGCTAGATTGTGGAAATTTTCGTGGATAATATCGTGAAGAGTGTTTTCCAGCTTGGATTTATTCTCTTCATCACATTCTGGTACACCTATCAAACGTAGGTTAGGTCTCTTCACATAGTCCCACATTTCTTGGAGATTTTGTTCATTTCTTTTGTGCTTTTTCTCTAATCTTGGTTTCTCTTTTTATTTCATTGAGTTGATCTTCGACTTCTGATATTCTTTTTCTGCTTGATCAATTCGGCTGTTGAAACTTGTGCATGCTTCATGAAGTTCTCATGTTTTGTTTTTCAGCTCCTTCTATTCATTCATATTCCTCTCTAAGTTGTCCATTCTTGTTATCATTTCCTCGAATCTTTTTTCAAGTCTTTTTCAAGGTTCTTAGCTTCTTTGCATTGATTTAGAACATGTTCTTTTAGCTCACTGAAGTTTCTCATTATCCACCTTCTGAAGTCTTATTCCATCATTTCATCACAGTCATTCTTTGTCCAGCTTTGTTCCATTGCTGGTGAGGAGTTTTGGTCCTTTGTAGGAGGTGAGGTGTTTTGGTTTTGGGTGTTTTCCTCCTTTTTGCGCTGGTTTCTTCCCATCTTTGTGGATTTATCCACCTGTCGTCTTAGTAGTTGCTGCCTTTTCAATTGGGTCTCTGAGTGGATGCCCAGATTGTTGATAATGAAGTATTTCTGTTACTTAGTTTTTCTTTTGAAGGTTTAGCCCTCTGCTGTACAAGTGCTGAGGTCCACTCCAGGCCCTGCTTGTCTGGGGTACACCTGTAGCAGCTGCAGAATAGTGAGGGATGCTACCAGTTTTTTCTTTTGCTATCTTTGTCCCAGAATGATGCCCACCAAATGTCAGTCTGATTGGTCCTTTTTTGAGGTGGCTCTTTGGATATAGAGGGGTCAGGAAGCTGCTTGAGGAGACGGTCTGTACATTATAGGAGCTCCAGTGCTGAGCTGTGAGCTCCGTTGTTCATTCAAGGTTGCTGGGCGAATGTGTTTGTGTCTACTGCAGCAGAACTTATAAAACCCCTTTTTTCCCTCAGATGCTCTGTCTCAGGAGTTGGGGCTTTCTTAATGAGTATCTGTTGCACTGTCCTGCCCAGCTAGGAGGCAGTCTATTCACTATTTGCCTGCTGGGTATCAGCCCTGCTAGCTGCTGTGGGGCTCCGTTCTGCTGTGGTGCGCTCTGCTCTGTTGGCAGCATCTCTCTGTTATGGCTGGTTGCCTCAGCAAGGCAGGCTGCGTCAACAGTGGGCGGTACCTCAGTATTGGTGGATTGCATCCGTAGTGTCAGACGCCCCTCCCCCACTGAGCTGCATCGTTCTGGATTCAGCTGACCCAGCAGCAAATCTCTCAACCCCGAGTGCCTCCAATCGCCATGCTGCTTGTCCCCATGAGGGTGGGACCCGCTGAGCCCGATCACCTTGCTCCCTGCCTCAGAGTCCCTCCTCTCTCTCTCTTTTCATTCAAAATTGAATGGATGACTCTTTCTCAGGCGCCCCAGTCGCCTACTGATTGGCCACTGGGATCCATGCAATCTCCACTTAGGCAGCCCACTGCACTGGCACAAATCTATCTTCCCAGGAATCTCCTGGTCTGGCTCACCATCCAAGTCTCACTCTGCTCTCTGGTGTCTCTCCTACACCTTGGAATTTCACCGTTCTGTGGGCAACAAAGGTCCGTCTAAAAATGGGGCTAGGACTCACCATCTGTGCCTTCACTGAGAGCTGCAATCCTAAGTTGTTTTACGGTGCAATCTTGGAACATCCCTCGGTCAGGAGTCTATTTCATACGGCCTATAATTGAGAGCTTCAGTGCATAATAAACAGCTGTGGAGTAGTCAGGACCCTCTTTAAGGTAGTCCCAAATTAGGCAACTACGTGAATGATACACACATGTGATAGTCAGGAGACTCTTTGATATGGACACTCATACAACACCTTTTGAATACTGCACATTTGGGGAATAATCAGTAATCTATTTCATATGGTGATTCGTTTGATGAGTGAAAAAATAACGCACACATGTGGAGTAAAATGGGGTGAATTACATAAGGCCACTCTTTCAGTGTTTCAGTGAATAATATGTATATCTGATAATTCAGGAATCTCTTTCACATGTCCACTTGTTCACAACCTCAGTGCATAATACTCACCTCAGAAATAGTCAAGGGTCTACTTCAAATAAGTACACATTCAGAGTCTCTGTAAGTAATGCACACATGAGCAATACACAAGAGTCTCTTTTCTATGTCCACTTAGTTAGAGTCTCATTCAGTAATATACAACTGGGAAAGAGTTAAGAGTCTATTTCATGTAGCCACTCATTTAGAACCTCAGTGAATAATTCACACCGGAGTAATAGTTGAGCATTTTATATATGGCCACTCACTATGTGCCTCCCTGAATGATACACACCTGGGGAATCCTCAGGATTCTATTTCATACTACCACACATTTAGAACCTTATTGAATAATTCACAATGGAGCAATAGTCAGGTGTCTATTCTTTCTGGCCTCTCATTCAAAGTTTCAGTGAATAATAAACTTCTATGGAGTAATCAGGGCACTGTTTAAGATAGCCACAAATTAAGTGCCTTCCTGAGTGATACACACCTGGGTGATAGTCAGGAGTTTATTTCATATGAACTCTAATTCTGGGTATTGCTGAGTAATACACAACTGGGGAGTGTCAGGAGTCTATTTGGTATGGACACTCATACAGAACCTTTCTGAATAACTCACACATTGAGAATAATATGGAATCTATGTCATACTGCTATTCATTCAGACAAACAGTGAATAACGCACATGTGGAGTAATGAGAAGTCTGTTTCATATGGCCGTTCTTTCACAGCCTCACTGAATATTACACACTTGTGATATAGTCTGGAGTCTATTGTTTATGGCCACTCATTCAGAGAATCACTGAATAATGCACACCTGCAGAATAGTCAGAAGTCTCTATCCTATGGCCTCTCATTGAGAGCCTCACTAAATGTACACACCTGGGAAAATAGTCAGGATTTACTTATATCCCTCATTTAGAGTCTCACTCAATAATGCACACCTGTGGAATAGTAAGGAGACTTTTTCATGTGGCCTCTCATTCGGAGTGTCACTGAATAATGTGGTGTAGTCAGGAGTCTATTTCATGTAGACACATTTTCAGAGCCTCAGTGAATAAGAGAGACCCTTGCTATAGTAAGGCATCTAATTAATATGGCCACATCTTGTAAGCCTCACTGAATAATACACACCTGGAGAATAATTTGGAGTCTATTTTGATGGACATTCATTCAGAGCCTCGGTGAATAATGCACACCCGTGGGGTAGCCAGGAGTCTATTTCATTTGGACACTCATTCATAGCCTCAGTGGATAATATGCACGTGTGGATTAGTCAGGATTTCATTTCATATGGCCACTGACTCGTAATTTCAGTGAATAATGCACAAATGTAAAGTACTCAGCAGTCTATTTCATAGAGCCACTCATTCAGAGATTCACTGAATAATACAAATATTTAAGATAGACAGAATCCTGTTTCATATGGTCACACAATCAGAGCCTCACTGAGTAACACACACCTGGGGACGTGTTAGGAGTCTACTTTATATAGCCTCTCATTTACAGCCTCAGAATAATGCACACGTGTGGAATAGACACTAGTCTATTTTATATGGCCACAAAATCAAAGCCTGAGTGAGTAATACACAACTTTAGAATAGTCACTAGTCTATTCCATATGCCCAAATATTCAAAGTCAGAGTCAATAATACACACCTGTGGACTAGTCAAAAACAATTTATATGGCCAAAGTTTTAGAGCCTCAGTGAATAATACATACCTGGGGAATACTCAGGACGCTATTACATATGGCATCTATTTCAGAGATTCATTGAATAAGGAACACCTGTATTGTAGTCAGAATTCTATTTCGTATAGCCACATATTCAGAACCTAACTGAATGACATACACCTTGGGAAAGTCAGGATTCTATTTCGTATAGCCACATATTCAGAACCTAACTGAATAACATACACCTTGGGAAAGTCAGGATTCTATTTTGTATAGCCACTCATTTAGATACCAAATGTAAAAACGCACACCTGCAGAGTATTCAGGAGTCTCTATTTATGGCCACTCATTCAGAGCCTCACAGAATAATACAGAACTATGGAAATTCAGGAGTGTATTTTACATGGCCACTTATTCAGAACCTCATTGAAGAATCATATATATCTGGAAAATACTCAGGATTCTATTATATATAGCCACTTATTCAGAGACTCACTGAATAATGCACACCTGGGAATAGTCTGGAGACTATTTGATATGACCGTTCACCCAGTGACTCAGTGAAAATGCACAGCTGATAAATAGTCAAGAGGATAGAGTCATGAGTCTATTTTCTGTGGTAACTCATTCAGAAACTCACTGAAGAATACCCACCTTGGAAATAGTCAGAGTCCATGTCATATGGCCACTCAATCAAAGCATTACCAAATAATGCACAATGGGGCAATAGTAAGGAGTCTATTTCATATGGCCTCTCATTGAGAGCTTCAGTGCATAATAAACAGCTGTGGAGTAGTCAGGACCCTCTTTAAGGTAGCCCCAAATTACGCAGCTACGTGAATGATATACACATGTGTGATAGTCAGGAGACTATTTGATATGGACACTCATACAGCACCTCTTCGAATACTGCACATTTGGGGAATAATCACTAGTCTATTTTATATGGTGATTCGTTTGAGAGTCAAAAATAACGCACACCTGTGGAGTAAAATGGGGTCTATTACATAAGGCCACTCTTTCAGTGTTTCAGTGAATAATATGTATATCTGATAAGTCAGGAATCTCTTTCACATGGCCACTCGTTCAGGGCCTCAGTGCATAATACTCCCTCAGAAATAGTCAAGGGTCTACTTCAAATAAGTACACATTCAGAGTCTCTGTAAGTAATGCACACATGGGCAATACACAAGAGTCTCTTTTCTATGACCACTTAGTCAGAGTCTCATTCAATAATACACACCTGAGGAAGAGTTAAGAGTCTACTTCATGTAGCCACTCATTTAGAGCCTCAGTGAATAATTCACACCAGAGTAATAGTCGAGCATTTTTATATGGCCACTCACTATGTGCCTCCTGAATGATACACACCTGGGGAATCCTCAGAATTCTATTTCATACTACCACACATTTAGAACCTTATTGAATAATTCACAATGGAGCAATAGTCAGGTGTCTATTTTTTCTGGCATCTCATTCAAAGTTTCCGTGAATAATAAACTTCTATGGAGTAATCAGGGCACTGTTTAAGATAGCCACGAATTAAGTGCCTTCTGAGTGATACACACCTGGGTGATAGTCAGGAGTTTATTTCATATGAACTCTAATTCTGGGTATTGCTGAGTAATACACAACTGTGGGAGTGTCAGGAGTCTATTTGGTATGGACACTCATACAGAACCTGTTTGAATAATGCACAATGGGGCAATAGTAAGGAGTCTATTTCATAGAGCCACTCATTCAGAGAATCACTGAATAATGCACATGTGGAGTAATGAGAAGTCTGTTTCATATGGCCGTTCTTTCACAGCCTCACTGAATATTACACACTTGTGATATAGTCTAGAGTCTATTGTTTATGGCCACTCATTCAGAGAATCACTGAATAATGCACACCTGCAGAATGGTAAGAAGTCTCTATCCTATGGCCTCTCATTGAGAGCCTCACTAAATGTACACACCTGGAAAATAGTCAGGATTTACTTATATCACCTCATTTAGAGTCTCACTCAATAATGCACACCTGTGGAATAGTAAGGAGACTTTTCATGTGGCCTCTCATTCAAAGTTTCAGTGAATAATGCACAATGGGGCAATAGTAAGGAGTCTATTTCATGTAGACACATTTTCAGAGCCTCAGTGAATAAGAGACCCTTGCTATAGTAAGGCATCTAATTAATATGGCCACATCTTGTAAGCCTCACTGAATAATACACCTGGAGAATAATTTGGAGTCTATTTTCGATGGACATTCATTCAGAGCCTCGGTGAATAATGCACACCTGTGGAATAGTAAGGAGACTTTTCATGTGGCCTCTCATTCAAAGTTTCAGTGAATAATGCACACGTGTGGAATAGACACTAGTCTATTTCATATGGCCACTGACTCATAATTTCAGTGAATAATGCACAAATGTAAAGTACTCAGCAGTCTATTTCATAGAGCCACTCATTCAGAGATTCACTGAATAATACAAATATTTAAGATAGACAGAATCCTGTTTCATATGGTCACACAATCAGAGCCTCACTGAGTAACACACACCTGGGGAAACGTTAGGAGTCTACTTTATATAGCCTCTCATTTACAGCCTCAGTGAATAATGCACACATGTGGAATAGATATTAGTCTATTTTATATGGCCACAAAATCAAAGCCTGAGTGAGTAATACACAACTTTAGAATAGTCACTAGTCTATTCCATATGCCCAAATATTCAAAGTCAGAGTCAATAATACACACCTGTGGACTAGTCAAAAACAATTTTATATGGCCAAAGTTTTAGAGCCTCAGTGAATAATACATACCTGGGGAATACTCAGGACGCTATTACATATGGCATCTATTTCAGAGATTCATTGAATAAGGAACACCTGTATTGTAGTCAGAATTCTATTTTGTATAGCCACATATTCAGAACCTAACTGAATAACATACACCTTGGGAAAGTCAGGATTCTATTTTGTATAGCCACTCATTTAGATACCGAATGTAAAAACGCACACCTGCGGAGTATTCAGGAGTCTCTGTTTTATGGCCACTCATTCAGAGCCTCACAGAATAATACAGAACTATGGAAATTCAGGAGTGTATTTTACATGGCCATTTATTCAGAACCTCATTGAAGAATCATATATATCTGGAAAATACTCAGGATTCTATTATATATAGCCACTTATTCAGAGACTCACTGAATAATGCACACCTGGGGAATAGTCTGGAGACTATTTGATATGACCGTTCACCCAGTGACTCAGTGAAAAATGCACAGCTGAGAAATAGTCAAGAGGATAGAGTCATGAGTCTATTTTCTGTGGTAACTCGTTCAGAAACTCACTGAAGAATACCCACCTTGGAAATAGTCAGAGTCCATATCATATGGCCACTCAATCAAAGCATTACCGAATAATGCACAATGGGGCAATAGTAAGGAGTCTATTTCATATGGCCTCTCATTGAGAGCTTCAGTGCGTAATAAACAGCTGTGGAGTAGTCAGGACCCTCTTTAAGGTAGCCCCAAATTACACAGCTACGTGAATGATACACACATGTGTAATAGTCAGGAGACTATTTAATATAAACACTCATACAACTTCTCTTCGGATCCTGCACATTTGTGGAATAATCACTATTCTATTTCAGATGGTGATTCGTTTGAAGAGTCAAAAAATAACGCAAACATGTTCAGTAAAATAAGGTCTAGTACATAAGGCCACTCTTTCAGTGTTTCATTGGATTATATGTACATCTGATAAGTCTGGAATCCCTTTCACATGGCCACTCGTTTAGGGCCTCAGTGCATAATAAACAGCTGTGGAGTAGTCAGGACCCTATTTAAGGTAGCCCCAAATTACACAGCTACGTGAATGATACACACATGTGTGATAGTCAGGAGACTCTTTGATATGGACACTCATACAGCACCTCTTCGAATACTGCACATTTGGGGAATAATCACTAGTCTATTTCATATGGTGATTCGTTTGGAGAGTCAAAAATAACGCACACCTGTGGAGTAAAATAGGGTCTATTACATAAGGCCACTCTTTCAGTGTTTCAGTGAATAATATGTATATCTGATAAGTCAGGAATCTCTTTCACATGGCCACTGTTCAGGGCCTCAGTGCATAATACTCCCCTCAGAAATAGTCAAGGGTCTACTTCAAATAAGTACACATTCAGAGTCTCTGTAAGTAATGCACACATGGGCAATACACAAGAGTCTCTTTTCTATGTCCACTTAGTCAGAGTCTCATTCAATAATACACACCTGGGGAAGAGTTAAGAGTCTATTTCATGTAGCCACTCATTTAGAGCCTCAGTGAATAATTCACACCGGAGTAATAGTCGAGCATTTTTTATATGGCCACTCACTATGTGCCTCCCTGAATGATACACACCTGGGGAATCCTCAGGATTCTATTTCATACTACCACACATTTAGAACCTTATTGAATAATTCACAATGGAGCAATAGTCAGGTGTCTATTCTTTCTGGCCTCTCATTCAAAATTTCAGTGAATAATAAACTTCTATGGAGTAATCAGGGCACTGTTTAAGATAGCCACGAATTAAGTGCCTTCTGAGTGATACACACCTGGGTGATAGTCAGGAGTTTATTTCATATGAACTCTAATTCTGGGTATTGCTGAGTAATACACAACTGGGGAGTGTCAGGAGTCTATTTGGTATGGACACTCATACAGAACCTGTTTGAATAATGCACATGGAGAATAATCAGGAGTCTATGTCATATGGCTACTCATTCAGACAAACAGTGAATAATGCACATGTGGAGTAATGAGAAGTCTGTTTCATATGGCCGTTCTTTCACAGCCTCACTGAATATTACACACTTGTGATATAGTCTGGAGTCTATTGTTTATGGCCACTCATTCAGAGAATCACTGAATAATGCACACCTGCAGAATAGTCAGAAGTCTCTATCCTATGGCCTCTCATTGAGAGCCTCACTAAATGTACACACCTGGGAAAATAGTCAGGATTTACTTATGATCCCTCATTTAGAGTCTCACTCAATAATGCACACCTGTGGAATAGTAAGGAGACATTTTCATGTGGCCTCTCATTCAGAGTGTCACTGAATAATGTGGTGTAGTCAGGAGTCTATTTCATGTAGACACATTTTCAGAGCCTCAGTGAATAAGAGAGACCCTTGCTATAGTAAGGCATCTAATTAATATGGCCACATCTTGTAAGCCTCACTGAATAATACACACCTGGAGAATAATTTGGAGTCTACTTTTCATGGACATTCATTCAGAGCCTCGGTGAATAATGCACACCGTGGGTAGCCAGGAGTCTATTTCATTTGACACTCATTCATAGCCTCAGTGGATAATATGCACGTGTGGATTAGTCAGGATTTCATTTCATATGGCCACTCATTCAGAGCCTCAGTGAATAATGCACAAATGTAAAGTACTCAGCAGTCTATTTCATAAAGCCACTCATTCAGAGATTCACTGAATAATACAAATATTTAAGATAGACAGAATCCTGTTTCATATAGTAACACAATCAGAGCCTCACTGAGTAACAAACACCTGGGGAAGAGTTAAGAGTCTACTTCATGTAGCCACTCATTTAGAGCCTCAGTGAATAATGCACACGTGTGGAATAGACACTAGTCTGTTTTATATGGCCACAAAATCAAAGCCTGAGTGAGTAATACACAACTTTAGAATAGTCACTAGTCTATTCCAAATGCCCAAATATTCAAAGTCAGAGTCAATAATACACACCTGTGGACTAGTCAAAAACAATTTATATGGCCAAAGTTTTAGAGCCTCAGTGAATAATACATACCTGGGGAATACTCAGGACGCTATTACATATGGCATCTATTTCAGAGATTCATTGAATAAGGAACACCTGTATTGTAGTCAGAATTCTATTTTGTATTGCCACATATTCAGAACCTAACTGAATAACACACACCTTGGGAAAGTCAGGATTCTATTATATATAGCCACTTATTCAGAACCTCATTGAAGAATCATATATATCTGGAAAATACTCAGGATTCTATTTCATATGGCCACTCAATCAAAGCATTACCGAATAATGCACACCTGCAGAGTATTCAGGAGTCTCTGTTTTATGGCCACTCATTCAGAGCCTCACAGAATAATACAGAACTATGGAAATTCAGGAGTGTATTTTACATGGCCACTTATTCAGAACCTCATTGAAGAATCATATATATCTGGAAAATACTCAGGATTCTATTATATATAGCCACTTATTCAGAGACTCACTGAATAATGCACACCTGGGGAATAGTCTGGAGACTATTTGATATGACCATTCACCCAGTGACTCAGTGAAAAATGCACAGCTGAGAAATAGTCAAGAGGATAGAGTCATGAGTCTATTTTCTGTGGTAACTCGTTCAGAAACTCACTGAAGAATACCCACCTTGGAAATAGTCAGAGTCCAGGTCATATGGCCACTCAATCAAAGCATTACCGAATAATGCACAATGGGGCAATAGTAAGGAGTCTATTTCATATGGCCTCTCATTGAGAGCTTCAGTGCATAATAAACAGCTGTGGAGTAGTCAGGACCCTCTTTAAGGTAGCCCCAAATTACGCAGCTACGTGAATGATACACACATGTGTGATAGTCAGGAGACTATTTGATATGGACACTCATACAGCACCTCTTCAAATACTGCACATTTGGGGAATAATCACTAGTCTATTTCATATGGTGATTCGTTTGGAGAGTCAAAAATAACGCACACCTGTGGAGTAAAATGGGTCTATTACATAAGGGCACTCTTTCAGTGTTTCAGTGAATAATATGTATATCTTATAAGTCAGGAATCTCTTTCACATGGCCACATGTTCAGGGCCTCAGTGCATAATACTCCTCAGAAAGAGTCAAGGGTCTACTTCAAATAAGTACACATTCATAGTATATGTAAGTAATGCACACATGGGCAATACACAAGAGTCTCTTTTCTATGCCCACTTAGTCAGAGTCTCATTCAATAATACACACCTGGGGAATAGTCTGGAGACTATTTGATATGGACACTCATACAGAACCTGTTTGAATAATGCACACCTGGGGAATAGTCTGGAGACTATTTGATATGGACACTCATACAGAACCTGTTTGAATAATGCACACCTGTGGAATAGTAAGGAGACTTTTCATGTGGCCTCTCATTCAAAGTTTCAGTGAATAATGCACACGTGTGGAATAGACACTAGTCTATTTTATATGGCCAAAGTTTTAGAGCCTCAGTGAATAATTCACAATGGAGCAATAGTCAGGTGTCTATTCTTTCTGGCCTCTCATTCAAAGTTTCAGTGAATAATGCACACCTGGGGAATCCTCAGGATTCTATTTCATACTACCACACATTTAGAACCTTATTGAATAATTCACAATGGAGCAATAGTCAGGTGTCTATTCTTTCTGGCCTCTCATTCAAAGTTTCAGTGAATAATGCACACGTGTGGAATAGACACTAGTCTATTTCATAGAGCCACTCATTCAGAGAATCACTGAATAATGCACACCTGTGGAGTAAAATGGGTCAATTACATAAGGCCACCCTTTCAGTGTTTCAGTGAATAATATGTATATCTGATAAGTCTGGTATCTTTTTCACATGGCCACTCGTTCAGGGCCTCAGTGCATAATACTCCCCTCAGAAATAGTCAAGGGTCTACTTTAAATAAGTACACATTCATAGTCTCTGTAAGTAATGCACACATGGGCAATAAACAGGAGTCATTTTTCTTTTATTATAGTTTGAAGTCTGGTAGTGTGATGCCTCACGCTGTGTTCTTTTTGCTTAGAATTGTCTTGGCTATGCTGGATCACTTTTGGTTCCATATGAAGTTCATGGTGGTTTTTTCAGTTCTGTGAAGAAACTCGATGACAGTTTGATGTGAATAGCAATGATTGTGTACATTACTTTGGGCAGTGTAGCCATTTTCAGGTTATTGATTTTTTCTAACCACGAACATGGAATATTTCTCCATCTGTTTGTGTCCTCTCTTATTTCGTTGAGCAGTGGTTTGTAGTTTTCCTTAAGGAGGTCCTTTACGTTCTTTGTGAGTTGTATTCCTAGGTATTTTTTTCTCTTTGTAGTAATTGTGAATGGCAGTTTGTTCTCGATTTGGTTCTCTTTAAGTTTGTTATTGTTGTATAGGAATGCTTGTGATTTTTGCACATTGATTTTATATCCTGAGACTTTGCTGAAGTTGCTTTTCAGTTTCAGGAGTTTTTGGGCTGAGGTGATGGGGTATTCTAGGTATACTATCATGTAGTCTGCAAACAGAGACAATTTGGTTTCCAGCTTTCCTATTCAAATACCCTTTATTTCTTTTTCTTGCTTGATTGCTCTGGCTAGAACTTCCAGTACTATGTTAAATAGGAGTGGTGAGAGAGGGCATCCTTGTCTAGTGCAGAATTTCAAAGGGAATGCTTCCAGTATTTGCCCATTTAGCATGATATTAACTGTTAGTTTGTTGTAAATAGCTTTTATTACTCTGAGATATTTTCCATCAATGCAATTATTGAATTTTCAAATCCTGTTGAATTTTGTCAAATGCCTTTAAGGCCAATTGAGATAATCACAGTAATCCATATGCTGGTCAGAGATATGCCTGACAGACATCAGGTAACACCTATCTACAACTATTCTTTTTCCCAGCAAAACATGGAATAAAGGATTCTGTTTCTTGTTGTAAAAATTTGAACAGTGAGAAAGCAGAAACTGTAAAAGTTTTCATTTCATTAATAGATGTATTAAGATTTCATAAGAGCCATAAAACACTGAGAAAATCTGGCCATTCAGGACATAGGTGTAGGAAAGGACTTCATGAACAAAACACCAAAAGCATTGGCAACAAAAGCCAAAATAGACAAATGGGACCTAATCAAACTCCACAGCTTCTGCACGGCAAAGAAACAGTCACTAGAGTGAATTGACAACCAAAAGAATGGGAAAAGTCTATCAGTTTATCTGACAAAACTATCAGAATTTCAAGAATAAACAGATTTGAAAATCAAACAAGCCCATTCAAAAATGGGCAAAGGACATGAACAGACACTTTCAGAAGACTCATGAGTCAACAAACACATGAAAAATGCTCATCATCACTGGTCATTAGAGAGATGCAAATCAAAACCACATTGAATAATACACACCTGGGTGATAGTCAGGAGTTTATTTCATATGAACTCTAATTCTGGGTATTGCTGAGTAATACACAACTTTAGAATAGTCACTAGTCTATTTTATATGGCCACAAAATCAAAGCCTGAGTGAGTAATACACAACTTTAGAATAGTCACTAGTCTATTTTATATGGCCACAAAATCAAAGCCTGAGTGAGTAATACACAACTTTAGAATAGTCACTAGTCTATTTTATATGGCCACAAAATCAAAGCCTGAGTGAGTAATACACAACTTTAGAATAGTCACTAGTCTATTTTATATGGCCACAAAATCAAAGCCTGAGTGAGTAATACACAACTTTAGAATAGTCACTAGTCTATTCCATATGCCCAAATATTCAAAGTCAGAGTCAATAATACACAACTTTAGAATAGTCACTAGTCTATTTTATATGGCCACAAAATCAAAGCCTGAGTGAGTAATACACAACTTTAGAATAGTCACTAGTCTATTTTATATGGCCACAAAATCAAAGCCTGAGTGAGTAATACACAACTTTAGAATAGTCACTAGTCTATTTTATATGGCCACAAAATCAAAGCCTGAGTGAGTAATACACAACTTTAGAATAGTCACTAGTCTATTCCATATGCCCAAATATTCAAAGTCAGAGTCAATAATACACAACTTTAGAATAGTCACTAGTCTATTTTATATGGCCACAAAATCAAAGCCTGAGTGAGTAATACACAACTTTAGAATAGTCACTAGTCTATTTTATATGGCCACAAAATCAAAGCCTGAGTGAGTAATACACAACTTTAGAATAGTCACTAGTCTATTTTATATGGCCACAAAATCAAAGCCTGAGTGAGTAATACACAACTTTAGAATAGTCACTAGTCTATTCCATATGCCCAAATATTCAAAGTCAGAGTCAATAATACACACCTGGGTGATAGTCAGGAGTTTATTTCATATGGCCACTCATTCAGAGCCTCAGTGAATAATTCACAATGGAGCAATAGTCAGGTGTCTATTCTTTCTGGCCTCTCATTCAAAGTTTCAGTGAATAATACACACCTGGGTGATAGTCAGGAGTTTATTTCATATGGCCAAAGTTTTAGAGCCTCAGTGAATAATTCACAATGGAGCAATAGTCAGGTGTCTATTCTTTCTGGCCTCTCATTCAAAGTTTCAGTGAATAATAAACTTCTATGGAGTAATCAGGGCACTGTTTAAGATAGCCACAATTAAGTGCCTTCCTGAGTGATACACACCTGGGTGATAGTCAGGAGTTTATTTCATATGAACTCTAATTCTGGGTATTGCTGAGTAATACACAACTGGGGAGTGTCAGGAGTCTATTTGGTATGGACACTCATACAGAACCTGTTTGAATAATGCACACATGGAGAATAATCAGGAGTCTATGTCATATGGCTACTCATTCAGACAAACAGTGAATAATGCACAAATGTAAAGTACTCAGCAGTCTATTTCATAGAGCCACTCATTCAGAGATTCACTGAATAATACACACCTGGGTGATAGTCAGGAGTTTATTTCATATGGCCACTCATTCAGAGAATCACTGAATAATGCACAAATGTAAAGTACTCAGCAGTCTATTTCATATGGCCACTCATTCAGAGCCTCACAGAATAATACACACCTGGAAAATAGTCAGGATTTACTTATATCCTCATTTAGAGTCTCACTCAATAATGCACACGTGTGAATAGACACTAGTCTATTTCATATGGCCACTCATTCAGAGAATCACTGAATAATGTGGTGTAGTCAGGAGTCTATTTCATGTAGACACATTTTTAGAACCTCAGTGAATAAGAGAGACCCTTGCTATAGTAAGGCATCTAATTAATATGGCCACATCTTGTAAGCCTCACTGAATAATACACACCTGGAGAATAATTTGGAGTCTATTTTGATGGACATTCATTCAGAGCCTCGGTGAATAATGCACAAATGTAAAGTACTCAGCAGTCTATTTCATTTGGACACTCATTCATAGCCTCAGTGGATAATATGCACGTGTGGATTAGTCAGGATTTCATTTCATATGGCCACTGACTCGTAATTTTAGTGAATAATGCACAAATGAAAAGTACTCAGCAGTCTATTTCATAGAGCCACTCATTCAGAGATTCACTGAATAATATAAATATTTCAGATAGACAGAAACCTGTTTCATATGGTAACACAATCAGAGCCTCACTGAGTAACACACACCTGGGAAGAGTTAAGAGTCTACTTCATGTAGCCACTCATTTAGAGCCTCAGTGAATAATGCACACGTGTGAATAGACACAAGTCTATTTTATATGGCCACAAAATCAAAGCCTGAGTGAGTAATACACAGCTTTAGAATAGTCACTAGTCTATTCCATATGCCCAAATATTCAAAGTCAGAGTCAATAATACACACCTGTGGACTAGTCAAAAACAATTTTATATGGCCACTCATTCAGAGATTCACTGAATAATACACACCTGGGGAATCCTCAGGATTCTATTATATATAGCCACTTATTCAGAGACTCACTGAATAATGCACAAATGTAAAGTACTCAGCAGTCTATTTCATAGAGCCACTCATTCAGAGCCTCACAGAATAATACAGAACTATGGAAATTCAGGAGTGTATTTTACATGGCCACTTATTCAGAGACTCACTGAATAATACACACCTGGGGAATCCTCAGGATTCTATTATATATAGCCACTTATTCAGAGACTCACTGAATAATACACACCTGGAGAATAATTTGGAGTCTATTTTGATGGACATTCATTCAGAGCCTCACAGAATAATACACACCTGGAGAATAATTTGGAGTCTATTTTGATGGACATTCATTCAGAGCCTCGGTGAATAATGCACACCTGGGGAATCCTCAGGATTCTATTATATATAGCCACTTATTCAGAGACTCACTGAATAATACACACCTGGGTGATAGTCAGGAGTTTATTTCATATGGCCACTGACTCGTAATTTCAGTGAATAATGCACAAATGTAAAGTACTCAGCAGTCTATTTCATAGAGCCACTCATTCAGAGATTCACTGAATAATACAAATATTTAAGATAGACAGAATCCTGTTTCATATGGTCACACAATCAGAGCCTCACTGAGTAACACACACCTGGGAAGCGTTAGGAGTCTACTTTATATAGCCTCTCATTTACAGCCTCAGCAAATAATGCACACGTGTGGAATAGACACTAGTCTATTTTATATGGCCACAAAATCAAAGCCTGAGTGAGTAATACACAACTTTAGAATAGTCACTAGTCTATTCCATATGCCCAAATATTCAAAGTCAGAGTCAATAATACACACCTGTGGACTAGTCAAAAACAATTTTATATGGCCAAAGTTTTAGAGCCTCAGTGAATAATACATACCTGGGAATACTCAGGACGCTATTACATATGGCATCTATTTCAGAGATTCATTGAATAAGGAACACCTGTATTGTAGTCAGAATTCTATTTTGTATAGCCACATATTCAGAACCTAACTGAATGACATACACCTTGGGAAAGTCAGGATTCTATTTTGTATAGCCACATATTCAGAACCTAACTGAATAACATACACCTTGGGAAAGTCAGGATTCTATTTTGTATAGCCACTCATTTAGATACCGAATGTAAAAACGCACACCTGTGGAGTATTCAGGAGTCTCTGTTTTATGGCCACTCATTCAGAGCCTCAGTGAATAATGCACACCTGGGGAATCCTCAGGATTCTATTTCATAGAGCCACTCATTCAGAGCCTCAGTGAATAATGCACACGTGTGGAATAGACACCAGTCTATTTTATATGGCCACAAATTCAAGGCCTGAGTGAGTAATACACAACTTTAGAATAGTCACTAGTCTATTCCATATGCCCAATTATTCAAAGTCAGAGTCAATTATACACACCTGTGGACTAGTCAAAATACAATTTTATATGGCCAAAGTTTTAGAGCCGCAGTGAGTAATACATACCTGGGGAATACTCAGGACGCTATTACATATGGCATCTATTTCAGAGATTCATTGAATAAGGAACACCTGTATTGTAGTCAGAATTCTATTTTGTATAGCCACATATTCAGAACCTAACTGAATGACATACACCTTGGGAAAGTCAGGATTCTATTTCATATAGCCACATATTCAGAACCTAACTGAATAACATACACCTTGGGAAAGTCAGGATTCTATTTCATAGAGCCACTCATTCAGAGAATCACTGAATAATGCACACCTGCGGAGTATTCAGGAGTCTCTGTTTTATGGCCACTCATTCAGAGCCTCACAGAATAATACAGAACTATGGAAATTCAGGAGTGTATTTTACATGGCCACTTATTCAGAACCTCATTGAAGAATCATATATATCTGGAAAATACTCAGGATTCTATTATATAGCCACTTATTCAGAGACTCACTGAATAATGCACACCTGGGAATAGTCTGGAGACTATTTGATATGACCATTCACCCAGTGACTCAGTGAAAATGCACAGCTGAGAAATAGTCAAGAGGATAGAGTCATGAGTCTATTTTATATGGCCACTCATTCAGAGATTCACTGAATAATACACACCTGGGAATAGTCAGAGTCCAGGTCATATGGCCACTCAATCAAAGCATTACCGAATAATGCACAATGGGCAATAGTAAGGAGTCTATTTCATATGGCCACTCATTCAGAGCCTCAGTGAATAATAAACTTCTATGGAGTAATCAGGGCACTGTTTAAGATAGCCACAAATTAAGTGCCTTCCTGAGTGATACACACCTGGGTGATAGTCAGGAGACTTTTATATGGACACTCATACAGCACCTCTTCGAATACTGCACATTTGGGGAATAGTCACCAGTCTATTTCATATGGTGATTCATTTTCAGAGTCAAAAATAACGCACACCTCTGGAGTAAAATGGGGTCTTTTACATAAGGGCACTCTTTCAGTGTTTCAGTGATTAATATGTATATCTTATAAGTCAGGAATCTCTTTCACATGGCCACTTGTTCAGGGCCTCAGTGCATAACAGTCTCCTCAGAAAGAGTCAAGGGTCTACTTCAAATAAGTACACATTCATAGTATATGTAAGTAATGCACACATGGGCAATACACAAGAGTCTCTTTTCTATGCCCACTTAGTCATAGTCTCATTCAATAATACACACCTAGGGAAGAATTAAGGGTCTACATTATGTAGCCACTCATTTAGAGCCTCAGTGAATAATGCACACGTGTGGAATAGACACTAGTCTATTTTATAAGGCCACTCACTATGTGCCTCCTTGAATGATACACACCTGGGGAATCCTCAGGATTCTATTTCATACTACCACACATTTAAAACCTTATTGAATAATTCACAATGGAGCAATAATCTGGTGTCTATTCTTTATGACCTCTCACTCAAAGTTTCAGTGAATAATAAACTTCTATGGAGTAATCAGGCACTGTTTAAGATAGCCACAATTAAGTGCCTTCCTGAGTGATACACACCTGGGTGATAATCAGGAGTTTATTTCATATGAACTCTAATTCTGTGTATTGCTGAGTAATACACAACTGGGGAGTGTCAGGAGTCTATTTGTTATGGACACTCATAAATAACCTGTTTCAATAATGCACACATGGCGAATAATGAGGAGTCTATGTCATACTACTACTCATTCAGACAAACAGTGAATAACACATGTGGAGTAATGAGAAGTCTGTTTCATATGGCCGTTCTTTCACAGCCTCACTGAATATTACACACTTGTGATATAGTCTGAGTCTATTGTTTATGGCCACTCATTCAGAGAATCACTGAATAATGCACACCTGGGAATAGTCAGAAGTCTCTATCCTATGGCCTCTCATTGAGAGCCTCACTAAATGTACACACCTGGGAAAATAGTCAGGATTTACTTATATCCCTCATTTAGAGTCTCACTCAATAATACACACCTGTGGAATAGTAAGGAGACTTTTCATGTGGCCTCTCATTCAAAGTTTCAGTGAATAATGCACAATGGGGCAATAGTAAGGAGTCTATTTCATGTAGACACATTTTCAGAGCCCCAGGGAATAAAAGAGACGCCTGCTCTAGTAAGGCATCTAATTAATATGGTCATATCTTGTAAGCCTCATTGAATAATACACACCTGGAGAATAATTTGGAGTCTATTTTGATGGACATTCATTCAGAGCCTCGGTGAATAATGCACAATGGGGCAATAGTAAGGAGTCTATTTCATTTGGACACTCATTCATAGCCTCAGTGGATAATATGCACGTGTGGATTAGTCAGGATTTCATTTCATATGGCCACTGACTCGTAATTTCAGTGAATAATGCACAAATGTAAAGTACTCAGCAGTCTATTTCATAGAGCCACTCATTCAGAGATTCACTGAATAATACAAATATTTAAGATAGACAGAATCCTGTTTCATATGGTCACACAATCAGAGCCTCACTGAGTAACACACACCTGGGAAGAGTTAAGAGTCTACTTCATGTAGCCACTCATTTAGAGCCTCAGTGAATAATGCACACGTGTGGAATAGACACTAGTCTATTTCATATGGCCAAAGTTTTAGAGCCTCAGTGAATAATGCACACGTGTGGAATAGACACTAGTCTATTTTATATGGCCACAAAATCAAAGCCTGAGTGAGTAATACACAACTTTAGAATAGTCAAAAACAATTTTATATGGCCAAAGTTTTAGAGCCTCAGTGAATAATACATACCTGTGAATACTCAGGACGCTATTACATATGGCATCTATTTCAGAGATTCATTGAATAAGGAACACCTGTATTGTAGTCAGAATTCTATTTCATATAGCCACATATTCAGAACCTAACTGAATGACATACACCTTGGGAAAGTCAGGATTCTATTTCATATAGCCACATATTCAGAACCTAACTGAATAACATACACCTTGGGGAAAGTCAGGATTCTATTATATATAGCCACTTATTCAGAGACTCACTGAATAATGCACACCTGTGGAGTATTCAGGAGTCTCTGTTTTATGGCCACTCATTCAGAGCCTCACAGAATAATACAGAACTATGGAAATTCAGGAGTGTATTTTACATGGCCACTTATTCAGAACCTCATTGAAGAATCATATATATCTGGAAAATACTCAGGATTCTATTATATAGCCACTTATTCAGAGACTCACTGAATAATGCACACCTGGGGAATAGTCTGAGACTATTTGATATGACCGTTCACCCAGTGACTCAGTGAAAATGCACAGCTGAGAAATAGTCAAGAGGATAGAGTCATGAGTCTATTTTCTGTGGTAACTCGTTCAGAAACTCACTGAAGAATACCCACCTTGGAAATAGTCAGAGTCCAGGTCATATGGCCACTCAATCAAAGCATTACCGAATAATGCACAATGGGGCAATAGTAAGGAGTCTATTTCATATGGCCTCTCATTGAGAGCTTCAGTGCATAATAAACAGCTGTGGAGTAGTCAGGACCCTCTTTAAGGTAGCCCCAAATTACGCAGCTACGTGAATGATACACACATGTGTGATAGTCAGGAGACTATTTGATATGGACACTCATACAGCACCTCTTGAATACTGCACATTTGGGGAATAATCACTAGTCTATTTCATATGGTGATTCGTTTGGAGAGTCAAAAATAACGCACACCTGTGGAGTAAAATGGGGTCTATTACATAAGGCCACTCTTTCAGTGTTTCAGTGAATAATATGTATATCTGATAAGTCAGGAATCTCTTTCACATGGCCACTCATTCAGGGCCTCAGTGCATAATACTCCCCTCAGAAATAGTCAAGGGTCTACTTCAAATAAGTACACATTCAGAGTCTCTGTAAGTAATGCACACATGGGCAATACACAAGAGTCTCTTTTCTATGCCCACTTAGTCAGAGTCTCATTCAATAATACACACCTGGGAAGAGTTAAGAGTCTACTTCATGTAGCCACTCATTTAGAGCCTCAGTGAATAATACACACCTGGAGAATAATTTGGAGTCTATTTTATATGGCCACTCACTATGTGCCTCCTGAATGATACACACCTGGGGAATCCTCAGGATTCTATTTCATACTACCACATTTAGAACCTTATTGAATAATTCACAATGGAGCAATAGTCAGGTGTCTATTCTTTCTGGCCTCTCATTCAAAGTTTCAGTGAATAATAAACTTCTATGGAGTAATCAGGCACTGTTTAAGATAGCCACGAATTAAGTGCCTTCCTGAGTGATACACACCTGGGTGATAGTCAGGAGTTTATTTCATATGAACTCTAATTCTGGGTATTGCTGAGTAATACACAACTGGGGGAGTGTCAGGAGTCTATTTGGTATGGACACTCATACAGAACCTGTTTGAATAATGCACACATGGAGAATAATCAGGAGTCTATGTCATATGGCTACTCATTCAGACAAACAGTGAATAACGCACATGTGGAGTAATGAGAAGTCTGTTTCATATGGCCGTTCTTTCACAGCCTCACTGAATATTACACACTTGTGATATAGTCTGGAGTCTATTGTTTATGGCCACTCATTCAGAGAATCACTGAATAATGCACACCTGGGAATAGTGAGAAGTCTCAATCCTATGGCCTCTCATTGAGAGCCTCACTAAATGTACACACCTGGGAAAATAGTCAGGATTTACTTATATCCCTCATTTAGAGTCTCACTCAATAATGCACACCTGTGGAATAGTAAGGAGACTGTTTCATGTGGCCTCTCATTCAGTGTCACTGAATAATGTGGTGTAGTCAGGAGTCTATTTTATGTAGACACATTTTCAGAGCCTCAGTGAATAAGAGAGACCCTTGCTATAGTAAGGCATCTAATTAATATGGCCACATCTTGTAAGCCTCACTGAATAATACACACCTGGAGAATAATTTGGAGTCTATTTTGATGGACATTCATTCAGAGCCTCGGTGAATAATGCACACCTGGGAATAGTCTGGAGACTATTTGATATGGACACTCATACAGAACCTGTTTGAATAATGCACATGGAGAATAATCAGGAGTCTATTTCATATGGCCACTGACTCGTAATTTCAGTGAATAATGCACAAATGTAAAGTATTCAGCAGTCTATTTCATAGAGCCACTCATTCAAAGATTCACAGAATAATACAACATTTAAAATATACAGAATCCTGTTTTATATGGTCACACAATCAGAGCCTCACTGAGTAACACACACCTGGGGAATCCTCAGGATTCTATTATATATAGCCACTTATTCAGAGACTCACTGAATAATGCACACGTGTGGAATAGACACTAGTCTATTTTATATGGCCACAAAATCAAAGCCTGAGTGAGTAATACACACCTGGGTGATAGTCAGGAGTTTATTTCATATGAACTCTAATTCTGGGTATTGCTGAGTAATACACACCTGGGTGATAGTCAGGAGACTATTTGATATGGACACTCATACAGAACCTGTTTGAATAATGCACACATGGAGAATAATCAGGAGTCTATGTCATATGGCTACTCATTCAGACAAACAGTGAATAACGCACATGTGGAGTAATGAGAAGTCTGTTTCATATGGCCGTTCTTTCACAGCCTCACTGAATATTACACACTTGTGATATAGTCTGGAGTCTATTTTTTTATGGCCACTCATTAGGAGAAACACTGAATAAGGCACACCTGTGGAATAGTCAGAAGTCTCTATCATATGGCCTCTCATTGAGGCCACAGTAAATGTACACACTTCGGAAAATAGTGAGGATTTACATATATCCCCACATTTAGAGTCTCAATCAATAATGCACACCTGTGGAATAGTAAGGAGACTTTTCATGTGGCCTCTCATTCAAAGTTTCAGTGAATAATGCACATGGAGAATAATCAGGAGTCTATTTCATGTAGACACATTTTCAGAGCCTCAGTGAATAAGAGAGACCCTTTCTATAGTAAGCCATCTAATTAATACAGCCACATCTTTTGAGCATCACTGAATAATACACACCTGGAGAATAATTTGGAGTCTATTTTGATGGACATTCATTCAGAGCCTCGGTGAATAATGCACACCTGTGGAATAGTAAGGAGACTTTTCATGTGGCCTCTCATTCAAAGTTTCAGTGAATAATGCACACGTGTGGAATAGACACTAGTCTATTTCATATGGCCACTGACTCGTAATTTCAGTGAATAATGCACAAATGGAAAGTACTCCGCAGTCTATTTCATAGAGCCACTCATTCAGAAATTCACTGAGTGATACAAATATTTAAGATTGAGAGAATCTTGTTTCATATGGTCACACAATCAGAGCCTCACTGAGTAACACACACCAGGGAAGCGTTAGTAGTCTACTTTATATAGCCTCTCATTTACAGCCTCAGCGAAAAATGCACACGTGTGGAATAGACACGAGTCTATTTTATATGGCTACAAAATCAAAGCCTGAGTGAGTAATACACAACTTTAGAATAGTCACCAGTCTATTCCATATGCCCAAATATTCAAAGTCAGAGTCAATAATACACACCTGTGGACTAGTCAAAACAATTTCATATGGCCAAAGTTTTAGAGCCTCAGTGAATAAAACATACCTGGGGAATACTCAGGACGCTATTACATATGGCATCTATTTCAGAGATTCAATGAATAAGGAACACCTGTATTGTAGTCAGAATTCTATTTCGTATAGCCACATATTCAGAACCTAACTGAATGACATACACCTTGGGAAAGTCAGGATTCTATTTCGTATAGCCACATATTCAGAACCTAACTGAATAACATACACCTTGGGGAAAGTCAGGATTCTATTTCGTATAGCCACTCATTTAGATACCAAATGTGAAAACGCACACCTGTGGAGTATTCAGGAGTCTCTGTTTTATGGCCACTCATTCAGAGCCTCACAGAATAATACAGAACTATGGAAATTCAGGAGTGTATTTTACATGGCCACTTATTCAGAACCTCATTGAAGAATCATATATCTGGAAAATACTCAGGATTCTATTATATATAGCCACTTATTCAGAGACTCACTGAATAATGCACACCTGGGGAATAGTCTGGAGACTATTTGATATGACCGTTCACCCAGTGACTCAGTGAAAATGCACAGCTGAGAAATAGTCAAGAGGATAGAGTCATGAGTCTATTTTCTGTGGTAACTCGTTCAGAAACTCACTGAAGAATACCCACCTTGGAAATAGTCAGAGTCCAGGTCATATGGCCACTCAATCAAAGCATTACCGAATAATGCACAATGGGGCAATAGTAAGGAGTCTATTTCATATGGCCTCTCATTGAGAGCTTCAGTGCATAATAAACAGCTGTGGAGTAGTCAGGACCCTCTTTAAGGTAGCCCCAAATTACGCAGCTACGTGAATGATACACACATGTGATAGTCAGGAGACTATTTGATATGGACACTCATACAGCACCTATTGAATACTGCACATTTGGGGAATAATCACTAGTCTATTTCATATGGTGATTCGTTTGGAGAGTCAAAAATAACGCACACCTGTGGAGTAAAATGGGGTCTATTACATAAGGCCACTCTTTCAGTGTTTCAGTGAATAATATGTATATCTGATAAGTCAGGAATCTCTTTCACATGGCCACTCGTTCAGGGCCTCAGTGCATAATACTGCCTCAGAAAGTCAAGGGTCTACTACAAATAAGTACACATTCAGAGACTTTGTATGTAATACACACATGGGCAATACACAAGAGTCTCTTTTCTATGCCCACTTAGTCAGAGTCTCATTCAATAATACACACCTGGGAAGAGTTAAGAGTCTACTTCATGTAGCCACTCATTTAGAGCCTCAGTGAATAATTCACACCGGAGTAATAGTCGAGCATTTTTTATATGGCCACTCACTATGTGCCTCCTGAATGATACACACCTGGGGAATCCTCAGGATTCTATTTCATACTACCACACATTTAGAACCTTATTGAATAATTCACAATGGAGCAATAGTCAGGTGTCTATTCTTTCTGGCCTCTCATTCAAAGTTTCAGTGAATAATAAACTTCTATGGAGTAATCAGGGCACTGTTTAAGATAGCCACGAATTAAGTGCCTTCCTGAGTGATACACACCTGGGTGATAGTCAGGAGTTTATTTCATATGAACTCTAATTCTGGGTATTGCTGAGTAATACACAACTGGGGAGTGTCAGGAGTCTATTTGGTATGGACACTCATACAGAACCTGTTTGAATAATGCACATGGAGAATAATCAGGAGTCTATGTCATATGGCTACTCATTCAGACAAACAGTGAATAACACATGTGGAGTAATGAGAAGTCTGTTTCATATGGCCTCTTTCACAGCCTCACTGAATATTACACACTTGTGATATAGTCTGGAGTCTATTGTTTATGGCCACTCATTCAGAGAATCACTGAATAATGCACACATGGAGAATAATCAGGAGTCTATTTCATATGGCCTCTCATTGAGAGCCTCACTAAATGTACACACCTGGGAAAATAGTCAGGATTTACTTATATCCCCTCATTTAGAGTCTCACTCAATAATGCACACCTGTGGAATAGTAAGGAGACTTTTCATGTGGCCTCTCATTCGGAGTGTCACTGAATAATGTGGTGTAGTCAGGAGTCTATTTCATGTAGACACATTTTCAGAGCCTCAGTGAATAAGAGAGACCCTTGCTATAGTAAGGCATCTAATTAATATGGCCACATCTTGTAAGCCTCACTGAATAATACACACCTGGAGAATAATTTGGAGTCTATTTTGATGGACATTCATTCAGAGCCTCGGTGAATAATGCACACCTGTGGAATAGTAAGGAGACTTTTCATGTGGCCTCTCATTCAAAGTTTCAGTGAATAATGCACACGTGTGGAATAGACACTAGTCTATTTCATATGGCCACTGACTCGTAATTTCAGTGAATAATGCACAAATGTAAAGTACTCAGCAGTCTATTTCATAGAGCCACTCATTCAGAGGTTCACTGAGTAATACATATATTTAAGATAGACAGAATCCTGTTTCATATTGTCACACAATCAGAGCCTCACTGAGTAACACACACCTGGGAAGAGTTAAGAGTCTACTTTATATAGCCTCTCATTTACAGCCTCAGCGAATAATGCACACATGGAGAATAATCAGGAGTCTATTTGGTATGGACACTCATACAGAACCTGTTTGAATAATGCACACGTGTGGAATAGACACTAGTCTATTTCATATGGCCACTGACTCGTAATTTCAGTGAATAATGCACAAATGTAAAGTACTCAGCAGTCTATTTCATAGAGCCACTCATTCAGAGAATCACTGAATAATGCACACCTGTGGAGTAAAATGGGGTCTATTACATAAGGCCACTCTTTCAGTGTTTCAGTGAATAATGCACATGGAGAATAATCAGGAGTCTATTTCATGTAGACACATTTTCAGAGCCTCAGTGAATAATGCACACCTGTGGAATAGTAAGGAGACTTTTCATGTGGCCTCTCATTCAAAGTTTCAGTGAATAATGCACAATGGGGCAATAGTAAGGAGTCTATTTCATTTGGACACTCA